>OY754982.1:7490457-7861060 GCA_963576475.1 Molanna angustata
AATTGATATTATGAAGGTTCTTACTCAATCGCTTTATTTTTATCGTCAATTTGTTGGTCGTTACAAAATAGTTTTGATACTTGACTTGTGTGTGTATATACAATTTCAATATGCGTTGATACGTTGTATTGATAAATATGTTTTAGCGGCCTTTTAATTTTATTTTTATTACCTATACATGTACCTACCCCCTTAATAGGGCATTTACAATTAAAGACAAGATTAATAATAACGATGTAGGCACAACAAAACAACAATAAGTGCAAATACATCAATAACACAAATAATAAAAAAAGTAGTAAAAAAAGGACAATATAAGACATTATAAAAGAAAATAACAAGCAAAAAAAAACTAGACATAAAAAGAATGGTCCGAATGCAGAGTCCGACCTAAATGACCTAAAACTTTCGCCAAACATCTTGAAAGAGTTTCCGGTTGCGCAGAGCGCAAATTTGTGTCTTTTTGCTTCGTTGGTTTACGTGCAAATCGCCCCCCTTCTCGGCTAAAAGTTCAAGTAATTTGGCGACAACCATACTAAATTCTAAATACTAACCATGTTTATATTGCACAGTCGCTCACTTAAGTTAGGAGATCACGTGGCTACCTAACTGGAGAATGCTACGACGTTTTTCTATGAGAATTGCATTGTAGAGACATACCTATCTAAATACTTAGCGCATGCGCATCGGCGTAAACTAACATTTGCGAATCGTCAAAAAGTAAGGTTGATAGCGAGGAACCTTACGAGTGGTTTAATACTAAAATACGAGATTTTTTCGGTGGATAATGATTTTATCGGCTTCGCTGAATATGTATTTGGTAATTTTGTCAAATCAAATACCAAACAGAGTATTCAGCGATCCATACGAGATGCCGAAAATTCGGTGGAATTTGAAAAAAATCGTGACATCGAGCTGTCAGTGTGAAGTGTGAAGTTGGTTACATATTATGTTTGTGGTTGTTATAGCAAAAAAACATTTTAAACGTCAAACGTCAGAAAAGAGATAGATAGCTTTCTATGGGCTTATAAAGCTATCTATCTCTTTTCTTCATACACAATAATGTGAAATTCTACGCCATCGACCTTAAGTTTGGCGTAGTATTTAGTATTTACATAGTTAGGGATGTCTCTCCAACGCAATTGCTAACTTAAGAATACTAAATACTCCAGTGAGGTTAGGAGTTAGTGTTTAGGTACCTAGGACTGTGCAAGATGTATGCATATATGTATTAATATTTTTTTGAACAGATTTCAAACCTTCCTCAAAATTACGTAGGTCGCTCCTTCGAAAGATTAGAATGGACCCAAATCCTAATAATAGCTCGTGTCATCTACGTATGTTGTAAAAAAAACCTACTCCTTGAGGGGTATCGCACAATGTCATGAATGTTTGTTAATTACTATATCAGATCAACTTATACGTTTGATAAGTACAGTTTATGTACCTAAAAATTTCATGTAATGCACAAAATTGATAAGTATTCAAGGCGTTCATTTTGATAATTCTAAGGTCAAAAAATAATCCTTATCGCGTTTAGTTTTGAACCAAAGCGAACTAAAGGTTTTTCGTAACCATTGTTGTTAATTCATTATCAATTAATTAAAAATAATATTGTTTCGATGATACAAATTCAAGTTCTTCCGTATTATTATGTCGAAATAAAATATAAATATATATCTATTTGACCACGAAATGTATGACGGAAAGAAGTTTCATTACTAACAGCATTACGTTATTAATTCTTGGCCATTTTGACTATTTGTGTGTTAAACAAAATAATAAAAAGTCCAAGTAAATCTTTTTCATTGCTGGAGACATAGTTTCATACATATTGGAATCGATGATAATAGTAAGGAAGATTGCCAGGCTATCAAGCCTGAAGTCTTCAAAATAATTTCAAAATGGATCTGCAGAATTAAAGTATATCTGAATATCAGCCAAAGTTTGCCAAAATTGAGATGAAAATATAATTAAGCAAATTTAGCTAGACTAAATATCAGCTTGAAAGATTATAAATAGTGATTGCATAATAGCTACTGCAAGTCTGTTACATAAAGCTGATAAAATAAAATAAGAAGAGTATTGACGACACTTTTGATAAATTAATTAACACTAAGACTACATTGTTTCGTAGAGCTAACAATTAAGCAAAGACAGTCAGTCACGGAAATTTAGCATCGTTAATCGGCTCTATCAAAATATTATTAAGTTCGTTTACTGCCGAAGGCAGCAAATTATATTAAAATTGAAAAACATAACTTACTTTTGTTGCATTCAAAATATGTTTAATATTGAATCAGTTAACTCACAACAAACTTGAATAATCTTCCATAAAAGAAAATTTTTAGGTTTTCTTTTGATAATGAATATAAATGCATATTTATATCTAATTTATCTTAAATATAAGAAATGTGACTTATAATAACATTTTTAAAGATACTTATTTATAAATTTCAGGCCTAAAGCGATCGAAATCATTACACCACTTTATTGGGCAAAAAAATCATCACATATCATCTCCAATTCTTCCAAAAACAACTTTAATAAGGGACAAGTTCTGCTGGCGCATGTTCTTAAAGTTCTAGATTAAATTATTTTCAAATATCCAAAATGTATACTTTTATTTGGTCCGAATGACAGACACTTTTCTACGAAGAGCGCGTATTTTGAGAATTTGATAGTTGTTCCGTCTGGACACGTTCAGCTGTTTTTTAAAACAAAAGTGAAACCAAAAGAGGTTAAACTTGTTTTACCCGTTCCTTGATAAGTGCTGCTGACTCCGTAATTTCAAGTCCAGAGGACAGACATTAAGGATTTGAGGGTTCCCTGCAACAGTGTCTTTGACATTATTCGAAAACGACTATCGAATCAGCCATGATTTAATTTCCTTTTGTCTATGGGTCGGTCTTGGTCGTGAATCATAACGAAACTTCTCGAAGCTCGGATCCTTCGACATGGGTAGTTAAATAGACGCTCAAGTACAAGTGGATTTTTTTGTTAATGTCTAGTTTTGAAAAATAATGGCTTCCTTTAATAAAAATGTTAAATCTGTTAACTAATGTTATTAATTTTATTCGGGTATAAATGCATTCCATCATGCCATGTTTCTTTTGTATTGGGTTTAATTGTGAACACTTTCTTGCACCAGGTAGTGGAAAGAACGAGTTTATTGCTAAATGATAATTTCTTCCAACTAACCAGCTTTAAATAGCGTATTATTCCGTGAGAAATATATTTAATATATATCTCCTCTGCTGGGAATGAAACCCTGATGCCAGCACATAAGTTAAACGATATAACACTTAGCCACGGTAGGTAGCTTTGAAAGGTATAAGATACATAGCTCGCTTGGTATTCTATTTTATAAACCGCTTTTTGACGACACAGCTCTTGAAGTTCGGAGCCAAGTCATGCAAGATCCTTCAAGACCATCAAGCACACTTGTTTATTCGCTCTGGACATCTCAAGCAATGCAATTCGTCGGGAAGATGCAATATGTGGAATCTTTTATCAGTCCTGTAGATGAGCCTCGAAGCTCCATTAAACACCAGTTGTAATATATTAAACTGATAAAAATAACAACCAAAATGTTTTGCTGCCGATATTTAATCTAGTGACGAGCATGCAAGACCAATATAGGGGTGGTTTTGGTCTTAGTCTTGCATTTACAGGTTTGGGCTTAGTCTATCATAACCAGTTTTGGTCTTGAAGGTCTTTTATAAAGAAATATTTTTTTATTTTTATTTTCACTTTCAACTGAAAATAAATAAGTTTTTTAAATTTTCCGAGACATTCAAAAGTCTTGCAAAACTGTTAGTCTTTCAAAGTCTGGTCTTGGTCTTCGTCCTGCACCGACTGGTCTTGGTTTTGTTCTTGCAGCTACTGCACGTGCGGTGTTGTTCCTACAGCTACACATGCGGTCTTGAAGCTACACATGCGATTTAGACTTTTGACAAGAATATTGCTCATCACTAATTTTAGCTAAACTTGTGTAATTAGTAATAGATGAGAATATAAAACTGACGGTTACAAGTCACCACAATGTTTAATAGTCATGGTTAATATAACCAAAAAAATCTTCTTTTAAAAACATCCGACATTTAACAAACATGCATTGAATCGAGTCCTGAAAGATATTCGAATCTTCAAAGCTATATTTTTACCAGGGGAATCGTTAGTAATATGAAATAACTAATAGAATATTCTTTAGCCTGCAATAAACGCGACTGCATTATGTTGACTAATTTGGTCAACATTTTGCTACGAGCATTCAGTAATCATCTGGCCGTCTGCGTGATACGTTCTGCAAATAGGGAATTTTTTAACTGCTTGCAAAATTATTTACGCAGTCATAACGAGTAGTAGGTACTATACGAACAATGTCTACCAGCAGAGTCATACATATATTGACACGAGCCGGCCAATAAAACGGCTTCACTTTTTCAGCAAGGTATTATATGGGAATGAGTATTCTATAGTTTTATTATTATTCTATGGAAATAACATAAATAAATGTAGTGATCAAGCTAAGCAATCTCCATGGATCATCATCGGCTTGCATCGAGAGGGAGACCAAAGACGAAACCAACTGCAGAGACCTAAGTGACATAATACAGGACAGAAGGACCTATTATTTAAGGACGAGGAGAGCTGAACCCAACAGTCGGCACAGACAAAGAGTTGTGATATAGCAATGGAGGAGAAGAAAAATATAAATGAATGTTGCAATTTGTTAGATAATTTATACTTATAATATACTTTGATAATAAAATTAGTATTCAGTAGCAATAGGTAATGGCCCGACTGCCATATTTAAGAAGTCCCAACACTGAATTATAATTACATATATATTGAATGGCAGCTGCTGTGTTACATTAATTTGGAAAGTGTGACATAGATATAGAAAGTATTTTATGACGTTACGTAACAAGATTATAACACTTTTCAAACATATTTTAAACGAATATTTTTATACATGCACACACGCAAACATTGGATTTTTTTCCCTATCGGGATTCAATGATATTTTATGACAAATATCTCAATAGAGACGAATTTTGAATATTATAGAAGAACCAGGAACTCAAGGCACCTACAAGGCTAACGATCTGTTATTGACTAGTTTACGTGAACACTTTATGCTCTTGCGCAACTTTCACCAATTATTCCTTCTTATTATATCTATATCAATAAAGCAAAGTGCCCTGACTGACATACTCACTCATCAACGCACAGCCCATACAGCTGATCGCAGAGAAGTGAAATTTGAAAATTAAATAGGTTTACTAACAAAACCTTCCACTAAAGAAGGATTTTTGAAAATTCCGCCCCATAAGCGGGTGAAAATCAGCGTTGAAAGTTTTTAAGAATATACGAATACCTATCTCGGAAACTAGACGTGATAATTATGAACTTGAAAGTTGGCATATCGATACTTATTTTAATAAGTAGTAGGGTATTTGATTGTTTTTATATTTATTAAAGGGATGGAAAAGAGCGTATGGAAATAGGGATAATTTTAAAGTGATTATAATAAAGCAAAAACCCCTTTTTACGGAATTTACCAAAAATTATTTTGTAAGAAAGGGTCAGAGTATATTATTCTGTGCATAAAATAATCAAATTCAATTATGGCATGTAAAGGGGTGGGGGTTGTTATTACTGAAGATTCATATCTTAGAAACTAATCAAATTAGAAAGCTGCAAACTAATATTTTTATTCTTCTTTAAAAAAAATTACTTATTTCATTGTAATCTCATAAATTAAGTTAAATTGGTGTAAATTTATTTCATGAAAATGCTAAATATTTTTCATCTTGATCCTGGAATTGGCGAGTTGTATTATTACATTGAAGCGACTGCCATCTGACCTTCGTGACCCTTGGAAAGGGGAACCAAACAAATTGGATCATGTCTTGATGGCTACACATATATCACTAGCTATGTGTAGCCATGATCCAATTTATCTGGTTCCCCTTTCTAAGGGTTACGAAGGTCAGATGGCAGTCGCTTCAATGTAATAACCAGACTCACCAATTCCAGGATCATGGTCAAAGCGTACCCCGATAGAAACGGGATAAAAGTGCTAAGGGGAAAGAAGAAGAAGCTAAATATTTTTCATTCAATTTTTTAATACTTTGTGGAGTGACATGGTAGTGAAGAGTAGAACGTTGGCCACAACCCACTCGTTTCATTGGTAAGAATTTCTAATTTTATCTGATGTAAGAACTTTGCCAGATTGTCAACTATACCAGCTTTCCAACAAAAATTTATTTATTTATTTATTTATTTATTTATTTATTTATTTATTTATTTATTTATTTATTTATTTATTTATTTATTTATTTATTTATTTATTTATTTATTTATTTATTTATTTATTTATTTATTTATTCATTTAATTATTCATTTATTTATTTATTTATTTATTTATTTATTTATTTAGGTATTTATTTATTTATTTATTTATTTATTTATTTATTTATTTATTTATTTATTTATTTATTTATTTATTTATTTATTTATTTATTTATTTATTTATTTATTTATTTATTTATTTATTTATTTATTTATTTATTTATTTATTTATTTATTTATTTATTTATTTATTTATTTATTTATTTATTTATTGATTCACGGCTCAAAGCCCTTTAAAAAATGAAATATTACATGACACAGCATAAACAAAAGAAATAAAATTTATAAACATATAGACATATCGACTATAGCAGAGGATATATAAAGAAAAATAAAAACATATATTAAACATGAAAGTATATACATTAAAAACCAAAGAATAAATAAACAAAAAAAACTGAAATAACAAATACTACATAGCATGAACACAAGAATATGACTGACTGAATAATATAAAAATGAATGGTATGAATAACTACCTACATACTTAGCCACACTGAATCAGAGAATGCTTCCAGATGTGATTAAATATTAGATTGTTGAATTAAATAAAATAAAAATCAAATGTACAAAAATATATAAAAATGTAAAAAAATATATAAAAATATATAAAAATGTAAAAATATATAAAAATGAAAACAACTGACTACACAAATAGACTAAAGGAGTTATTACGTAGAATGCACTACATATGTGGCATTGTGTTCTCTCTGCTCACGCCGTCAGGGCGTCAGGGACACGACATGATGTTATGGATCAAGAAAGTGTCAAGACTATTTATGGCAATGATCTGTCTCGTTTACATTTTTTTAGAAATGAAGTCTTATTGCTTTGTTTTTTCACTCATTAAACAATATTTATTCAGAGTTTATCATGAAGTCCGATAGATGACGTTCAGTGACCCACAGACAAATGATTATAATGTGTAACTTCCATATAAATACATAGGTACAATGTATTCACAACTATAATTTAAATAAATGTCGTATAAGACTCAATGCAAACAATTGTCATTATTCTGTACTCTTCGATAGTTTTAGTGCATTTTGAAAACGAGTGGGTTGTTGCCAACGCTAAACTCTCCACTACACAATGAAGCTTCCCTGCTAATATTACACCCTAATGGTTGTTTCGGAACAGACTCAGTTAATTATAATATACTTACTTTTTACTTTTATAATATTATGATCTAAAAAAATATAATTCAAGGTGGGACGAGACTGACGTATGGGTATACACGCACGTGTCCTGATTTTATAAGGCAATACAAAACCGCACAACTGTCACTGGTTATCCCACTAAAAAAAATGATCACACGTTTTTGCTCTGTACATTTTGTATTCAAGACTACAGCCAAATAAATCCCTTTAGTACAGAATAATTATACCTCGCTACTTAAGACTCGCGTGAGCTAGTTGCTTCTAATTGAGTAAATTCTTTAAATTTACTCGCATGGATCTTCACTGCAATGTTATATTTAAATAAGAGGATTTATTAGAGTTTAAATTATTGTTTATTGGTCTTTCCAAACATTATCATAATACCAATTAGGGCAATGATTTAATTTTTTAAACTATTGGTTAACATTTTAACTCACATTCTAATCGCGTCATGATATTTATCTCTGCTTTTGAACTTTTTCATCATTAGCATTTGTTTTAAATAATACCATAAAAATGTGTTGGACAGCAATATTGTCCAAAATTTACACGTTCGCTTAACGAATGATGAAATGTAATAAAATAATGAAATAAATAATAAATAATAACTTGTAAATACAATAAAATCATAAATGCTGCTCTGGGTTGTATTCTCCTTCGATGGTGCACAGACCAAATCGAGTCTTGGCCTCCTTCGATTTTACTAGCTTCTAGCGACAGACAAATCGAGGGAAAATTATGCGGGTTGCAATAAAATACGACAGCGAAATAATAGTATAATGTGTGCGTAAATCCCATTCCCCTATTTTTTTTGGCTAGGTCCAGTTAGTCTTTAATATCAATAGCGACTCGCGCGAGCGCGTTGCTTTATAAATTGAATGAAAATTGGTTGCAGGAAAAATAATCTTATCAACACTTTTGCCATTTTTAAGGTAAGGTATAAGTTTATTATGTATTCGCATTTAATCACATTTTTCAAATAAATTATTACGTAGAAATTATTACCTATTATTTTTAATACTATTTATTATTTTTTTTCTGCCTTCATCCACTTCTTTCCTCAGCTTCCGCTCTCCAGTTAAGAACTTCCAGGAGCTGTGCCGCATCTCTTATTATTTCATCTCTAAACTTTGTGTTATAAAATCTTTTTTTTTTATTTTACTGATTCTATACATTAATCACACTACTTATATAACAATTTTAGTATCTCAATAGAGAGGAAGTTAGAAAAATAGAGGAGAACCAGGAAATCAAGGCTCCTGCAGGGCATATGACCCGTCATCGGCTGATTTGAGTAATCACTTTATGCACTTGCGCAACGTTCACTAATCACGCCTTTTTATTGAGTTTCATATATGATTAAAAAGGAACTCAATAAAAAGGTATAATTGTTGAACGTTGCGCAAGCGCTTAAAGTGATACCGTTTACCGGTCGATGAGAGGTCGTAAGCCCTGTATGTTCCTTGATTTTCCGGTTCTCCTATGATATTCCAACTTTGCCTCTATTGAGAGATTAACAATTTTGTCATAAATATATCATTAACTCCAATGTCTGCGTATATGCACCATATACTTATTTTTTTGTAATTTTCTGTACATTTAATTTGAACATTGGCTGGCTTAT
The DNA here is from genome assembly GCA_963576475.1 of Molanna angustata. Lineage (NCBI taxonomy): Eukaryota > Metazoa > Arthropoda > Insecta > Trichoptera > Molannidae > Molanna > Molanna angustata. The sequence goes on from OY754982.1 coordinate 7,499,662, forward strand.
TGCCAAACGGCAATTTATTCCAACCAACCATAGTAAATGATTAATATAAAACACAGTGTGTACTATGACAATTATGTAATCACATGTCTACTAGCGTTCTGTGAAGGGGCCGTTTCAGTCCCCATATGCGGAGCGGGTGGAGGTGGGCGTAGCTAATCACATGTCAAAAATAAAAAAAAGTTTTCAGGAGAAAAGGAAAAAAATGACAAAAAAGAACAATTATAAAGAGTATAAGAACATTTCATAGCAGTGATAGGAATATGTATTGTCCGATATCTCCCTATTTATGATTTAACAATTTTTGAAATATGTTTAGTGGTTATGTTATGGTATATAAGAAAATCCTATTTATTTTAGACATAGATTCTTAGATTGGAAACGTAGAGTATTCTTACTTAGATTCTTAAATTATTCTTACTTCTATCAGTCAATCTTTCTATTAGAAAGACTATTATTTTTTTTAAATTTAGAATAAAATTAAATTGAATTTGTGATAAATTATTCCTTATCAATTGAAAACACCGTTTTGTTGATTTGAATAAAATTCTATTGAGTACCTACATTGATTCTTCCTTCAATGGGAAATATGATTTTGGTTTGGTTTGGTTTGAAATAAAGTTCTTTATTATTTGACATCGATTCTTTCCACTTGACTAAGATACTACCGGAATAATTTTCTGGATATAATAAATATAACCCAAAATAATATTTATTTGTTTGTTGATTTACTTCATTATATATTTATAAACGTTTTTTATGACTAAGAACACTTTTTATGCTATAAAAATAAAGTTATTTACCCGTTATAAATATAATATAGACAAACATGAAAACAGATATATAATTATGTATTGATTAGATCGACATCGATTAAATAATCAAAACATTTCAGAAGTATACGATTATTTCGTATATACGGAAGCTTCAGTGAATAATTTGAATGTTAAATTAATTAGAAAAAAAAAACAGATATTGGGGATAATTATATGTATATTTCGTATTAAAATATTAATTACAAAAAGACGTAACTTAGGCGTAAAGAAGTTGGCCGATTTATAGAAAAGACATGAAATTTAGTGGACTATGATGAAAGATATAAATAAAATTATATATCGATAGACTAGACACAAATCTAGAGAACTGTTGCAGCCTATATTTACAGCTGCGATGCGTATTAAAACTGCTTATTTTACGTGAGGAAAGGTTATAATGAAACCCCATTATATGGTGAAGCTGGTGAAGATAGGTTATACAAAAAAATATAGACAAAAAGTGTATTTTTTGTTACAATATCATGACGTACAGTAATGTCATACAATACACACTGCCAAAAGAATTACCTAATTATTTTCATCGTTTGCTGTGACGGTTGTTCGTGCCATTATAAAAATAAAAATAAATTAAAATGCACTGCTTTCGATGAATGTGATGCCTTTGTGTATCGCCGAAAGAATTAATGCTTAATGCACTAAGTCAGTGGCCATTGGCAATCAAGAGGCTTCTTCAGGAATTCATCGTCATCATCCGCTCTCATCACCGCTTCTACTAACGCTTTTGAAAAATATCCACCTACTTACAACGTATTGCCAATATTCGCGCCTGTGAGTTGGCAACACTAAAAACAGGAGACTTCCCGCTTGTCATTCGCAGAGTACGCATCAAATATTTGTTCGCGTTATTTTTGTGACCGCCGTAAATTGTTAAACCCGCATATTTATGACCGCTATCTTCACCGCATAATCTTCGCCATCTTCACCACTATCTTCAACAATAATATCGAAGTTCATAAACATTTCAACAGTTTTTTTCATCCGCTACAACCGCTTCATCAATCTTCAAACGCCCGCTATCACTGCATGAGAAGAGTGCCCTCTGCCCAATGATCTGCCAGCCAATTAAAGGTAAGTGCATTGTTTCCTTTTGGCTTATATACGAGGTGTCATAGTTATCGAACTGCAGTGCATGAAAATCTCTCATAAACAAATACCAATATCAAATTGATCAATAAAAACTATGAACCAGCAAATCCCCGCAACACCAACGGTCTTTGGTTAGGCTTCTGAATGATTTGGCACAATCCGAAATCAGAGTCGAATGATTGTTGGGAGACTTCGTCCCATACGATGATAAATGGAATGTGTGCGAGTGAGAGAGAGGAATCGCAATCATTTTGAAATGCTATTGTTTAGTTGAGCCAAAGGAAGTTTTTTGCGTTCTAGATATTATTTGTTGAGAACCAAGAAAAAAATTCTGTACAGCAAATATGAATAGTACTTCTCTCTAGTGCTTTCCAAATTAAAAAGGACCATTTTTACATTTATATTACGATCAATTATTATTAATTAAATCTTTATCTAGGTAATAATAATTGTCTCTCTGTATGAAAACACTGGAGCCTGTGTCCGTGTCAACGATGTGTTGACAGCATGGTTACCTATTAATAAAGCGATGAAACAAGGCTGCGTATTGTCCCCATAGCTGTTCAATCTGTATATTGATCACTGCGTTAGGACATTAAATAATTAAAGTAAAGGCCTGAAACTAAGTACTGTTTAGTGAATAAAGTGTATGAAGAAAATCTGCATAACGGACTGAGAATGAATGTGAGTTAATCTAAGATATTGGCATTCGAAAAAAACTAAAAGTATAACTGCATGTATGATACAAGTAGAGAACGAATGACAAGAATAAGTTGAGGAATATTTATACTTATCAGTAATGTCCGATCCAAGCATCTCAAAAGTAGCAAAAATTGCCATATTTAATGCAATTGTAGTTCCTACTTTGACATATGCACATGGACCTGGCAAAAGGCGCATGAAAGTAGAATAAATGCTGTAGAAATGAGATCACTAAGAAGAGTATGTAATAGAACGATATATGATAGAATAAAAAATGAGGACATAAGGAGGGAATGCAAGATGAAGAAGAGTATTATAAATAAAATGAAAGTGAATTCCTTGAGGTGGTTTGGACATATTGAAAGAATGAATGATGAACGACTGACCAAAAAATATAATATGGGTATAAGAGATGGAGTGAATAGCAGGGGTCGCCTCAGAAAGGGATGCCATGACCATGTGAATGATATTTTCAAAGAAGGAAACTTAAGAAGCTTGAACAGTCGACGAGTATGTATGAGAAGATGCATGGATGTAAAGGAAGCCAGGAATGTGTGTGAAAATAGAGGAGTATGGCTGATTCTCTCTGCTTACCCCGTAATGGAAATGGCGTGATGGTATGTATGTATATAATAATAATTTTAATGCGGTTATGATTTTCAAGACATTAGTTATCAATAGGTGTTAATCGAAATAAGTTTTTTCATATTGTAACTATTTATAGAAATACATTTATATCTCATGACCCAAAAAAACACGTGTTCCTTGTCAAAGTCTCATTAATTCTACAGATAATAAAAATATGGAAAAATACAGTAAGTATAATAATTTTCGTTAACTAAGATAACATTTTTATCTCAATAATTAATTGATATTATTTAACGATCCATTGAAATCGAAAGATTTTCTCATTTTCACCAAATTGTATTTATCAATTATTTATTTATTTATTCGTTCGTTCATTTGTTTGTTTATTTATTTGTTTATTTTATTATTATTTTTCTTATAAAAAATGAATATGTCCTTGTTAAACAAGTACCTACATATATATCTTCCTACATTCCCTAAAATAAGCATAAATGTTTGTATATTATATATTTAATTATGTATTATAGCTGTGAGGCACCGGCTTAGAATAGTGCTTCCACTCTTTTCTATTATTGTCCCGTAAGAGCCGGGTAATCGAAAATACAACAGGCAACAATAACATCTCACATAGTTCAGCAATGAAGTTCACCACCCATTCTGAATATAGTGCCTTTTTAGGTGAGACGAGACTGGTGTGTGGGTATACACAGATATCTTGTGCTCCCTTTTATAAGGCAATGCACTACCGCACACCTTTAGCTGGTTACCCCACATTGTGGGATACGCCGTGATGGTATGTATGAATGAATGAATGAATAATTATGTATTTATTTATTTATTTAGGAAACAACATTAGGTAATTGCAGCTATCAAATCATTTCTATTCATTCATTCATACCACCGCGGCATTTGGGGTAACCAGCGACAGGTGTGCGGGTGTGGGTTACTCCATGAAAGGAGCTTAGACACACAGGCGTGTATTCTCACACAACAGTCTCGTCTCGCCTAAAAATACACTACGTTCAGAATGAGTTGTGAAACCTCATTGCTGAAAAATGCGGCGTGTTATGTTGCCTGTTGTATTTTGGATAACCCGGCTCTTACGGAATAGGTACCCGAAAACAGTGATAACAGAAAAGAGTGGAAGCACTATTCTAAGCCGATGCCTCACAGCGAAACGTTTCTATATTTGATTATTTTAATAATTCTTAGACCCGCGACCTACGTAATGTTAAAGGAAGGTTTGAAATCTGTTCAAAAAAATATTAATACATATATGCATACATCTTGCACAGTCCTAGGTACCTAAACACTAACTCCTAACCTCACTGGAGTATTTAGTAATCTAAAGTTAGCAATTGCGTTGCAGAGACATTCCTAACTAAATACTAAATACTACGCCAAACTTAAGGTCGATGGCGTAGAATTTTACATTATTGTGTATGAAGAAAAGAGATAGATAGCTTATCTGACGTTTAAAATGTTTTTTTGCTAAAAAAACACAAACATATTTAACCAACTTCACACTTGACACTGACAGCTCGATGTCACGATTTTTTGAAATTCCATCGCATTTTCGGCATCTCGTATGGATCGCTGAATACTCTGTTTGGTATTTGATTTGCGAAAATTACCAAGTACGTGTTCAACGAAGCCGATAAAATCATCATCCACCAAAAAATCTTGTATTTTAGAATTAAACAACTCGTAAGGTTCCTCGCCATCAACCTTACTTTTTGACAATAATTCGCAAATGTTAGTTTACGCCGATGCGCATGCGCTAAGTATTTAAATACTATGTCTCTACAATGCAATTCTCATATAAAAACTTTGTAGCATCCTCCAGTTAGCAAGCCACGTGATCTCCTAACTTAAGTGAGCGACTGTGCAATGAAAACATGGTTAGTATTTAGACTTTAGTATTTAGGTAGGACTCTGTATTCGGACCATAATGTTTCCATCTGTATTTACACGTTTCGGGGAGCGCTACCTGTTTTTTCATGTGCCTTGAGAAAGAAGGGATTGCTTTGAAATTTTTTTTATGAATACGTCCTTGTTAAACAAGTACATAATCCTTCTACGTTCCTTAAAATAAGCATAAATGCTTGTACTATAGGTGAACGCAATCGGTCAAGGCAAGATTCGAACTCGCGACCACTGGATTGCTAACCCAATGCGCTAACCGCTCTGCCATCGACCCATCTATGGAATTTCATTAAGGAATACAAGCAGTTACAGAATATAAATATGTGTATAACTAATAACAATATACTAGTCTAAGTTTATCTGCAACCTTACAGTATTCACAATGTAGTTTGCAGAGTAATACAATAATTAATAAAATGCCATAAATGATAAAACATGTAAAAAAGTAATAAAAAATATCATCCAGGAAATGAAATAGTTAAGAAAATGATTATACAAAACATTAGGGGGGCAAAAAATAATAATTATACAAAAATATAAGAATAGTTAATAATTGAAATTAAAAGCCATAATTCAATATTAGGTACAAGTGGTGTATGTTTATGTGTGTTATGTCATCGAGTGTTGTGGTGATAATTTTTGATTGAGTCGTATTTCATGTTTGAATGGTGCGTATGATTTGGAGAAGATGAGTGTGTGTGTGTGTCTGGGAAGGTTTTGTTGTATTCGTTGCACATTCTGTTAGTTGGGTTCCTAAATCCTGCATTTGTGTTTGAGGGGAGTTGAGGGGAGGAAGAGAAAATTATTTCGTAGGCATCTGAGTGGTGTATATAAAAATAGGTAATAAAAAAAGTGAATTGTAATAAATAAAATTGTTTGAATAAATAATGTTTATTTATAACACAAGCCACTAAAAAATAATAATTTTCCAACTGAATATTGGTAAAGATAACAAATATAGGTCGTTGATTTATCAATCTTGTTGCCAGCTAGTGGTTTTGCACTTATGATAATTCAAATTATTTTTTATTTGATTTATCTCTTTTTTTCGTATGATGTGCGTAAAGAAATACTGCGAAATTCGAGATAACATATTTTGCCTCTGAACAAAAATACCTTTGATATATTTTTATATTTTTTTTACTATCCAACTGTTGATTTGTTCAAGAGAATTTTCGAAGTGAATCGGTCGAGGTAAGATATGAACCCGCATCCAGTGGATTACTAACACAGTGTCTGACCGATCTACCACCGACCGATCTGTTATTATATAGCTGAAATTTTGAAGGTTTTAACCCTAACGGAAAAATGGTCAGGATACAATAAATACAACCTACGGCCTTCGTGGCTTAGTTGGTTAGGTATTTGACTGCTGATCCAAGGGTCCCAGGTTCGATTTCCGGTGGAGACCCAGTTTTTAATTGTGTTTTCAGTCTGGATCTGTGAGACGATAAATATTGTAAGTCTCCAGAATGTGGCAACTTGTTATTGAGTGCGTGTTAAATAATTATTTGTCATAGCACCTGTTAGTTGCCCTAGAAGCTACATAAAATAAAATAAAATAAACCTAAGAAAAAACATTTATATATTTGTGGATTCATTTATTTTATTTTTATTTTTTATTTTTATTTCAATTTACGGTTTGATAACCTTTTACACATACAAGTATACATAATATATTAAAAACAACAGAATTAAAAAAACACAAATAAATATATAATTTGAAAATAAAAAATGAATAACAATATAAAAAAGGTAAAAAAATGTAAAAATAATTAAAAATAATGAAAAAAATTAAAAAAAAATATGCAAAAAAAAACATGTGAAAAGAAAATTCAAAAATATGTAAAAAAATAAACAAAAAACATGTAAAAATATGTAAAAAAAAATAAACAAAAAACATGTAAAAAATAATGAAAATCATGTAACAAATATGTAAAAAATAAACAAAAAACGCAAACAAAAAAATATATATGTAAAAAATAATGCAAAAACATGTAAAAAACGAAACAAAAATCATGTAAAAAATATGTAAAAAAAAACATGTATAAAACATGTAAAAAAATATGCAAAAAAAAAAACAAAAAACATGCAAAAAATATGTAAATAAAATGAAGAACATGTAAAAAATATGAATAAAAGTAAACATACATGCAAAAATTTGTTTGTTTATTTATTTATTTACATATTTATATACTCATAAACGGAAATAATATTTTATTTAAATCATTCATTGATACCATCACGGCATATCACACAGTGTGGGGTGATCAGCGATAGGGCTATAAGGTTATGCGGGGTGACCAGCGGTTATGGGATATTATAGAAGAGTCAGGAACTCAGGCACCTACAGGGCTTACGACCTGTTTACGTGATCACGTAAACCAGCCGATGACAGGTCGTTAGCCCTGTAGGTGCCTGAGTTCCTGGTTCTTCTATAATATCCCAACTTCGTCTCTATTGAGATGTTATTGTCAATAAAAAAATATATATATTGATAGTACACAAACATTTGTACATATTTAGGTTAAGTAAGTAACGCCCCACTAGGCTAAACCTGTTCTGGGGCTGTTACTTTTATACAATAGTGTATACAAATTATTTACACACAGAGGATACATAATATATAAGGTACACAAAGGTTAAATGTTACATTTAAGCTTTTTAAAAAAAGATTAAGAATTAAAGTTTTAGATTAAATAATCGAAATTAAATATAGGAAATAAAAGTATATAAGTCAGATACAGACAACCTCCTCAGCATAGAGCCTGCCCGAAGCAATTAACCATTTTTTTGTAAAAATTTTAAAGGAATTTTGGTATGTGGTGTGGGGTATTCCCACACACAATATTAAGTATTATTATTTTTAACTTATACACTTACATTATTATTAATAATATGCATTTATTTACTAATTTTACATCGTTTTTAGAAAGCGAGCGTCAAAATAATGTTTAAAAATGTCATTTTAATATATCAAAAATGTAGGGACCATTATAATTATCAACCCATCCAACTAATCCAGTTAATGATAAAATATTTCAACATTTCTACAAACCGTTTGACATTTTGAATATCGATAGTCTTTTAAAAATTTAAATAAACCATTATTAAGTATCGATTATTATTTTTTTATTTAAATTTAATATTAGGTACAGTAGTCTACCGTGTTAGAAGAGGTCGGGCTTGGAAACACTTGCAACGCCGCAGATATCTGAAATTTACGGAAAAAGTAGTTGTACATATGTACTATATCAGTCTTTCTTATTTATTTAACACTTTTTGTACAAACATACAATATTAAAAATGGCGGACTTATTGCCTGGAGGCAATATTTCTTCCAGTCAACCATCTGAGAAAAAAAGTAACATGAACAAATTAAGTTTCGGCATAATATACGACATAACATTTTACATAATATAAAAACACTTACACAAATATAACTACATTTAACCAAAAAGAAGAAAACGAAAGTAAAAGCAGAGGATGAGGAGTGATCTAAAGGGATAGTGTGTGGGATGGTTAGTGTGTACGTTGGTTAGGGTATAGAGAAGAAGAAAGAGCGATTAAGGCGAGATTTAAAGGTTGAAAGTGATGGGGCAGTTCTAATGTCCTTAGCTAAATTGTTCCATAACCGAGCAGCATGAATGGTAAAAGAAGATGAATCTTCTTCTTTCCCCTTAGCGCTTTTGTCCCGTTTCTATCGGGGTACGCTTTAATAATGATCCTGGAATTGGCGAGTCTGGTTATTACATTGAAACGACTGCCATCTGACCTTCGTAACCCTTAGAAAGGGGAACCAGACAAATTGGATCATGACTACACATAGCTAGTGATATAAATCCGCACATAGATTTTTTAAAAATCCAGAGGTGTGTGCCCCGCCTGGATTCGAACCGTCGACCTCACACATGTGAGGCGACGACCTTACCGCTGGGCTATCACCGCTCGGTAAAAGAAGATGAATAATATTTAGTAATGTGAGGTGGGATGGCGAGGGTTCTTTCTTCTCTAGACTGATGTGAGAGTCCATGAGAGGCCAACAGTTGGAATCATTCTCTCATAGGGGACATTCTGATTGTTATTGTTAAAACAATAAACAGGAGACCGAGGGAGTGCTGATCTCGGTGGATGGGAAGGGAAGCCATTTAAGTGGATTGCGAGGGTAGGATCGTATTTTGCGGAGGTTAAATATGAATCGTATGCAGACATTTTGCATAGTCAAGAATAGGGAGAAGGAAAGTTTGTGCGAGTTTTATTTTAATATTAGTTTGTAGGAATAATCAATATTGTATTCCATTAAAATAATAAGTATTAAATAAAGTACCTAAATTATTGCACTGTATTAGAGCCACCATATATTCAATAAATCAATGTAAGTAATCGCTCAATATCTTTTGATTTCTGACTTAATAATTACCTGTGTTTTATTCTTATCTATATGTACGTAGTACTGTGCTGGGTAAATACCTACACAGATATTACAATACCTTCGCTTGAAGATAGGCGAACAGGTTAAAATAAAGGCCTACATATACCGGCACAGCCTATCCTGGGTGACCGCCGACAGGTTCATCTAACCTGATCGGCAACACAACCCGGTAACCACGGTAACCAAAAACAGGTAACTTGGTAACCCGAGCGCCAATAGAGGAAAATATCTGAATAAGCCAACCAGTTGTCAACAGTTGAGTATAAAATTTGTTTGATGGTGTTCAATACCTTAGTGTGAGTGGTCCAATAAAGTGTAATATATTCCATCTAGATTTCCGAAGTGCGTATTCTCTAAAGGCCTGAAAACAGCTTTGTGTCGTAGAGCAACGCAAGACTAAATTATCAGCGCCCTCATAATATTCCTGAATCATCAAACGGAGTTATAAAAATTATAATTTTAGTGCTATTGTGTTGTGCGAAACGACAAAAAAATCTTCCGCGAATAATCGAATAAAAAACATGTTAAAAAACAGTGAATATCGAGGTACGTGGTATATGCATTTCACTAATATTTCGTCTCATCATCATCGTCTTCATCTGAAGATGGCGCAAGCTTTATAGAAATTTTACATTTTATGACGAGTTTATAATGAAAAATTGTTTCGATTTTGAATGCTGACATCTTTATGCAATGGCGACAACTAGTTGATATTGAGTTTTAATTAACACGGCTGTGTTGAATTTTATAGTAGTTTAATGCATAGCTCGTTCATCTACAGAAGGTTTGAAAATTAATTTATAAGTAAAAACAAAAAATAATGTTTATATTTAGTGGATCGATTAAAAAAAAGTAAGCTGTGTATCGAAAAACTGTTTATTAATTATTAAAATACACAAAATCATCTTCTTCGGAGAAAATTAAATATGGGGTGCCACAGGGGTCAGTTTTGGGGCCCATTCTTTTCTTTTTATATATTAAAAAGCTTGATGATATAATAGAAAATGAAGGTTTTTATTCATATGCTTATGCTGACGATCGCCTCATTGTGAAATTTTGCGCTGCCGAAAACAGGGATAGTCTTGTGAATGATACCGTTGGTTGCATTGGAAAAATTGCTGCCTGGATGTCGCTCTATAAGCTAAAATTAAACCCAACGAAAACTGAGTTTATGTTGGTAGTTTCACCGCGACGATAGCATCTCATTGAAAATACTCCGATTAACATCAATGGAGAAGAACTTACATCATCAAATATCTTCAAATTTCTAGGCGTCCACCTGGACAACAAACTATCGCCGGACTTGCAAATCTCAAAAACGGTTAGCTCTTGTTTCTTTCATCTGAGGCAATTGAAAAGTATCCGCCGGAGCTTACCCAAAAACGAAGCTAAAACGCTTATTAATGCATTTGTGGTGTCACGGCTAGATTACTGTAATGCTATTTATGCGGGTTTGCCAAAGTATCAGCTTGATATATTACAAATAGTTTTCAACGCAGCTGCGAGGTTGATATATGGAGCCGACAAAAGATGTCACATAACACCTCTTCTTAACGAACTGCACTGGTTGAGATGTCCAGAACGAGTGGACTATAAGATATGCCTGATGGTGTTTAAAGCTCTGAACGACTTGGCTCCACACTACATTCAGGAATTGTGTTCCATCGGGGAGGCAGTTTACGCTGAGATCGTCTGAATCACAGAGTACCAACTCTTTAAAAGAATTGGCAGAGATTTATTGGACGTGTGTGACTTTGCTCCGTCCTGCTGGAACCATGTTCTTTGGCTATAGCCAGGATAGTTTTGCAGTTCAAGCACCATGAAGTCGTCTTATATCTCCACATAACGCTCTGAAAACAAATATAAACGTTCTTTTGAGACACCTTGTATAACAATCTTCATTAAAAGTATAGGAAATGCAATAATATATTAATATATAGATACTAATATATAGATACATATATATACAAGTATATTAATATATAAGTATATTAATATATAGATACATATATATATATATATATATATATATATATATATATATATATATATATATATATATATATATATATATATATATATATATATATATATATATATATATATATATATATATATATATATATATATATATATATATATATATATATATATATATATATATATATATATATACAAAGCGGAAGCACTGAACTCTGATTAATGTAATCTTAGATTTGAAGGAAGTGAATGATTAATTATTTGTGTAAATGAACGTAAATTAGTTCAAGTTGTGTGAACTGAGTTTAAATTAAGGCGCTAAGGCCATAATAAACAACCTTCAACCATGGATTTATTGAATACTAATTTTTAAAAATGAGTTAAATAAACCATTGATTTTATTTTCAGAAATAAATGTGATTTATCATTTTTTCATTAATTTATCTTTTGTCAATAATACTCAAGTAAGTTAAAATGAATACTTATTTGCCTTCAGAGAGAAATTTTAAAATCATAATGTTACAATTCATTTAAGAACAAACCTTACAATGGTATATGAGGACCTGCATGCTGTAGCGGCGTAGCAGTCGTCGTTGATATGTAAGTATTGGTCAAACAGTGTTTGATTACTGCTGACACAAGAGAAGAAGACAATGATATAGCATAAATCATCAATTTTAGCAAATTTTTAACATCTCAATATATAGACTAAGTTGGAATATTTTAGAAGAACCATGAACTCAAGGCACCTACAAGGCATACGACATTTCATTGGCTCGTTTACGTGCTTCGCTTTATGCACTTGCGCAATGTTCACCAATTATGCCTTCTCATTGAGTTCCCTTATCAACTCTATTTTGAAAGTTCTATATATTTTAATAATGAGTAACAGATCGTTTGAAAATAGGACAATATGTAATATTGCCATATATGAAGTAACGAAGAAACCTTTTTTGTAACGCCATCTATTGAGAAGTTGGTTTATTTGTAAACAATGAAAGCAACAGTCCTAATACATTCAGCTACAGTTTTAGTTTCACTTATTATTTGACACTAGGGGCTCCGCCCCTGATCGCTTTGCGGCTCAACCCCTTACAGGCGCTTTGCACCTTTTTTGTCACAATCCACTCCTTTGCGCATCGATCCAATTCAGCTAGAAAAATGTGCCACAATACTCCACGTTTTCCCGCCATCCATCCAGAATGCTTGTAGTTGCTACATATGCACAGTTTTAAGATATTGAGAGGCATAAAGTTGTGGCAATACGACGCTGGTAACTATGCAACCAATGGGAAAAGTTATTATCATAGTTTGATTCACATTATTTAGAGATTAATATGGATGAATAAATTTACGTAAAATTAAAGATGCAGGATGCCCTACTCATAATTCTTTTAATTGAGTTGAATAATGAGATGATTGGAGAAAGACAAAAACTATGTAATAGTTTCCCTAATAGCACCCCCCCCCCACCCTTCAAGGTTATACCATTTACTCAAGATTGCCTTGTCGATGTTAAATCAGCAGTTATGCCCTATTTCCTGAAAACACCTAGACCATCGCTAATCTAAGGAAGGTCCCTTCTCCTACCCCACTCCATAGGGATCGTTATAGAACTAAATAGTTTTGTTCGTCCCCGGACCAGCTGTTCGTCGGTCAAAACAAGAAAACTACTATCAGGCATATTTCATACCACTAACACTAAGAGTCCAACCACAAACGTGAAGGCCCGTTAATCATGGCGAGGGTTTCCCACCCAACAATGCCACGGTAACACTATACTATCACAGGGAGCTTTCGTCACGCCTGTAGTACTTTAAGTTCTTCGATTTCCACGCCAGGCGCAGCGTCGGCTACACCTGTCTCATCATCATGGAGGACTACAAGGGGCGTGCCTAGAACCTTCGGACTAGGCAAACCCTGACAGAAAATTAGGAAATGTCGAAAATTTAATGTTTTCAGCATCGTTGTTAATTTGAGTAGCCATAAAAATATTTTAAAATCAAAAACCAAAATAATATTTACATTGGTGGCCCTGTCAAGCATCGTATCTACATACGGTTCAATTTTTAATCCTCTGATAAAGTTTCAATAAAACAGGCAAATATTAGGTCTATAATTTCTTAATATAATATTCATAGGCAAGCCCGCGAGAGAGGGAGCTGATCTGGCACAGGACAGGCGAGTTTGGCGAAATAGAATAAGGAGAGCCGACCTCAAGTAAATGGGACAAAGGCGAGGGCGAAGAAAAAGAATATTCATAGGCAAGCCAAGATTGTCGGCTTCTATGAGCAATTCCGCTACTGCGGACTACAGCCGAGTGGGTCGTGCCCACAAGTTATGCCGGGGGGCTCCTCTACCCCTTAGTCATCGCGATTTATAGGCGATTTTCTTTTCAATTTCATCCATTTTTCATTTATTACTGTTGTTTGGCACCCGTAGTGTCAATTATTGAAAATAATTGAACCACTATTCTAAAAGCCGGTACTTCCCATCGCTATAAAACTGTCTAATAATACATATGTAATAATGATAATCATCAAACGGTGATGTATAAATTATTGCTTGGTCGAGTCCATGATTTCAAAAATCATTTGATAATATGTAGTTTGTGTTATGGCGGTGAAATCGATTGATCCTTTAATTGTCAATATGGTTTTTATCTCGTTCATCTAGCACAGAATTATTTTTGATATATATCAAAAACATTCTAACAACATTTTAATAACGAGAAAAAAGGCGGTAAAATCAAAGCAGATTAACTTAATGAGATCGTTAAGATGTTCGAGAATTTGCATAGAATTTGAAAGACAATATGGCATCCGAATTTTCGATAATTTATGTGAGAACCTCATACTTCCAAACACTTACGTTCATTTTAATATTATCTTACATTGTATTCTGGTCCGTAGTTACTAAGTAGTATTAAGACTGAGTCATATTCTTCTTCATCGTGTATTAAGGTCATTTGACCTGTTTGTGAGGGTGGACTATCCTGGGAGGAGGAGGTCCAACTGTCTTTCCATCTCTTCGCAGGTCTCCAGGTAATATTTTGTTGTTGGGTATATCTGCCTTAACAATTTTGACAATTCTACTGTCGTCCATGCGTCTCTCCAGAAACGTCTTCTGTTACGTCATCCTCATCTTCTTATGTCCTCGACACGGCATATAGACCGGATCGTTTCATTTCTGATGCGGTCACTGAGGGTTCTTCCAACAATGCGGCGCAGGGTCTCATTTCAGCCACTCTAAGACAGCTTTTTGTTCTGTTGGAGTCGGCTCTTACTTCTATCCCATATGTCATTATTGGGCGGACACACGCCTTGTATATTCTGACTTTGCTGGTGGTAAGCATGTGTTTATTTCTCCATACAATATTTTGTAACAAACAAGCTAAGGACCTGTATACGGACTTTGTTGTACAGGACATTGCTGCTGGATATCTCTACACCTAAGTATGTAAATCGGATCTTTTGATGTTGTCAGGTACTTCGTTTATTTAAAAGTGGATTTATTTACTATATTCATGCCGTGTCCCTAATTGATGGTTTTTTTAATGATTTATTTTGTTAAATTGCGTTTCTTCCTGTACTTTGTGTTAATGGGGCGTAAAATTAGTATTATATTTGTTGTATGTTACATCGTCTAAATCAATACAAATTGTAAAGAGGACATAATATTAGTATAACGCTAAATCTTTTTTTTATTGAGTATACATAATATATACACATACATAGTAGGTACTTACAAAAATTTCAATTAATACAGTTTTTTTTTCAAAAGGCACTGTCCCAATAAAGTTAGAAACTTGTGCTTGGGAAATCGACTTAAGACTGAAAACCTCCAAATACACTACCAAGTTCCTTGTTAGTAAGGGTTCATCTTACGATGTTATAGAATTCCATAAGAAAATTACATATATCAATGAAATGGGTAAATATGGATGGTTTTTATTCCGCCGGTTGACCAGACTTGTCCTCCTGATTTACCATATTTTTCATCGCTGTGTTTTTTATTTACGATATATTCCTTCAAATATTTTTTTTAAGTTGCATATACGCGAACATTGGATTTCCTGGTTCTCCTATAATATTCCTGAGTTCCTGGTTCTCCTATAATATTCCTGAGTTCCTGGTTCTCCTATAATATTCCTGAGTTCCTGGTTCTCCTATAATATTCCTGAGTTCCTGGTTCTCCTATAATATTCCTGAGTTCCTGGTTCTCCTATAATATTCCTGAGTTCCTGGTTCTCCTATAATATTCCTGAGTTCCTGGTTCTCCTATAATATTCCTGAGTTCCTGGTTCTCCTATAATATTCCTGAGTTCCTGGTTCTCCTATAATATTCCTGAGTTCCTGGTTCTCCTATAATATTCCTGAGTTCCTGGTTCTCCTATAATATTCCTGAGTTCCTGGTTCTCCTATAATATTCCTGAGTTCCTGGTTCTCCTATAATATTCCTGAGTTCCTGGTTCTCCTATAATATTCCTGAGTTCCTGGTTCGCCTATAATATTCCTGAGTTCCTGGTTCTCCTATAATATTCCTGAGTTCCTAGTTCTCTTATAGTATTCCAACTTCATCTCTGTTGAAATGTTAAAAATATATATTACTTGTTTTTATTCTGATTTACCTTATTTTTCATTGCTTTGTTTTTTATTTATTTTACTTTAAATTGTTTTGTTTTGATTTCCTTTATTTTCATTGTTTTTGTTAAGATTTACTTTCCTTTAAATTTTTTTGTTACGATTTCCTTTATTTGCATTGTTTTTGTTTTGATTTACTTTACTTTAAATTGTTTTGTTTTGATTTCCTTTATTTTCATTGTTTTTGTTTTCATATACTTTACTTTAAATTGTTTTGTTTTGATTTACTTTACTTTACATTGTTTTGTTTTGATTTCCTTTATTTTCATTGTATTTGCTTTGATTTACTTTAAATTGTTTTGTTTTGATTTCCTTTATTTTCATTGTTTTTGTTTTCATATACTTTACTTTAAATTGTTTTGTTTTGATTTCCTTTATTTTCATTGCTTTTGTTTTGATTTACTTTAATTTTAATTGTTGTCTTGATTTCTTTAAATTTCATTGTTTTTGTTTTGATCCATTTTATTTTCATATCTTTATTTTCTGCATTGCTCTGTTTCAATTTCTTTTGATTTACATTGTTTTAAATGTTTTGATTATATTTTATTGAAACTAATATACCAAAGTCAATTGAGACTCTACCCTGCTTAGGCTGACTAAAAGAAATTGCTTTGTGTTATGAACCCGCAATTGTGTACATACATTACAATACTAACATTTTCATTTCACCACATCAAGAAACATAATAAACGGTGCACTTAGATCAGCGACGGTTGACTTGATCATTTCATCACACGTAACTACAATTTTACATACTTATGTACATATTATGGAGATGTTTATTATTTATACACATGCATTGTTTGTATAATATCTATTAATACATATACCAATTTTTTCGTTTAGCTTGCAATGTCAGCGCCAGACATTTTAAATTGAATGATTACAAACACATTGTGTACGCACCTACCTATTATATTATGACTATATTTTGTGTTGTATATAAGTATGTCTTCTTCTTCTTCATCCTCGGCCTCATGACTGAGGATGGCGGCAGCACTTAATCACTGGACGAATGGTCCACTTCTATTTAAGGCTGTCTTGAGCAGATCGAAGGGCTTCGGTGTTTTAAGATCCTGTAGCGGACTTGACTACGTCACTCTGGTCACGAGCGACCTCTTAATCATCTACCCTACAAACTTCCATTTAATTAACCTTTACCTGGTTTTGGTTGTAGCTGTGCTCCTGGAGTTTTATTGCAATATGTATATCACTATATCCAAACCGATTGCCGAAGATTTGCGAAGTACAGCCCATCGCCGTCCATACAAATCAATCGAGTGACATTCATGCGTCAACAAAAAAGTAACAATATTTAAAAAATATTTATTATATACATACTATGTACAATTATTGCTATTTGAAAATCTTGAAACACATCTTGAACCACATCTTGAACCACATCTAGAACCACATCTTGAACCACATCTAGAACCACATCTTGAAGGTGTTTTTTTCTCTGACTCTTTATGAGACCGAAATCAAATTTCGGCTCTCTTAGTGTAAATTTAATTAAATATTATTTTGATTCTATGTATACTATAATAACATAAAAATTATGTTATAAAGGAAATCTTAAATATGCTATGTTAGAAAGAAAATTCATAAATTGTGTGATTTGTTGTGTATTTTTATTAAATAATTTTCAAGGCCAGAATTATCTTGGCTAGAACTATAAATTATATATACCTACTATAATATTAAGTTAAAAAGTGATCCGTCCCAGAACAGATTTTCCTAGTGAAACGGGGAACGAAAATTGTATTGTAATTCATGTATTGTATGTATAATAAAAAATGTAAAATGTATTAAACGAAAAATGTATTATCAAATATCGTATTTTTAACTTTTTGGTACATTTGAACAAAAATTTACTAATTTTTTTAACTTTGTTTACATCCAAGTAAATTTAACTTACAGCCCGGTTTTAAATATGTTTCCCCTTTCCATCAATCTTAACAATCAAAGCCATTTTACGCAAGACCCGCCCCTAATGACCTCCCACCAATATCCAAATACATAGCCTTCTTTTAAGCACACAGTCACATTCTGCGTTTAGTTGAAATTCTGCCTGAGGAGGGAACGGTTAGTTCCGAAACCGGTCGCAAATTCAATTCTCACGCGGTGTAAACAAAGTAAAAAAATTCTACGACGTATAAAGATATAAAAAAATTCAGTTAATTTTTGAAAAATGTATTGTATAATAAAAATCGGGTTGCCAGCACTGATCTAGAAAATTGATCAACAATAAATACTGCGGCATTACAAATTACAGCACTGCAAATTCGATCCCAATTTAGATTTTTCGCTAAGAACCTACCTTTATAACGGAGAATAAAGCGGTAGGTTAGTATGTTTTAATAGCATAGTTTTTTATTATAATATACTAGGTGTCATACATACATAGTTAGCAAATTTTGTATGAAAAGAAGTGAGTTATTTTTCCGGGGGATTTTTGACGTTTTGGTTCCAGACCACATTGGTTTTCTATAGAGAATAACGACTAATGTGAATTGTTTTCGGATTTATTTGTCTAAAAACATTTTAATTATTAAGATTTAGAGAACAGTTATCTAGGATGTGTTTAAATGTAAGAAAAACTGAAATATGTTGCCAACCAAAACTAACCACAACCAAAACGCGCGATATTCCATGACTCACTTTTTGCACGGAGTACTACATCAAGTATATTATAGTAAAAAATCTATGTTTAATAGTAATTGGCGATAATTTGAATCTAATACAATGAACCCTTCTTCTTCTTCTTCTTCTTATGTTAGGCCTAAGGGCCTGTTATTTGCAGAGACGTTGTTCTCCTGCGAGGTTGAGTCCCAGCTGTCCTTCCACCTCTTTGGTGGTCTGCCTGGTGG
Organism: Molanna angustata; assembly: GCA_963576475.1. Classification (NCBI taxonomy): domain Eukaryota; kingdom Metazoa; phylum Arthropoda; class Insecta; order Trichoptera; family Molannidae; genus Molanna; species Molanna angustata. The sequence continues at coordinate 7,518,722 of OY754982.1, forward strand.
TCGTCTTCCTTCGGGTCGGGCGTGTAGTGCTATGTAAGGGATCCTGGATGCCTCCATCCTATTTACATGGGCATACCAAAATCTCCTTCTTTGCCGACCCCATGTGACGACATCCTCAACCTCGCAGATCTCTCTGACTCTCGTGTTTCTTATTCTGTCTCTAAGCGTGAGACCGGCTATTGCTCGAAGAGTTCTCATTTCTGACACTCTTAGTGTACTCTTCGTCATGGATGTGTCAGCCCTACATTCAATTCCATACGTCATTATGGGTCGTACACAAGTCTTATAAATTCTAACTTTACTTTTAAGTCTCATGTCGGGGTTTTTCCATATTGAATTCCTTAAGCACCCTGAGACAGAAGCAGCCTTGTTAATTTGACCCACAATTTCTTCTGGAAGGTTACTGTTACCACATAAGTCAACACCCAGATATCTGAACTTATCAACCTGTTCTACCGCCTTCCCATCCACAGATATATTACAGCCCATTGTGGTTCGAGAGAAGACCATACTTTTGGTTTTTGCAATTGATATTGCCATATTGTATCGTTGACTGGCTAGATTGAATGTTTGCAAGAGCATTTGCAGGTCTTCCTCGGTCTCAGCGAATATGACGGCATCATCGGCATAGCAGACAACAGATATAATTTCATCGCCCATCCTGTAACCTTTCCCAAGTGATGTGATATCTGAACCCAAATCCCAATAACTAGGTGTACCCTACGTAGCCACGTTAAAAAAGTGGACACATTTAATGCTATATGTATATATTTAACTACAAAAGTTAAAATGTCATGGCGTTACTTACAGACGCCACAGACAAGTTGGTTAATAAATTTAATATTGTTATTATAAAAGATGTTTTCCGTTTACATCGGTGTTTCCCAACAATTTTGGTACCATGTCCCACCGAAATCATATACATATTTTAGTTGTTAGGATATCTGTTTTGACTAGGACAACTCATATACTAGATGTTGGAGCTCGAGTAGGAACAGAGAGTCGCCAAACTGGTAAAATTATCTTTGTGCGAGTTAATTTTCAAATTGCTCCGCTGTGGAACGCGGCTCCACGTTGGGAATCACTGGTTTACATGGTCAAACATGCTCAATACGGAGAGTTAAAAACAATAACACCATCTCTCTTTTAACTTCACTTGACCAACTGGGCCGGAATCGAACGATAAATGATTTTTTTTAAATATACTTCTCTTGTCAATGATCATAAATACTCACAAAAACAATAAAACTCATAGACTATATTATCGATATTATATGTATCACTTGAGAATCAGATATGAAAACGAATAGTTTTGGTACACAGCATAAGACTCTCCTCTGCATTTGGTAGTGTACCCTTTTTTCAGGGCAGAGGAGGTTAATTAAGAAATAGAGTCATGGCTCGATGACACAGAATACGACATAATGGTGATCTGAATGTCAAAATGGAGGAGAGCGACGGAGGACAGAAATGGCTGGAGAAGGATTCTGGAGGAGATCAGGGCCCACACAGTGCTGTAGCGCCAATGACGATGACTGATTTATACATTTTTGAGATTAAGACGAGTAGCACTGCTACCTTTAATTTTATATAGGTACTTACTTTGCACATGCATACATGAAAATGAAGTCGATTGGAATTTTAATTATGACTGTTCTTCCCCCACCACCACCCGTTCTGCTTATGGGGACTAATAACGGCCCCTTGCAAAACTCTGAAAGAACACAAAGAACATATGAAGAGTCCGGAGAACTCTAAAACCTTGCAGACACTGCACTTAATGTGCCAAAGAGAGCTAATCATGTTGAAACAACTGGCTCACTGCTCAGTGATAGTGAAGATAATAGTGCACCGAATTTAAGACAGAAAGTCTTGAAAGCCCTAAAATTGCTCTTCGTGGCTACAAGGTCCGCATGTCCAATGGGTCCAAAGAAATTCCCTCGGACATCGTCGTAGAGTTCTCGTCGGAAAGTTGACACGGAGAAGTTAGTGCATTCCCATAGGATATGCTCAGAAGTCTGTTCAGGGTTATCACAAAGCTGACATGAGGACGAATCGGATAAGTGAAAACGAAAGAGATAGCTTTTGAAACTGCCGTGTCCAGTAAGGAATTGCGTGGTCCAATAATCGGGAACAATCCACGAGGATAAAATTCGAGTCCTCACATCGGGAAGAAATAAAAATGTCAGTCTGCCCACGGAAGAAGAGGACCAGCGACGTTGCCAAGCATCTAAAAGAGAACTCCGGGCCAAGTTCTCGATCTCTCCACGAACTGTGGGTAAATTAACAGGTGGGAGAGAAGCACCACCCAAAATTGAACTTCGGCCTCTATACAGGTTGTGAATAGAAGCTCGTCGCTGTGTTTCCAGATCAAGGGGAGCCATACCTGTGAGAATAGAAAGTGTGTCAGTAGCGCAGGTTCTGTAAGCCTTTGCTAAAGCTATTAGTGCGAAGCGCTGTCCAGAAAGCAGCAGACGTCTAATGTATTGGGTTTCACAACGATGAGCCCAACAAGGAGCGGCATAACACATAATACTCAGAAAGGTAGCGTTGTAAAACAGTCTTGCTACTGGAAATTTAAGGCCCCAACTAGCTCGAGCAAGACGTGAAATCTTTTGAAAGGCTATTTTTGCACTATCGGATACAGCACGAACATGGTATTGGAAAGTAAGGCCTCTATCTAGTGTAACACCCAAAACTTTGACCCTATCCTTAAATATTACACGCGTATTGATAAATTTGATGGAGGGAGGACTTTTCATTATGCCTTTTAACACTAACCCATATGTCTTCTTAGGTGCGAAATTGAGTCTATGACTTATACCCCAATCTGCAACAGAAGAAAGTAACTGAGTAGCTGCGCGCTCAATAAGTGCTCGGGTGTTACCTTGAATAAGGATTGTAGCATCATCGGCATATGCCAAAATACTGCAGCCCGTAGGCGTTGAAAGTGATAGAAGGTCGTCGAACAAGATGTTCCATAACAGTGGACCCAGAACAGAACCCTGAGGGCACCCGATGCTAATTTGTCGCCAGTGCAAATCCTGTCCCCCGGGCATGGCCACATGTCTATTAGTAAAATAGCTCTTCACTATTTTATATATGTTGCTAGGAACCTTACGGTCTCGAAGTTTTTTTAAAATTAGAGGCCACCAGGCATTGTCGAATGCTCCCGCAATATCAAGAGATATAGAGATAACATATTTACTATCAGAGCTACTAACGATATCAGATATAGCCAAGATAGCATCAACCGTTGATTTCCCAGCGCGAAAACCGAACTGACGATCGGACAGTGGGTGGGTACTGGAAAGATGATCTTCTAAGCGTCGACATATAAGCTTTTCTAACACCTTACCCAAAATAGGTAGTAAAGTAATCGGTCTATATGATTTTGGGTCAGAAGGATCCAGGTCACTACGCTTGGGAATAACAGTCATTAAACCTGTTTTCCAACAATCCGGAAAGTAGCCTTCTCGCAAGCAATTGTTGTACAATAAGATAATCTCGTGGCGAGCTATGTGCCAGCACCTTTGTACGAGAGCTGCGTCAATGCGGTCAATGCCAGGAGATTTGTTTTGCTGAAGATTCTTGATGATAAAATCAAGCTCATCGAAATTGGCGAAGGTCGATATGGGAGTTTGCGGGATATCGGATTGGTTATTGCGTATTTGTGAATGAAGAGGAGTATCAGATGAGATGTCATCAGAAGAAATAAGTATGTCAAGTAGCGTGATAGTCGTCGAATCAGAGTCTATTGTGATAATTCCAGTTCGTGGATCGCGGATACACGAGACTGACGCATTTGGATATTTTTTCATTGATGCATATCTAAACACAGCACCCCAAGGATCTGTGGTTGAAACCTCAGATACCAAGCGGCGCCACGCTTCAGACTTGGCACGAAAAATCTCGCGTTTGTAGATATTATTTGAGCGTCTATACTCACATTGAAGCATGGTTATTAAGTCATTTGAACTTCCTCGACGACGGGCCGCTCTCAACGCGCGGTGAGCTCGAGTCGAAGTTCGTTTAAAGATGTCTAAGCCAGGATGCCACCATTCATTAGGAGACATATGACTAGAAGAAGTTCTGCCGATCGCCTTCTCGGCACAATAAATTATACTCTGCGTAAAAGATGAGGCCATGTCCGCAGTAGTACAAGATCTACAAGATAAACGATCCAATGAGCATTCAAAGTAACGGTCAAAGTCTAACCAACGCCACCTGTCACACCTTGTCCGGAATCTTCTAAGCAAAGGTTTCGCTAAAGGAATTGTGGGTACATTGGAAATAATCTGAAACGTGATAAGGTTATGGTCACTGCACGAGGCATCCTCGTCTACAGTCCAATTCCCTACTCTATGGTTAATCTGAGGTGTAGCTAAAGTGACATCTATATGACTTGTACCCATGTGGTTAGAGAAGGTAGGTGGACTGAAAGGATTGTTCAACACACTCAAATTGTGGCGAGAGATAAAATCTTCGCAGCTTACACCTCTGGTGAATTTTCTGGACCCAGAAGTGGTAGTGTTACACCATAGAATAGATTCTGCATTAAAATCACCTCCAATAATTAATGATGCGTTGCCGAGTTGGCCCAATATAACATCCAGTTGACCCAGAAAACGAAATTCGGATTCACTAAACTGAAAATATATGGAAATAATATAAAACGAATCACTTGGAGAAGAAATCTGGACTACAACCAAATGACTAGAAGATAAGTGATCTAGGCAGATAAAGTTGATGTTGGGATTGTAAATAGCTATACAGCTCATCGGAGGGTTCGTTGAGGTACAGCTCGAAGCCATAGCAACTCGAACACTTGGACCAAACGATGGCACAATTCCATCTCGAGAGTATGGCTCTTGGATAAGACAAACATCAATGTTCATGCGATGAGCAGACTGACTGAGTTCGGCTGAAGCTGATTGTCCACGGCCAAGATTAAGTTGACCAAATTTAACAGAAGCATTACACGCCATAGTCAATATTGAGCAAAGCTCTGCTGACTGTTGCTTGATAAGCTGGACAGTCATTAGTGCCTGATCGGTGTATTGATGGTTTGTTAAATAACTTACAAACAGCGCATGTGGGTTGATTGGCTCTATTCGGACATGACACGTAAACGTGTTCCGTTGAAGCACAATGTGAGCATCTGACGGGTTCCTTGCAAGTTTTTGAACCATGGCCGTACATTCGACAACGGCCACAAATACTGACTGGAAGAAAATCTGTAACACGACAGACATTCCAGTCAAAATACACCTTTCCTAAATTGATGAGGCTGTGGCGGACGGCTGCAGGTACTGAAAAGACTCTATCGCAAGTCGGGCCAACTGTAGGTCCTGTTAAATGACTGAATACTGCTGTTTTAATGGCATGCTCTTTCGTACTCTCTGCAACTATCTCTAAAAATTCGTCATTAGACAGGTCCCGTGGCACATGACTAAACCTCACACGAGGTTGCCTCTTGGTAGCGAGTCGTGCGGTCAAGGTCGTTGATGCTTTTATTGCCGGGGCATTCAGCAACTTGATGGAGTCTTCCGTGGTGGCAGTGTTAACTACGACGCCGTGACCTCTTATGTCTATGCAGAATTATGACTATGCAGAAAACAGAAAAATTACGTGCTGAGATACAAAACATCAATTGTTATTCCGTTACATTCTGCTAATGGGGAATAAAAACGGCCCCTTGCAACACTCTTAAAGAACACGCGAAGAACATAAGAAGAAACCTTGCCGATACTGCACTTAATCATTCATCCTTCATACCATCACGGTATATCCCGCGAGGTTACCAGCGACAGGTGTGCGGATGTGCATTACCTTATAAAAGGGAGCACAACATATGCGTGTATACCCACACACTAGTCTTGTTTCACCTAAAAGAATGGGTGGTGAACCTCATTGCTGAACTATGTGAGATGTTATTGTTGCCTGTTGAATTTTCGATTACCCGGCTCTTACGGGATACTCGAAAACAATAATAGAAAATAGTGGAAACACTATTCTAAGCCGGTACCTCAAAGCTATGTTGACCCTTAACTAATAATAATGATGAACTACTAACAAAGCATGGATATGAACGTGTTAAATCATTACTAACATTCTCTGTTTTATTTCTCGCCCTGTAGAGGGGGATACTGAAGGACCTAAATTTGCGGCGGGGTTTGTTGGAGGGAACCCATCTGGTGAACTCCGAGCCCGCCTGCGTAAAATATTTGTAAGAAGAGAGGGTAAAGAGGCACCATGCGCCTGAAATACCCGGGTAAGGGTGGGTGTCCTTCAATGCAATTAGAGTGCTAAAAAGCTCACAATAAGTAAACAGTAGGCTCTCCGTATACTGAAAGTAAAGATATAAAAGTGCATCGTATATTTGGCAAGTAACACTTTTTAGCAACAAGGTCTTCATGTCTAATGGGTCCAAAGGAATTATCTCGAACATCTTTGTAGAGTACTTGAAATGTTTACACAAACTGTTGATTTGCAAAAATTAAAATTAAGTGATTAAAGAGATGCTCTGAAAGTAAAGGTTTTCCAGCCATTTCGAGAAAGATTAAAATGTATCATTATTGTCTTCCTAGTTCTGCCCCGACCACAAAGGGTAGATTGCTGTGAAGAATAATTGAAGTCAATTGGATGTTCTGCTGGTACAGACACAATGTATGTACATGGGTTCATACATATATCTCTACTTGTAACATAAATTATATAATGATGAATACATGTAAGTAGGTATACACGAATACACACAATAGCTGACCGACGGTCATGTGTCTCCTAAACAAATACGCAATAGGCTACACTCAATCCCACTATATCTATTAATATTGCTACCATGGACAGTATAATAGTTAGAAGTCTTTCTTATCATAAAATATTTAACCATCTGCAGTTCTTCTTCTTCTTATATTAGGTCGTAGATCTGTTTTTCGACAAAACTATTCCTGTGAAGCTGAGGTCCAGCTATCCTTCCAGCTCTTCGGTGGTCTTCCGGGGAGGCGATGTCCTGGTGGGATTTCGTTTGCCGATATGGATAGGATTCGAGATGCGTCCATCCTGTTGACATGGTCCCTCCAGGATCTTCTCCTATCTCTACTCCAATTGATCAAGATAATATTCAGACTAGAAAATTTTGAGATTAAAATGAAATAATTAATGATTAGTGGAACCCAGATTCCGAAAAAAAAGACCAGGATTGGAGATGGTGAGATCCACCTTCTACAAAATATAAAACTGCTGTGTAAACGACGAGGTTTTCAACAGGGTTCAGGCTTTCGTCAGGTTTTTCAACGCGGTGGGAAAAAAAATAGGAAATGTTGCTATTTTTCAACGCGTTTTGCATCGTTTTTCGTAAAACAGAAATCTGTAAAGTTATTCATTGCCGACGAGTCAACATGGCTGCCGTTTGTTTTTTGTTGACTTTGTTGGCGTTCACGGTATCTTTTGTTTATTTGGCATGTTTTAAAATAACCAGAGAGCCGTGTTTTTAAACAACGACAAAAAAGCGAGGGTCCAAAGAAAATCAAATCGTATCCAATTCAAAACAATAAGAGAAATGCCGGGTAGTCAAAATACTGAGAAATGCAAAGTCAAAACCGAAACATGGAGTATGCGAATGAAGCATCGAAATAACCTATAGTCAAAAATACATTTTTCACATAAATGGTATGTTTAATTTTTCGTAAATGCAATAACGGGGGTCACAAATAAAGGAAAAAATAATATTCGTGTAAAACGATGTTTGGAGTAACCTGTATTTTGGATGCTGTTGAAAACCGGACCACGTAGAAAACCTCTTACATATACAGTGCACTAAAGCCTAGTATAAAAAGGAGAGCTTACATACCTACGTATTTTCAGTACTGATGTATGGAGTGGAAATTTGGACTCTCAAAATCTCAAAAATTAATGAAATTGAAGCATTAGAGAATTGGCTATACAGAAGATATCGCTCATGGGTTGATAGTCTCCAATGAAAAAGTTTTAAATACGATGGAGAAATAAATAATAATACATAAATTGGGTTGATTTTTATAGCGCCGTTTATGTGATAACCTCACCTCAAGAGCTCTTTGGATATATTACAGGTGTTTGTGAGACTCGCGGAAGAAGTGAGTTTTCAGGTGTTTTCTGATTCAGGTGGTAGTTTATTCCACGAGGCTGATCCAGCCACAGCAAAAGCACGATCACCGAAGGATGTAGTGTTGACTCTATTTATTTCAGTTAACTTGCCAATCATGAATGTGATGGCAAACCAAAGTGTTCGTTTACGGTGAGAGGGTTGCAGAAGTCTGAAAGATACGTGGGAGCCATGCCATGGATCGTTTTGAAAGTCAACAAACATAATTTGTACTTGATTCTCTCTGGCACTTTTAGCCAGTGAAGATTTCGTAGATGGTGGGATATGTGTGAGAAATACGCGGCTCCGGTGATTAGCCTAGAAGCAGCGTTGAAGACGGATTGAAATTTGTTTAACTCCAGCTTTGGGAGAATTGCAAAGATACCAATACAGTAGTCCAGGCGGGAAATAACGAATGCGTTTAGAGAGAGAGTTTTCGACCACTCTCAAGTGACGCAAAGCCGTTAACATTGACCACATTTATATATCATTTTTTTAGTCGATTTCTTTTTACTTAGTTGTCCGATTTCGATAATTCTGTTTTAGCCTAATGTACTGTGATGAGGTGCACAGTACTATCTCCTCAATTAAATATTGGGGATGGTCTTCTTCAATAAATAACTCAGTAGTTATCTCTGTAATCAATCTCTGTAATATCTCAGTTCGGGCCCTATGGCAGAATGCCTCCTACTCTTTCATACCAAGCCTATATAGGCACAACATCCGTCTCTTTCACACACGATATCCCTTTCACACTTACGTACACTACACATTAGAAAGGGGGTATCTTCCGATTCGTCACATTTTAATCGGGTCAAGATCTGATCATGGGATATCTGAGATTATCATCAAATTCTTCAATTTTACATCAGCGATATTTAGAGGTGAAAGGAGTTCTTCAAAGGTGATCATACATATAAGTTTCATCGAGTTACTTACATTCCGTGTCCGTAACACCATCCAATTATCTCATGAGTCTTAGCTTCAAGTTCTGATGATTGGACTCATGAGAAAAAATCGTCAATCTCTTCAATTTCCAAAGGCGTCTGCATTATGTATAACGCGTGTTATTGTATAGGCGTATTGTATGAAATATAGTATCACTACATACATACATACATACATATTACATACCATCACGCTATGACTCTCAAGGGGTAGGCAGAAAGAACCGAACGCCACATTTTTTATATCTTGACACACATTAATTTTGAAGTCGGTTTTTTAATTGATAAATAATACCAAATTTAATTGAATATAATATTTATTTATTAAAATCCTTTTTAACAAGTATAATAATATCAGAAGTAGGTACATACAATATAACTTCATACAGTAGTAAATAAAATGTTTAGGTTATACTATAATTAAGTTAAAGTTTAAGTCATAATTGTATACATATATGAATATATTTTAATTTGTGGATTAGGCTACTTTACTAGGCTATGCCTGTCCCAGAGTAGCGTTATATAAATCAGTTCTATTATTTTCATTCAACATAGTGTTAGTTAATTTTTATAAGATTTTGTGGTAGGTTGAAGTGATACAGAGGTGCAATTATACGTTTTAATGTAGTATGAAAATATTGCTTGATGTAAAAAGGGCTAATGCTAATATAATTTTGATTTTTTTAAAGTCAATTAAGTAATAATATTAAATAAACATTACTACTTAATTTGGTGTTATATAAATTGATTATTACAGAGAAAAGCTTCTCTTAAAGTTTCTGTGGCGTAATTGTTTATTACAGAGAAAGCTCTGATGATGGTCATCGATATATCGAAACAGATTTTAATAAATAAACAGTGAAACTATAGCTAGTTCTTTATTGATTGTCATCATGAAATTAAATCAAGTATACTGTCTGTCGAGAAATTAAATTGAATAGTTATCTATATACGTGACGCGAAAGCTTCGGACCCCTATTAAAACAAACAGCGCACATGGAGAATTTTGAGATTTGGTATAGTTAAAGTTTATATGGGGAAAGAGTGCAGAAAACTAAAATATATAGGAACATAACGGCCTTACTTACTATTTAAAGTACGAGTTTAATCCAATGCTAAGTCAGTTTTGGCCATACATAAAACTGGGTAAGTATCAGCTTAAGAGGGTGACTGCTGCCAACGAACGTACCTATTTTTTCTATTTGAATTTGCATCATTACTACAAAACGAATCATTTTGAAAAAAATAACCTAGTTAGTTTGGATATTAATGAAGAAAAATATACCTTAACTTTTTAATTATGTTCTGTATATATTCTTGTATGAAAATAATAAGCATGCCCCGATTTTTGACATTTATCTTAAATTTCTAAAAAACTATATGGTATAGAGCAATATATTATTTTATAAATTGAAGAAGATCAAAATATCTGGAAAAATACGATGTAACGTTGCATTAATGCATCAGGTTAAGTTAATAAACCAAAAAAACTTTTATTTCGCAATGGCGCTGAATGGAAAATAAATGTTTTTTTAGGTTTATTTACTAAACCTGAAGCATAAATGCAACGTCACATTTGTCTTCTTTCATTTAAAAAAAATATGTTGAACTACGCCTTATATTTTATTAAAAATATAAGATAAACGTTGAAAATCGGGGCATGCCATTATTTTTCTACAAGAATTTATACAGAACATTATCAAAAAGTAAAGATATATTTTTCTTTATGAATACCCAAACTATATAAATTATTTTTTTCAAAACGATTTGATAAGAAATAATGATGGTATATCAAATTGAAAAATAGGTACATTGGCAGTAATCCCCCCTTAAACACAAATTGCAAATAGTAAGTAAGACCACATAATATGTTTTCATTTTATTACATTTAAACTAATTTCTCGATAGATGGCGTTACAAGAATGGTTTCTTCGTTGCTTCATAGATAACAATAGTATAATACCTTATTATCAGGTAAATTGTTACACATTATTCAAATACACCGAAAAAAATAATTGTGACCACCTAACTGGCTACCTGCGTTTTTAGCCAAACCTTTGTTATTAGTTATAAAAGTTTATTTATTTATTTAATATTGCTTCTCGGGCAACTAACAGGTTCTATGTCAAATATTAATTTAACACGCACCCAATAACAAATTGCCACATTATGGAGACTTACGATATTAATCGTCTCACAGATCCAGACTGAAAACACAATTAAAAACTGTGTCTCCACCGGGAATCGAACCCGGGACCTTTGGCTAAGCAGTCAGATATCTAACCAACTGAAACATTTATCTGTTTACGTATCTATTTATGACTGTACTGTTTGGTTAAACACACAAAATATTTAGTAGCACAAAACGAATTGTTTTGTAGTCACTATAGTTCGGTTAATTTTAACATAACTTTTTTTTCAGTGTATATAGAACTTTAAAAAATAACATTGATAAGGGAACTCAATAAGCAACGCTGCGCAAGCGCATAAAGTGATCACGTAAACCAGCCGATGACAGGTCGTAAGCCCTGTAGGTGCCTTGAGTTCCTGGTCTTCTATAATATCCTAACTTCAACTCTATTGATATGTTAAAAGTTTGTCAGTAAAAATTCTATTTGACTCCCGGCAGGGAAAAAAAAATTCAATGCTTGCGTATATGCAATTAAAAAAAATATTCGACTAACATAATATTTGTTACAAATACATTAAATTAGAAAAAAAATCACTTCAAAACATAGATTGTTTAATTAGTTTTATACTGCCAATGTTAAACACGTTATGTCAAACGCAGATGCATTTTTTTCAAATAAAGATAAATTCAAATTCAGAACATGTTCAAGAAAAATAAATAATCTACTGAATAAAAATATAAATGGTACTACTTACAAAATTACACTTTTTTAATTTATTTGAAAAAATGGGCAACGTACAGTAATATTTTTTTAAACAAATATAATAAATAAGAATAACAACATATTATAAGTAATTGTAATTTAATCAGCCCAACTTTGTACTGATGTTACATGTACTCACTGCTGGTAACAAAACAATGAATTATTGCTGTCTTATGTGGCTCCTGAAAACGGTCCTGGACATACAGAATATGTCCACGGACCTGATCTTTTCCTAATTATTATACGTGTTAAGGTATCGGTACAATGGCGAATTCTGAATTTTTCGAATATGGGCGATCACTAGTTAATAATATTTCTCATTAAAATAAAAATAAAATAAATGGCGGCCCTGTATTGCACTTTATCGATAAGTCAGTCAACCAATGAATTATTTAGTGCGGAATTGTTTATGACAAAAGACGTAAACAATTAAATTTTAAATGAGAGAAATCTCTCAAAAACGTCAACAGATTTATATTGACCTATTGGTTATTTAACATAGAATAATGATAACTAGTTGCATGTAACAAATGAGATTCAAATGTCGATGGCGATAGTATGCATAATTGAAGAATACGTACCAAACTATTAACACTTAAGTAAACACAAATAATGTTGGTATGTATGTCAGGATAGGATAGTATGGAGGTCAGTCTGTTTTTCCTACCCAGAATATGAAAACAGCATGATGTATGTTTGTATATTAAGTAAGATCAAACTATTAGATGTCGTCACTAAATTAAGAGCGGTGATAGCCCAGCGGTAATGTCGTCGCCTCACATGCTTGAGGTCGACGTTCGAATCCGGGCGGGGCACGCACCTCTGGATTTTTAAAAAATCTATGTGCGAATTTATATCACTAGCTATGTGTAGCCATGATCCAATTTGTCTGGTTCCCCTTTCTAAGGGTTACGAAGGTCAGATGGCAGTCGCTTCAATGTAATAACCAGACTCGCCAATTCCAGGATCATGGTCAAAGCGTACCCCGATAGAAACGGGACAAAAGTGCTAAGGTTAAAGAAGATGTCGTCACTAAATTCAATTTTTATAAAAATTATTAAAAAAAATGAAAATAGAAAATCAAATCATTGGCTTTTTTCGATATTTTTTATAACTTTGGAAATATAGGCAGTTAAACACATTAAATTATCATAATAAAAATGTTCTGGAACTTTTTTAAAACACGAATTTGATATTTTTTATTTGTTTATATTTTTACCAATTTTCGGCGTTCAAACTTCTATGGTTTTTGAGATACGCTGAAAATTGGTATAAATATACAAAAATAAAAAAATCTCAAAATTGTTTTTTTTTAAATTCCAGAGTTTATTTATCAAACGTTTTTTCATTAAGAAAAACATTTTTTTTCATGCGATAAATTTATGTGTTTAACTGCCTATTTTTCTAAAGTTTTTAAAAAATCGAAAAAATCCGAAACACCTCAACTAGATTTCTATTTAATTTTCTATAAAAAATTTGGACATTGTAGTAGTATATCCCAATTTTTTTTAATAATTTTTACAAAATTTGAATTTAGTGACGACATCGTTTCATACAATTTGTAAGGCAGTAAATACTACACAATATTTCACTCAATAGCTTGATACCTACTTAATACATCATGCTGTTTCATATTCTGGGTAGGAAAAACAGACTGACTTCCATACAAACATACATCATGCTGTTTCATATTCTGGGTAGGAAAAACAGACTGACTTCCATATCTACTATCCTATCCTGACATATGTTCCTACATTATATATATACAAAACAAAATATCTTAATATTTATTTGAGTTTACATGTTTTATATAGAAAAAAAAATATTACCTACATATTTTATATAGAAAACAAAATATCTTAGAATATTTATTAACTTGTGTTTAAGTGTTTATAGTTTGGTACGTATTCTTCAACTATGCATACTATCGCCATCGACAGTTGGATCTCATGTTTTACATGCAACTTGTTAATAAATAATATCTGTATCGAGATTATATTATATATTTAGGTACCTACCTAGTTATATTTAATAAATTATATGTGACAGCGAGAGTAACGACTATATAATTCACATGATATATCTACATAATACTTATATGTATTTATATATGCACATATTTATTATTTCTGTAGATTATTGTTATATATTATATATGTAGGTATATACAATATATGTACATGTATGTTTGATTGTATTATATATATATACAATATCAGTGCTCTTAAAAATGACAAATACTTCAATAAAAATAATAATGTGATATATTTTAATATACTTAGCTACGAAAATATGGAATACAGGCCTGTATTAGACAATTAGACAATATTATATATTAAAGTCGAATTTTTTTAAATTTATATCGATTAGACTGTGAACGATATCCTGAAAGAAGAAAACGTATGAATCTTGCATAATAGGCGGTAATTGTATAAGATGATACATGAATGCAACGTAAATGAGGCGATGGATGTGTGCCGAGATAGAAAAATGTGGCGTTTGGTTCTCACTGCCAATCTAACAATGGAAGAGATATCCTTACACATTGATCTTCTTCTTGTGTCGCGCTTAACGGAGGTTGGCGATCATCACACCAATCTCATCCAGAGGGGCGAGTTCGGTTAAATGGTGGAATCAAAACAATCATGATAACCCATATCATGGATATAATGATCTTTTAATCCATAATATGGGTAATAATGACATTTTTGATTCCATCGTTTAACCGTACTTGCCACCCAGATCTTTCGCCAACCTAATTAGTGACGTCGCAGCCGGAATCTTCTACCCAGAAAACCAGTCATCCCAGGATGCGTAATTTCTGAATAACAGACCAACTAGGTCTACTAAACAAAGAAGAAGAAGCATCCAGAATCTCGAACCACTGCCTGAGATTTTTAAGCCACTATATTATCAATTTATACCCCTTACTCCATCTTCCCTTTATCTTTCCCTTCACTATAAACTGTAGAAGGGCATATATATCACCGCGGAATATGTGGCCTCAAAATGCAGCTTTGTGTCTCTTGACAGTGATCAGCAACTCTTTCTCTTTCTCCATCACATTTAAAACTCTTTCATTGGAGATTCTATCGACCTATGAGATGCACATCAATCTTCTGTATATTCCATCGTTCCACTCCATATAACTTCTTCTTCTTCTTCTTCAGCCCCTTTCACTCCACTGCTGGATAAAGGCCTCTTCCAGAATTTTCCACTTCTCTCTATCCTGGGCGCTCTGTTACCACCCATGTCCTTCCAGTTCGACAACAATAGTAAATTGTAAATTAATAAGTTCTTAAATTTGTAGAAAATATTTTTATTTAATTTGTTTAGAAATAATTATACAATGGCGGGATAGTAACATTTAACACTCTCTTCCAACCAAAACAAACAAATCAAGCTTTAAGTTAATATATTTCTGTACATAACTACCTATATCTAGGATTTCTACATACTAGATGGTTGTGATTATAGTCCATTTATAAAAACATTACTTTAATTTTTCCAAGGATTACAAATAAATAAATTTATAAAATAAATTATTATTTTATTAATACGTAACTGTCGGCTGATTAGTTTTTAATACAATGATGTTGTGATATATCCAATTATCAACCACATGTTTTAATGTAATTTTATATTTTTAATTTTGAAAAGGTAATCTATCTATTATAAATAATTTATTATCAAACGAACCGAAACTGATTACATTATTAGTAAATAATGATAAGTTAGCGTTTTCCTTAAAAAAAATCATTTGAAACCAATACGGTTTTATGAAAGTTATTCTATAGAATATACTCACACTTTTTAATACATACATATATATACACTTTCATTTTAGATTAAATATATTAGATAGCATTATTTTTATACTAAAAAAAATATAAAATATAATGATCTCATTAAACACTACAAAATCAAAAGTCTCTCATCCCGTCGTCGAGTCACAGACCTGGGGGGCAAGTCTGGTTCGACCGGCGAAATCAAAAGCCCAGTGATTACCCATATCATGGATATAATTATCGTATGGAGTTCTATGACGTCTAAAGATATTGTAGAACTCCATATAATAATTATATCCATGATATGGGTAAACAAGGAGGGTTTTCATTTCGACGGTCAACCAGACTTGTCCCCCTGATCTACTTGTAAAAAAATTATCAACAATCAAATTGACACCGATCTTCTATCTGAAATAAAACTTCACACAAATTCTCGTACAAGGAACCCAGAACTATTTAGATTACAGTTTTCCAACATTAACACAAGTTTTTTTTAATCCTATTACAAGGATGTGTAGATTTTATAATACTTTACATATTAACAAGGACATAGATATTTTTGGTGACAGTCTGGTGACATTCAGAAGAAAACTTTCCCCACTTATAAATTAACATATTAAACTAGCTTTTTGTTTTAATTATTTTCTAGCTATAATGTTTCTCTTTTATATCTGTTTATGCTTAATTGTATATTTTATAGTAATGTTTATCTTTTTGTTTTCTTTTATTAACATCTTTCACTATTTTTCTTTGTTGTGATCTTAATTTCTATTGTATCTGTTTTTTATATAACTATGTAAATTCCATTTAAGATATTATTATCTTTTAGATTTGTTTGCCAATTTTTAATGCAGGATGTGGTCACTTGTAATTGGCTGACCAGTTTTATATTAGCTTTTTCTTATTTTATGAACCTATTGATGTATAATAACTTGTTAGCTGTAAGTGGTCCTTAATGATACATAAATAAATAACTTATACAGTGTTTTTTTTGTGGGAAGTATAAAGTAAACACCAAGTTCTATAATAGTTACCCATTGTTTATTCTGACATAAACCAGCTGTACTGTACACCCCACCATAGACAATATTTATTATTGTACATGGAGTGTACAACAATAATATGTAAATCTATTTTTTTCAGTTTCGTCCGTCGAATTGAAAGTTTTATAGTTCCATAAAACAAGGAAAACCTTTTTACAAAAAAAAACAGACAGTCAATAAACAACAATAATTATTAATGATAAGGCCAAATACAAACATACGAACATACCCACTATTTATACATATGGATATTAAAATATGTTATAAATAATATATATGTTCGTTATCAAAACATAAGTCAATTTAACATATCTTTCATACTGGGGTAACCATAATTTTATTAAATGTTCATACAATAAAGTGCACAAAACGGACTAATTGTTATAAGCCAATCTCTGCCAGCCATAGTGAAGATCAAATGAATTTGATACCTATGATAAGAAAATAATAAATATGGCAACGACTAGGGAGGAGAGAATCCAAGGACGCAAAAGGAATTAACATTTTTTATAGAATGTATGTCCTCATAACAAGTAGGTACATTATACATCCTCATATTTATATAAAACTATTTTAACTGTTCGTTAGCATGCTAATATTTTACTGCAATTTTCTAATAATGCAACTACAAAGGATGATAATGGATTTATAATAGATCGCAATGGATTTATAATGGATCGCAATGGATTTAAAGTGGATAGTAATGGAAAAAGCGGTGCTGTCATTGCTCTTTTTCAAAGTGTGTATATAATTATTTGTATATTTTAATGACTTTTGCATTTCAATGTGTATGTACCTATATATTTTATTTCAAATTGTATTTTTTTATATATTTACTGTTTTTGTTATAGTAGTTTATGATTGATTTAAGTTTTCTTTTGTTATTCAATGTGTGTAGATAATTGTTGTTTATGTGTAAAAGGCAATTTGCCGTAAATAAATAAATAAATAAATAAATTAATTAATAAATAAATTAATAAATTAATAAATAAATAAATAAATAAATAAATAAATAAATAAATAAATAAATAAATAAATAAATTAATAAATTAATAAATTAATAAATTAATAAATTAATAAATTAATAAATTAATAAATAAATAAATAAATTAATAAATAAATAAATAAATAAATAAATAAAAAAAACTAAATAAATAAATTAATAAATAAATAAAAAATAAATAAATAAATAATAAATAAATAAATAATTAGATAAATAAATAAATAAAAAAAACTAAATAAATAAATTAATAAATAAATAAAAAATAAATAATTAAATAAATAAAAAATAAATAAATAAATAATTAGATAAATAAATAAATAAATAAATAAATAAATAAATAAATAAATAAATAAATAAATAAATAAATAAATAAATAAATAAATAAATAAATAAATAAATAAATAAATAAATAAATAAATAAATACATCGATGGGTTAGTACCAAAATATTGTATGTCCACTTTTTATAGTTTTGAGATAAACGGTTTTGAAAGTTTGAACTCTTATATTATTAATTCAACAATTTGATAACCTATTAGTAACTATTATTGTTTTATTATATTGCTTCAACATTTGTGTGCATAATAACTTATTTTATATATGTGCATTAATCATATTTTTGAAGAAAAATGACAGTTTTTAAGGCCATGTTGTAGGCCGAGCATTGACATACAATATTTAGGAGCCAAAATGTGCAGGCCAAGCATGGACATACAATACTTGGAATAAAGATGTGTTGTTAATGGACATACTTCAACTGTGCTTCATATTAAACATTACTCTTATTAATATATTTCATAACTCATCATAATATTTCCATATTTAAGTCTCAATTTATATTTCATTTTACATAACATTAAGTAATTATGAATTACAGTATTAAAAATCATGAATTTGTACTATTGCATAGTACTATTGTAATGAAGAATGAATATGAGTATTTCTAATGCAATGTTTGGTTTAAATTGAATAACTTTAATCGACGTGTAAAACATGAATCGATGTAGTTTAAATTTTTTGCGTGTTTTAAACAATATCAAAAATTCGATCGTCTGTCGATTCGTTCAAGAGAATGAAATTCTTTTGAAGGAAAAGATAGTTAAAATCCAAAACGCGTGTATGAAGGAATTGTATGTAGGGTCTCCTTTTTTTACGTCTTTTCCAAATTTGAAGTCAAAAAACACCAATTTAGAGGCTTCGCAGCATATATGTTCCATATACGGATTTACTCAGAATTCGGAGTAGAACATTTCGTGTGTCTGTATGTCTGTGTGTCCCCCCTTATAACTTTTGATTCGCTCAATTTACAGAGCCCAAAATTTCAGAATACATAAACAGTTATAGGCCTACAAAACTTTTATACTCAGAATTTTGAATTATTGTTTCAGTCAGGGGTTATCAACTTTTGAATTTTTGGTTTATTTTTCCATATATCTCTTCTTCTTCTTATTCTTTCTCAGCCACCTCTTCACTGCTGGATGTAGGCCTCTTCTAAAAGCTTCCACTCGTCTTTTTTCTGGGCTTTTCGAACCCATCCGTTTCCAGCGACAGGGACAATATCATCGGCCCACCTTTTCTGGGGCCGGCCTATTCCCCTTTTCATATCCCATGTTCTCGAATTAAGAATTCTGGGTGCCCATCTTTCCGTACCCTGTCTGGCAACATGACCTGCCCATTGCCATTTAAGTTTTGTGACTCGATTCATGACATCAACAACTTTTGTCTGGCGTCTGATTTCTTCATTTCTAATTTTGTCTCTTAGACTTACGCCTATCATTTGCCTTTCCATGGATCTCTGAGTGCATTTATGCCTATGTATGGTCCTCGCAGTTAGCGTGATAGTTTCCAGACCATACGTAAGCACAGGCAGGATACATGTATCAAACACTTTTCTTTTCAGACATGTGGGAATATCTCTGTTTTTTAGGACATGTTTAAGTTTCCCAAAGGCTGTCCAACCTAGTTCGATCCTTCTGGGTATTTCTGCTGTCTGGTTATCCTTTCCTAATTTTATCTTGTGTCCAAGGTATATATATTCTTCAACAGCTTCAATTATTTTACTATCAATTGTGATAGTGCTGTTAGATGGACTCATGATTTTCGTTTTGTTAATATTAATTTCCAGGCCGACCATTAGGGAAGCATCGTGGAGTTATTTTATCATAATATGAAGTTCTTCCAGATCATCACTTATAAGCACTATGTCATCTGCAAAACGGAGGTGGTTTAAGTTTGTTCCATTTATTTTTATTCCCTTGTCTTCCCAGTTCAAAGTTTTAAATATGCCCTCCAAAACCAATGTAAATAGTTTAGGTGATATGGTATCTCCTTGTCTGACACCTCTTTTTATATTGATTTTTTCTGTTTTTGTGTTTTCATCGATTCTTACATCCATGGTGGCGTGTTCATATATAAATTTGATAAGCCTTGAATATCTGGAGTCAATTCTCGCATCATTTAATGCGTTTATTATTTCACATTGTTCTACAGAGTCAAATGCTTTTTTATAGTCGATGAATGCAAGATAAATTGTTATATTATATTCAGTAGTTTTCTCAATTAGTAGGCGCAGAGTTTGGATATGGTCTGTAGTTCCAAAATATTTTCTAAAGCCAGCTTGTTCAATTGGTCAGGATCCCTTTTTTTATACAATAATATAACTTCAGAATTTTGCCACTTTTCAGGTGTGACCTCCAGTTCTACGCACTTGTTTAGGAGTATTTTTATTGCTTCAATGATTTCTTCCCCACCCAACTTTATCATGTCGCTTGTCACTTGATCTTCACCTGGACTTTTATTATTTTTCATGTATTTGAGTGCATTTTTAATTTCATTATAATCTATCTCTTGTATCTCTTCGGAGCCAACATTTAGCACAGTTACATTTGTTACATTTTCATTACATTATTTGTTATTTACATTTTCTATTTATATATCTCAGAAATCATAAAAGCTAGAACGCTGAAAATTGATATCAACATAGACAATTACAAAATCTCAAATTAATTTTTTTTTAAAAATTCCAAAGTTTCTCAAACATTTTTATTATGAAAAATATTTTTTTAATGATAAATTTATGAGTTTAACTGCCTATATTTCCAAACTTTTTAAAAATATCGAAAAAAGCCGAAACACCCAAACTAGATAATTTAAATTTCTATAAAAAATATTAGCATTGTATTAGCACATCCCAATTTTTTTTAACAATTTTTATAAAAATTGAATTTAGTGACGACATTGCTTCATACAATTTGTATGGCAGTCGCCTATACACAATAATATGTAAGAAGACTAAATAGTTTGATAGGTACTTAATCTCCAAACATACATACAGAAGCATCATGCTGTTTTCATATTCCGGGTAGGAAAAGAGGACTGACATCCATACTGTCCTATCTTGACATACATACCAACATGTATTAAAATTTTCAATTATTTGGATTTATGGGTTTATATTTTGATTCTTATTCTTCAACTATACATACTATCGCTGTCGACAGTTGGATCTCATGTGTTACATGCAACTAGTAATCATATTCCTAAGAGTGGCCTTTTTGAAATTAGGTAGGTACATTATTCTATAGCAACTTTTGAGCGTACCCATTTGACTAACGAAAACGATACATACATACCTATCGTACATCCCTACATGTGTTGTATAGAAAACAAAATATATTAAAATATTCAAAAATTTGGATTTATGGGTTAATAGTTTGGTACGTATTCTTCAACTATACATAGTATCGCTGTCGACAGTTGGATCTCATGTGCTACATGCAACTAGTTTTAATCAAATTGATTCTAGTTCTACGTATGTATGTATTTTCCTTTTTACAGGCCGACCTTTTCAGCTGAATAGGCCCCTATCAACTAATTTTCAGCGCTCTTGATAGTTAAATAACGCCACGAAAATGGCGCTTTTATTATTATTATGACTTATCGCCTGGTCACCCCAACAACGGAAAAAAACGGCTCAACTGACTGATAATATGTAATCTGAGCCGACCCCGTATGTTACATTATCAGTTCTGGGTGAGAGTGCTGACTGATTGAGGAGAACCAATTGTTGTCTAGTGTCACTAGCGAAAATCGAGCAAAACTGAACCTTAAATCACGACTGTTTTGATGTCATATTGGCGGGAGATTCGAGATGTCGCAAGGTCTGGTTTCTATTGCTCTGATCTTTTTTGGGTATCTCTTTAATACTCGGTCCAATTATAATAGACACATTTGATAAGATGTACGTAAACACGGAGTAACTGATAAGAGGGATTTATACTTTACACACGGGAAATATAATACCTATATCTTATTTTATTAACAAACAAAGATGTATTTTTATATGTCCGGGGTCATTCTTAAGTGGCTGTATCGTGGTTGTATCAATAATGCATTTTGAATTCAGAATCTCAAAGTCATCATCATCATAAGCTCGACAGCCCAGGGGCGCAAGTCTGGTTCGACCGGCGAAATCAAAACCTTAGTGATTACCCATATCATGGATATAATTATCATATGGATTTATTTCTATGACATCTAAATGATATGGGTAATCACAAGGGTTTTGATTTCGCCGATTGAACCAAACTTGCCCTCCTGGGTGGGCCTTGACTGAAACCAGGAGTCTCCTCCATTCCCGTCTATCCGTTGCCTTCGTTCTCCAGTTTCTAATATCTATTGTGGAAGCATCGGCATCGACACTGTCCATCCATCGAGTCCTTGGTCTTCCTGGTCTCCTTCGACCTTGTGGCACAGAAAGTGTGAGGCGTTTTGTGGGGTTGTCGTCGTCCGTTTGGATTATGTGACCAGCCCATCTTAAGCGCCCTATCTTGATGGAACTGATCACATCGGGCTCTTCATAGGTCTCGTAATCGACGACGCCAACTATTAGTCTCTTTTATTGGCCCGTAGATCGTTCGAAGTATCCTTCTCGGTTCGAAGGATCCTTCTCTCAAGTAATTTATCATTATTATTGCCGTTGGACAAATTGTAACCAAGCTTTTTGGATCAAGTTAATTTAATGAAGATCAAACTCTAATTCTTCTCAATGGCACTGTCCTAACTTATTGCGTATATTAGCTATTGGGGTCCGTTCTTCTCGTCCTCAGGCTGTATACTCTGCGGTTCTTGATATCGCTTTCATACTAGTCGTTTCTTTGTAAAATCTTGGGGGAAGGATAAACTAGGAAGATTAATATCTATTGCCTTATTTACGGTATGGTCTGGTGGTCTCAATTTTACATGCCCATACTATCTCAGCTGACTCCATTTTCCATGCCCATACTCCGAGGCTACCACAAATAAAATAATATCATAATTAAAATCATAGTAATTAATTAATTTTAATTTTAATTAATATTGCTTCTCATACTATGTCAAATTTTAATTTAACACGCACCCAATAACAAGTTGCCACATTCTGGAGACTTACGATATTCACAGATCCAGACTGAAATACAATTAAAAACTGTCTCTCCGTCGGGGATCGATCCCGGGACCTTTGGATCAGTATTCAGATACCCAACCAGCTGAGCCACGAAGGCCGACAAATTAATACGTTAAATAAAATGTGTCGCAACTAGGGATTGCGATCCAGCAGGATTTTCTTAATATTTACTGGATAATAAAGAAACTAAAAATCTGTAAAATTAAAATATTGATTAATATGTTTGTACATTTTATCGGTGGCCCGACCGTTAGTAAAGGTTATCGGTATAATTTTACTAAAATTTAACTAACGGATTGTTATAAGACGAAGTATAGAGCATTTGTATCAAAATCCGGTTTGTTTGGTCTGAAATCTAACTAACGGAAGTTTATTAGACCGGCCCTAAGCAAGGCATTTCTCCATGAAAATGATTTTTTTTCCAATATTGGTAAATCTCCAAATGTCTTACTTGGATACCCGTAGGTATTATATTTTTTTTTACAAAAACTAGAGATTCTATGTAAGAATTGTTACAATATTGCAAGGAATATTTATGTTATAATAAAACAGCATAGTATTTTGCGCCATATATTATTATATTATTGGTTTTATGAAAACAGATCATGTTTTATCTCCAATTTATTTTAAAAAAGATAATATTTATTTATACATGACAGGCGATATTTACATAGGTTGATACCAATCACAGTAACTACCAATCATTTGTCACAACATAAGCACTTTTGAAATGTTATTCATTTTCCGTATTCATATATTAAATATTGTTAAATTAATCGAGGAATAGGTAAAAAAAATTTTTAATCATTTCTGAGACTCTCGAACCGGACCGCATCTTCCTCAGGATGGATGAAGACTTTTTCAACAATGCTTTCAAAACAATTTAATTGTCACATTTATTTATTTTCTTCACTAAACTAAACGATTTTTAAAAGGTTATAACCCAACACTACTGATGTATTGGATTTTTTTAAATTTAGTTTCTTTAACGCCTTGAAAATGCCGAGGAGCCACGGCGAAAACGTTCTGTCGTAACTTGGTGAATATTGAATTATTTTATAATATTTTTATTGACAAACATTTTTTCAACATCTCAATAGAGACGAAGTTTATAATATGGTTTATATTTTATAATATGGCAACATGCGCAATGATATGTATCTGAAGTTAGTATTGGATTTGCGTTTTAAATTATTTTATTTTATATTTCAAAATGTATTTTCTCTCTGTAAACACCAAACTTTAGAATTTCAAACTGCAATACTTTGGGCGAGTAATAATAAGATTAGATAAAAACGAACTCCGGCTACCGACTTATAATCCAGGGAATGATACAAACAAGGGAGGAGAGGTTTAGGTCGTCGAAGAGTTTTGTAGCTCAGTAACCTGAGTATTGTAACTCCGTTTAGAAGGGCTCTGTAATGAAGGGCTACAATAGACGGATGCCGAGAAAAATGAAGACGGTACAACAGTTGCAGCGAGATTATGCGCCAACTGATAGGGCAGCCAACCCATGGTCGTTAGCTTAGGTCGGGCCCAATGGCAGTCGAACAATACTGGTTAATCTATTTTGTGTGAGCCCATATGTTTGTTGAGGTCGTGATTGTGAGTGCAGAATACTGAGATTGTGGTCCAGTACTGCGAGAATACTGCATACTGAACCTCAACTTTTTCATACATTATTCCTATGTAACTCCCATCGAACGGTAACTATCATCTGGTTCATAATTGCTTATATTATCAGTAAAAAATTGTAAACTGCTAGCCCTAGAACGGGATTTTCTAGTTGAGCAGCAGTCATCTACTTGTTGTTGTCATTTTAAATATGGTGTGATTAAAAGTAAATAGATAAATAAAATACATATTATATTTTCCCAGTGATTTCATAATTATTTATTACATAATTTTCCAGCAATATTATATATCGCTGGGAAAAATTTTGCCAATTTCGCATAACACATGGTGAGATTTCCACATAGTTCACGTAATAGTTTGACCTTGATACGAAGACCGCGAATATTTTGTTTAGCGATGATTATTTTCTATCAATTTACATTATAATAAACAATAATATTGACTGATTGGCTAATCAGATTACAGGAAATTTTGCTTCGTTCAGTTTTGCAAAGACGATTCATAAATAATATTTATCTATGTAATTTCTTTGTCCTTCAAATAACTTATGAAATACGAGCATGTTTAATCATGAAAGATTTGTTTAATATTATGAAATATGATAAAATTAATTAATGACTGTTTATCGTATACTTATTTTATCGATTATGATAGTTCCTAGAAAATATAATTTTAAATTTATTAAAAAAAATTATAAAGTAGATATGAAAGGTGGTATATATAAAACTATTAATTTACATAAATAGTCCTCCCATATAACTTTTGATATATAGATAGTTATAAGCCTACAAAACTTTTATTCTCAGAATTTTGAATTTTCGTTTCAGTCAGGGGTTATAAACTTTTGAATTTTTACTTTATTTTTCCATATATCTCAAAAACCATAAAAGCTAGAATGCTGAAAATTGATATAAATATAGACAAATATAAAATGTCAAATTTATTATTTCAAAAGAGTTTCTCAAACATTTTTACTAAGTAAAACATTTTTTTATGATAAATTTATGTGTTTCATCATCATCATCTGTGGCTCCACAACCCAGGTTGGGTCTTAGGCCTTAGCCTCCTGCAGAGCCCGCCTCCACGACTGTCCTGCGACGCATTACGCCAGTTATGGACGCCGATGCTGTTCGCATCCATCACCACTCCGTCCAGCCATCGAAGCTTCGGCCTTCGGCGACTTGGAGACCTCGTATGACAAAGAGAGGTGTGGGGCGGCCGCAGCTGCGGTGGAGGGACGATATAACAAGATATGCTGGCACATCCTGGATGTAAACTGCACAGGACAGGACGACGTGGAGTCAAATGGAGGAGGCCTTCGTTCAGGAGTGGACGGAAATAGGCTGAAGAAGAAGAAGAAGAAGAAGAAAATTTATTTGTTTAATTGCCTATATTCCCGAAGTTTTTTATAAATATAGAAAAAAGCCGAAGCACCCCAATTAGATAATTAAATTTCCTATAAAAATATTAACATTGTAGTATTACATATCAATTTTTTTTAACAGTTTTTATAAAAATTGAATGTAGTGACAACATCGCTTCAATACAATTTGTATGGTAGTGGCCTATACACAATTATATAATGTACTCAATATAATGGACAAATAATATAATGGACTCAATAATTTGATACTTAATCTTCAATTATACATACTATCATGCTGTTTTCATATTCTGGTTAGGATAACAGACTGACCTCCATACTATCCTATCCTGACATATATACCTACATGTTGTATATAGAAAACAAATTATTTTAAAATGTTGATTAATTTGTGTTTAAGTGTATATAGTTTGGTACGTATTCTTCAATTATGCATACTATCCCCATCAACAGTTGGATCTCATGTGTTACAATGTAGATTGAAAATACAGTGAAAAACTGTGCGACACCGGTTATATTATAACCCGGGACGTAGGTCATGAGTCAAATATCTAACTTACTGAACCACAAGGCCGTCGATAATTGTTATTTTCTG
Organism: Molanna angustata; assembly: GCA_963576475.1. Taxonomy (NCBI): domain Eukaryota; kingdom Metazoa; phylum Arthropoda; class Insecta; order Trichoptera; family Molannidae; genus Molanna; species Molanna angustata. The sequence goes on from OY754982.1 coordinate 7,545,584, forward strand.
AATTTAAGTTTATTTTTACATTGATGTGATCATTCATGATATTTTGTGTAGATTTGTCCAAAGTATTTTGCATACAGCAAACACAATAGTATACATCAACAATGTCTTAAGTAAACAAAGTATTATGGCTGCATGTTGCGAATTCATATACAGACTCGTATGTAATCATTTAACTAATTGAACAATTTTGCAAACACTTGAATAAAGAAGCAGTATCTTGAATCATATTTATTTGGCGCTGTTTTCGTTAAAAAATATACGCTCAAAACCGGAGCAAGTGAGAAATTCGACAACAAAACGCTTTGGCTTGATAGGTTTGTACAATACAAAATATGTATTGGACACAATACTTCTAGTAAAATCGATAAAAAACCAAACCAAATTTTATATTTACTAGATTTTTTGTTGTGCGCATCTTTACCTTTTAAAGTGTGCCCCTTTAATTGAATTTAATTTAATTCAGCATTATTTATACATTGAGACACGTGGGGTATAAATTGTAATATGAGTTTCCAGTGGTCGATGCTTTTCTTCCACTCCCCTCCCTACCTTTCTCACTTCCATTCCTGTGGGGGCAAGTCCTGTCAAACGGTGAAATCAAAACTCTCGTGATTACCCATATCATGGATAATTATAATTATTATATGGAGTTCTATAATATCTTTAGATGTCATGATAATAATAATATCCATGGTATGGGTAATAAAGAGGGTTTTGATTTCACCGGTTGGACCAGACTTGCCCCCTTGGTATCTTTCAAATGGGGTCTTAGCGATTATAAGATAAACAAATTTGCAAAATTTTAAATGAAGCGAATAAGTAGCGACCTCCATGGCACAGTTGGTAAGCCGTTTGGTTTCTGTGCGGGCGTCCTAGGTTCGATTCCCAACAATGAGAAATTTATTTTAAATACATTTCTCATGCACATATTGCTTCTCTGGGTTGGAAACATTGGTTAATTGGAAGAAATTGCCATATGGCAATAAACTCGCCACTTGCGCAGGGTGCAAGAAAGTGTTTGTTATTACTTATTATTATTAGTACCTACTTAAGTCTATAATCGATAAAATAGAAAAAAAAGCCGCACATAGTATATAGTAGACAGCACACACACACATACACACATTGTGATGAAACTTTCAGAATACAATTTTAGTATACAATAGGCACAATGATAATTAATCGAATATTTTTTTTAATTGCATATACGCAAATATTGGATTTTTTTTCCTTATCGGGAGACAAATAATTATGTTTTTATTGACAAACTTTTTCAATATCTCAATAGAGACGAAGTTGGGATATTATAGAAGAACCAGGAACTCAAGGCATCTGCTTACGAACTGTCACCGGCTGGTTTACGTGATTACTTTATGCGCTTGCGCAACGTTCACCAGTTATGCCTTAAGTTTTATTGATGACAGGTCGTAAGCCCTGTAGGTGCCTTTATTTCTTGGTCTCTATTGAGAAGTTAAAATAATTGTCAATAACAATGATAATAGTTGATATTCTGCAATAAAAAATAACCTTAAATATTGCGAATTCGTAACTCCCGACTATCAGTAGCGGAATTGCTTATAGAAGCCGAGATTCTTGGCTTGCCTATGAATATGTTAAGAATTTCAAGACCTAATATTTTGAAACCATTCTAAATATGTAAAATGAAAAGTATGTAGATACGATGCTTGTCAAGGCCACAAATGTAAATATTATTTTTCATGTGATTTTATAATATTTGCATGGCCACTCAAATAAACAGCGATCCAAAAAAACACTTAAATATTTGACATTTCCCAATTTTCTTTCAGGGTTTGCCTATTACGGAGGTTCGAGGTACGCCCCTGCGGCGACTATATACCCTTAGGTCAGTGAAGAGTAAAAAAACTTTCACATTCTACCCGACTACCCATTGTGTATGAACTAAGATGGAGGTTTATAATGTTTCAATCTTGAGGATTAGTTGTCAACAAAAATATGTATTTCTTCCTCCACTCCGCTCGACCTTCAGGAACTCTTCAAATCTGTGTTGGAGGTATATATTATACTTCAGGAACTCTACAAATCTGTGTTGGAGGTATATATTATACTTCAGGAACTCTTCAAATTTGTGTAGGAGGTATATATTATACTTCAGGAACTCTTCAAATCTGTGTTGGAGGTATATATTATACTTCATGTCGTGCATGCCACCGTTGAAATTAACATAAAAAATATTATAACGATTGTAATGTATAAGTTGATGCGTGATTTCGGCAAATACGCCTTTCTTCGTGTCAAACTGTGAGAAATGTTTCAGAAATATGTAGGTACAGGAAGTTGATGGACACGGTGGGGTGAACCAAGGGAAGAGGAGTGACCCTCGCTTAAAACTGCACCCAGTTCTTCACAATTGACTGTGCATTGGAACTGTGAGTAACTACAGCAGTCACCATCCTTCACTACCATTATTTTATATTACTAGTTGCATATATGTAACACATGAGATCCAACTGTCGATAGGGATAGTATGTACAGTTGAAGAATAAGTACCAAACTATAAACCCATAAATACAAATTATTTAATATTTTAAGATATTTGGTTTTCTAAACAACACATGTACCTAGGTATGTATGTCAAGATAGGATAGTATGGAGGTCAGTCCTTTGATCCTACCCAGAATGTGAAAACAGCATGATGGTATTATGTATGTTTGGAGATTAGTATCAAATTATTAAGTCTTCTTAGATATTGTGAGTAGGCTACTTCCATACAAATTGTATGAAGCAATGTCGTCACTAAATTCAATTTTTATAAAAATTGTTAAAAAAAATTTGAGATGTGCTAATACAATGTTAATATTTTTTATAGAAAATCAAATGATCTAGTTGGGGTATTTCGGCTTTTTTCGATATTTAAAAAAAAAATTAAAATATAGGCAGTTAAACTCATAAATTTATCATAAAAAAAATATTTTTCTTAATAAAAAATGTTTGAGAAACCCTGGAATTTTTTTGAATAAACTGATTTGAGATTTTGTATTTGTCTATATTTGTACCAATTTTCAGCGTTCTAGCTTTTATGGTTTCTGAGATATATGGAAAAATAAAGTAAAAATTCAAAAGTTGATAACCCCTGACTAAAACAAAAATTCGAAATTCTGAGTATAAAAGTTTTGTTAGCCTATAACTGTTTATATATTCTGAAATTTTGGGCTCTGTAAATTGAGCGGATCAAAAGTTATAAGGGACACACACACACACACAAACGAATTCTGAGTAAATCCGTGTACGGAACATATATGCTGCGAAGCCTCTAAGTTGGTGTTTTTTGACTTCAAAGTTGGAAAAGCCGTGAAAAAAGTAGACCTCTGCATACAATTCTCGCGTATCCTGGCTTGAAACATTGTCGATATGTTGAAGAAATCGACAGTTGGAAAAATAAATATGTCCTTGTATGACAAGTACATATACATCTTCCTATAATCCCAAAATTAAAAATAAATGCTTGAGCTTGTGATTTAGATGAATGAATCGAAATTTGGGTTACAATTTTGTTTTTTGAGTTGTTCATTATTTTGAGTTTTCTTTTGTTATAAAACGAGGAGGTTGTGGCCAAGGATTAACTCCTCACTACAAAGTTACTCCACAAATTATTCAAATATTGTAAACATTTTCATGAAATGAGTTTGTTCAATTATTTTTGATTTAAATATTTTATTATGAAACCTTGATAATTCTTCAATGCCATTTTATGAAAGTGATGGTACCTTTTTACCAATTTGAAAATAAAAATAACAAATTTCTAGTTTCCTGAACATGGGGTCACTTTGAAATATTTGACAGTTAACAAAATTGAGAAGCACTATTCAGATATCCTTCAAAATCCAATAGGGTCAAAATCTAATAGGGTCTAGAGTATCAGATATACAAATGTGTAAAACTTTAGAATCGCCCCAGAGTAGATAATGTAAGTAAACGTTCTTCTTTCCTCACTGGACAGTTCCTATCCTTCTTCTTCGATGGCACTAGAGCCCAAATCGAGCCTTGACGTCCATCAGCAATCGTCTCCAACGTCCTCTGTCACAAGTTCCCGTCCTTGGAGAAGCTGTTCCGCATTCCTCTTCACACCATCCTCCCACCTATGGAAGAGCAGGGCAGACGCCTTAATGCCTCGCTTGGCGGTGACTCATCAAACGTGGCGATGAGTAAGTCTGCATCATCGGGCGATGGAAATCGAAGCACTGAAAGTACTGTCCGTTGGTGTACCTGAAATTCGCCAACATGAGTACTAAGGGGTGGAGGAGCCCCCCGTGATGATTGGTCGGCACGACCCACTCGGCGGTACCCGAGTTGATGACGAGACAGGTGCAGCTGACGCTGCGCCTGGTGTGGAAATCGAAGAACTGAAAGTACTACGGGCGTGGCGAAGGCTCCCTGTGGCAGTCTGTTGTTCGTGGAGCTGTTGGGAGGGTAACCCCTGCTATGATTGATGGGCCTTCACGAGTGTGGTTGGACTCTTAGTGGCAGTGGTATGAAATATGCATGGTGGTAGTTCTTGTTTCGTCCGACGAGCAGCCGCTCCGGGGATGAACAGAACACTTAGTTCTATGACGTTCCCTATGGAGTGGGGTAGGTGACTGCGACTTTTCCTCTTCCCACCTTAGCCTTGATCTGCCGACCCTCCATTTTCCACCCGGATGCCCTATATCCTATCCTAGGGAGTGCATATTATTCACATGCTAATAAAACCAAATATATAAGGGAAATAAAAGATCTGTTTCGTCCTTTTTCTCGTGATTAAGATGGTGACTGCTTTCCACCACTTTTTGTATAGCCTGCCTGCATGCTGATCTGCAGGCAGGCTAAACGAAGAACACCAGTCGCCGTAGACCACAAAGCTGATGTGATTAGGCCACTCAATCTGGTTGGTGACTTTGGTGAGCTACCAGGAGATCTTCGTCTTTTTTCTTGTAAGATAGATATCATCCAATTGAAAGCATACTCAAAACATTTATGAGTAACAAAAGCATTATTTTGAAATTTATGTGTCGTCTGTAGACGAGAATATAATGAATAGCACAATATATACAATAATTGGTTTGAATGACTTGGTAGGAATTATTCGATGAAATGGGACAGTATGGGTTTGAGAACAGATAGTCTGGTTCAAAATATAAACAACGAAAGAAACCATGACGGATTCGTAATGAAGAGATAATTGATGTATAATCGTGAGACTTGAACATTCAGGGGAGTCTTTGGAATTACAAATTCGTTTATTTTGAAAAAAAAAAAACAAAGTAAATAATTAATTTTAATCGATTTTATGTCATTGTGCCATCACTCCTCAATCTACATGTTATTCATGAAAATCTTTTAGCTTTAGAATAAGCTGAAATATCATCTATGTTTGTAACGCTATCGATTGAAAAATTACTTTGTATACAATGAAAGCAACAGTCCCCATATACATACATGAGATGACAACGCTGAGGTATGAGAACACATATAGGTACACATAAATATTATAGACATATACAAAATAAAAAAAAAATACAAATGTTGATTGTTATTATTATTGTATTTTTCTTCCTTTTTATGGCGTTTGTTTTATTTAATTTGTTTGTTCTTTTATTATTATTATTACTTTTATTTTTTTGAAAAAGTGCCTTCTTATTTTATTAGGCAGTGCCCAATACAATGAGAAGGCGCTTTCTAAAGAACTGCCTAGTAAAAATGTACATTTTTTCATAAACATTATTTAATAAATTAATTAATGAAATATCATGATCAAAACTACCACAGTTTTGATGTTAATCTTGCTATTATAAATATTTTTAAACCTTGAACAAAAACCATTGAATGCGTTAAAATAATGATAACATAAAACTGAAACAACCAAATTTTAAAATTACATTGATACTCTATGATTCATAAGGTGTTCTTTTTTAAACTATTGTCTCACAGCTATTGAAGGTATTCGTTCAAGGTTGAAAGATCTTACTTATTATAGTAGATTTGCTCTGGAGACTTTAGAATGTAATTTGTCTAGAAGAGGTGTTTTGTGACATCGTTTGGTTAAAAGGACAATATTATTTCCAGTTCTGCCCCCAAACATTTTGTTATCGTGATAATAAAGTATATAGGTACAATATGTGGGATATGTAAGTATGTATTTTGGTCTAATAGGGTCATATGAGATCAGGAGTAATGGTGATATTTACGATCAATATTAATATGAGAATACTTATCCTTGCGACATGCTTCTACTAGCTTAAATATACAGTCATCAAAAATGTTTGTTAAGTATTTTATTTACTTATATACCATGTGTTATATTTACATTCAAAGATAAATTTATCTTCGTGTGCAATGCCCCACGAAAAAAAACAAAATTTTGTAGCTTAAGATTTTAGATTTTGAATATCAGATATTTTATCTGTATACCTACGTCAATACTCCGATGTGTGAAATTTTCATAAGTTTTTATTTACATATGTCTTTATAACATTAATTATATTTTGTATTTTATTGCGCCATTTAATGTTTCAACATCATTCCAAGTATTTTATAGATGTAAAAATTAAACAATATCATTGAAATGGTTATGATGAACTTTCTACTTTTGATGAAGTTTTTGGTATTTATTTTGCAATACCCAGCAGTGGGGAAAACGTCATGTAGATAAAAGCTTCAAAAGGCCTTCACGGCTCAGTGGGTTGGGTATCTGACTCCTGAGTGAAGTCTCCAGAATGTGGCAACTTGTTATTGGGTGCTTGTTAAATTAATATTTCACATAGTACCTGTTAGTTGCCCGAGAAGCAATATATTTATTTTTATTTATTTAACTTTTCGTACATAATATAAACAATTATAATGCACAGTGGCGGGCTAATTGCCATTAGGCAATTTCTTCCGACCATCCAGATTACAGAGTGACAGAATTATACATATACATCAATAAAAAAAATGAATGCTACAAAAGAACAAATAAAATATACATAACACCAAGATAAATAAAAATAAAAACATCATAGCAACAAAAAAGGGATTGGGAAGGAATAAGAAGAGGAAATCGAGATCAGGTGTTTAGGGATAAATATTACGTAGCAAAGGGAAGGAAGGAAAAGGAGAGGGATCAGGTATTTTCTGAGAGAGGGATCAGGTATTTATTGCTTTAATAAAAGACCGGTAGGGCGATCACAAAAAAGATGGGTGGACGATATCATTCCGGTTGCGGGAAGGGGTTGGCTAGGGGAAGCACAGGACCGAGAGAGATGGAGTTCATTGGAGGAGGCCTACATCCAGCAGTGGAGAGATGGCTGACAAAGAAGAGGAAGAAGATCCCTGCTTTAGTATTTTCTTGAAAATGGAAAGCGAGTTTGACGAAGTTATATCAGGACTCAAATTATTCCAGAGTCTTGCTGAACGCACTTAAAGGAAGCGCTGAAAGCGCTGCTTGTCTGGATTTGTTAGATATAGATTAGGCAGAAATTCGTTAAAAATCCTTAGTCATAACAGAATTGTTATTTTAAATATGTTTTTTTATATCGTCCACTCTCAAAATAGAATAAATTACATCTGGTAAAAAAATTGTACAAGAGAGTTACTGAAGAAATTTGTGGTATAATCTAGTGACTGAATGCATGATTATATTAAAACCATCCAATACACTATGAAGTTACGGGTAAGTAAAGGTAACTTTTGCTTGCATTAAAGAGGGTTTATACGTTATTCAAACTATCGTAAATCTTAATATTGTTGCTAGCTGTGAGGCACCGGCTTAGAATAGTGCTTCCACTCTTTTCTATTATTGTTTTCGAGTGTCCCGTAAGAGCCGGGTAATCGAAAATACAACAGGCTACAATAACTCAACTCACTAACCGCACTTCTTTCAAGGGAAGATTTTTAACATGCACCCTTTACCCAAAACCTACTATTAATTTGTTTAAGTGGATTGATTGCACATTTTGTATATTTAACTGCTATCTCAATAGAACATCTGCCATGCCCAGTATATGTACATATATACATGAACAATGGAGATTAAATAAAGTCCATTAAAGTCTAGAGGAGGGCGTCTGGAGGTGATCTAGCTGACTGTATAAGTACCATCTTTATACAAATTGTTAATAGAGGCCGACACAACTAGGAAGACAATTTGCGAAAACTATCATTATCATCATCATCAGCAATGGCGCTACAGCCCAGTGCGAGCCTTGGCCACCTCAAGAAACTGCCTCCATTCCGCCCTGTCGACAGCAAGTCTCCTCCAATTTGTCTGTCCGATCGCTCTTATATTGCCCTCGATGTCGTCCAGCCATCTCATCCTAGGTCTCCCTCTGCTTCTTCTTCCTTCAGGACAGGTGTCCAATACTTTCTTTGGGACCCGGTTATCCTCCATTCTACAAACGTGTCCGAGCCAACGTAGACATTGTATTTTGATGTATTGGACAACGTTTGGTTCGCCATACATTATTTCTAGCTCGTGGTTAAACCGGATCCTCCAAGATCCTCCTTCACAGGTAGGACCAAATATTTTGCGAAGTATTTTCCTTTCGAACACCAACAATGCATTTTTGTCCTTCTTGGTCAATGTCCAGCATTCTGATGCATATGTCATGACCGGTCTAAGAAGAGTTTTGTAAATGAGGGTTTTTGTTTTACGAGAGATGAGTCGTGACTTTAAGTGCTTTAGCAGTCCATAATAGCATCTATTTGCCGTGGCAAGTCTTGCCCTTACTTCCGCACTAGTGTTGTTGTCCGCTGTAACAAGAGATCCCAGGTATGTGCATGATTCAACGGCTTCTAGCTGATGGGTTCCCACTGATATTGATTCGTTTCTTACGGTGATGCTATTCAGTGATGCTTTTCTTGTTGCGATGTATTTTGTCTTTGAAGCGTTGATCTTTAGACCCATGTAATTGGCTGCAGACTCAAGTCTCAAGAAGTTATCCTTCATGCAAGGCAACGTTCTAGATATAATATCGATATCGTCTGCATATGCAAGTAATTGACTCGACTTTCTGAAAATTGTTCCTGTTGTCTCTATGCCTGAGTCTATAACAGCTTTTTCCAGGACAATATTAAATAACAAGCATGCCAATGCATCATATGCTATACTGTATTTTTACACTGCAGTAGGTATTGGACATGGTCATTCCGACAAGGCGCACAAGTTTAGGGGGGATAAACTATCATTATAAAAGTTCTTTATATTTTACATAATTTATTCAAAATGATGGTAAAGCCTAACATCAGAACTAAAAAGACGCTTAACTAAGACAGCAGTGAAGCAATCAAATTGATGTCAGGTCATTTATGTCCCTGAACTGCGACCATTTATGATATAATATAGTGCTTGTGTGTGCCACTGGTTTTACCCAGTGAAAGGAGGAAGGAAATGAAGGAATATTTGCCTACCTTTCCTGTGGTGTGGTTCAGAATTAAATTTTCCCAATACCTCCTGATGCTCACCTCACACAATATTCACAGACACTAAACTTATAGGTTGGATGGCGATGTTTGATTTGAATGAATTATTTTACTAAATTTAATGAGAGTCCGAAACAAAAGTTCATACGGCGTGCTCTTGATGATGACTGATTTTTGTAGGCAAATTTGTAGGTATGAAAGGAAGTAGGTAGGATAAAATATAATAATAATATTAAATCTCCAAAAAAATTGACATGTCATTACATATACCTATGTATGTGCATATATGTATGTATGATAATATCGTTCGCTATAACATAATTATAGCGAACAGTGCTCTATCTAATGGATATTTAAAATTTAATCACAAAAATAACGAATTAATATGGGTGGTGTCGTGATTTTAGATTATTATATGAAGTGGTTTGGTTGAATTTAAAATTTGGTTGAAAGAAAAAAAAGATATAATAAAAAAATTTGTCCTCAGGTGTCACACGGGAAATAACACGTTATTTTTGTTCTAAGCTTTGTTGAACTCCTTTCAAAATATGTCGTTCTCTAGTATTTCAATATGAACTTGTCAGTCATTGTCATTGGTCCGAGTTAATAATAATAATAAATAATATTTATAAAGCGCCGTTTAGTGACACAAGATCACTCCAAGGGCGCTGTAGCTTATTTGTTGGCTCTACGAAACAAGGCAGTCTTAAGAAGTTTACCGATGTTAATGCTCTAAGCTCCACGTATGTCAAGAGGCAATTTATTCCATTTTAAAGGCCTGTTCACACTCAAACCGCGATTATAGTAAGCCGCCTTATTGACTCTGCCAAATTCTTTTACAGAGTTGGTACTCCGTGATACAGATGATCTCAGTGTAAGCTGTCTTCCTGATGAAACATTCTTTTGACACAGTTCTTTGATATAGTATGGAACCAAGTCGTTCAGAGCCTTTAACACCAACAGGCATACCTTATAGCCCACTCGTTCTGTTAACAGCATTCGTAGAGTTAGCAGTCGTATGCCCTGTATGCGTCTTACTCTTATGTACTATTCTTCGTATCTGTTGAAGTTCAATAATAATTTGTCGTTCTCTCTAGTATTTCAATATGAACTTGACAGTCATTGTCATTGATTCGAGTTAACAATCGTTTGCCCTGTATGCTCTTAAATACTATTCTTCATATCTGTTGAAATTTAATAATAATCAACATACATAGACACACACGAAATGTTCTACTTCAAATTCTGAATTCATCCGTATATATGTAGAACATATATGCTACGAAGCCTCTAAGTTGGTATTTTTGGCATAATAAAAGTCGGGTCTTGGCTTAATACTGTCGATTCATTAAGAGAATTAAATTCTCTTGAACGAATCGACAGTTGGAATACATGCATACCGTCACGTCATATCCCACACGAAGTAAGCAGTGTGAACCATACGCCACAGTTTTTCTCTATTTAAGCACGCATCCATCGTATTATCTGCATCCATGCAACATCTTTTAATTAAAAAAATACTATCTCAATAGCAACCTTCTCCATCTATTTTTAGGCATGGTGTGCTGTTAATGTCCTGCTTCACTGTGTAAAGGATTGCCAGCTGTCTTCTATCTCTTGAGAGGACGTTCTACATAGATGTCAGCTTTCCCGGGGAACATTATTTCTGGACACTGACGGTTCTTGAGTACACTTGGTTCTTGAGTTCTTGAGTAACTTTTCTTCTAATTTTTTCTTCTCTGTCGACCCTATACCCCATCTTACGATGTCCTTAACTTCGCACTGCCTTCGAATCTCTGTAGCAATGACTTGTAAAATATATATGTTTACGATTCAGGGTTATATTACGAGTTTTTTTTTAATATAATAAAAGTTGAGATCCCGTAAGCCGTTTTCTCGCAGTATGGAACCTTAAAACCCTACAATAGGCCAAAAAGTATAATTTACAAATCATTGTCCCAGATCCCTTAAAAATACGCATTTAAAACAGTTTATTCTATCTACTACCGACGTTTATGATTTTGTTTAATATTTTCCTTGTAAGTACTTGGATTGCGAATTTTTTAAAAGATCGCGAAGTCATAACTGTAGTGGACGGTTGCTCTTCTTCTCCCCATTCCATTAATGCGGGAGTTCCTCAAGGGTCCATTCTATCTCCAACCCTATTCCTCCTACATATTAATGACTTGCTCTTACGCGCCCCCATCTACTGTTACGCTGATGACAGCACAGTCCATGACAATTTCTCTTTTGACAAACCTCCTAAACAGAGTGAAATATCAGAAGCCCGGAAAGACCTTCATCAAAAAATAAATAGCTACCTCCACTCAATCAATACCTGGGGTGAAAGTAATCTTGTTTCATTTAACGTCTCAAAAACCCAAGCCTGTCTAATTTCTGCGAAGAGAAACCCCAATGAATTGCAAGTTTCTTTCAACGGAAGCACCCTACCTAACAGCAGCTCTATCGACCTGCTTGGAGTATCTATAACGAACCAATTACACTACAAGGGCTCCATCGAAGCTAAGGTGAAACTCGCCTCCAAAAAATTGAGCGTACTATATAGAGCGCGCAGATATTTTACTAAGACCCAGATCTGTATACTCTACAAAGCGCAAATACGTCCAATTATTGAATATGGCAGTCACCTCTGGAGTGGCGCCCCCCAATACCTACTGAATACCCTCGACGCTGTCCAAAGGCGTGCTATACGTCTGATTGATGATCCATCACTGACTGATGGATTGCAATCACTAGAACACAGACGCAGAGTCGGTATTTTAAGTTTATTCTATAGATACTACCACGGGAATTGCTCAGAAGAACTTGCATCTTTGGTCCCTCCTCCACCCACTCGCAACAGAGTCACTCGCTTCACTCAATCGCAGCATCCATTCACAGTGGACCTTCAACATATACGAACAAGTCGCTTCTCGTACTCCTTTATTAATACAGCAGCCCGACTGTGGAACGATCTTCCGAATTCTGTGTTTCCATCTTCGTACAACCCGGGTCTTTTTAAAATCCGAATTAATAAACTCATTTCTAGATTGCAAACCCCTCCCAACGCTACGTAGTGCGCTTCTTCGGAAGAGTAAAATGGACCCAAATCCTAATAGCTGGCGTCCCCTACGTAGACATGTAAAAAAAAAAAAAGATCATTTTTATTGAAACCCTTTTTTTATTTTTTATTGTAGGGAAATAAATTAAAAACGATAAGGCCTCCAAAGTATATTGAAAACACTTCCGTAATCTTCTTCTTCTTTATCGTGCATCAGGTAATTTGACCTGTTTTTGAGGGTGGAGGCTGTCCTTCCATCTCTTCGCAGGTCTTCCGTGTAATCTTCTGTTTTTAGTTAATTCTGCCTTAACAACTTCGATGGGTCATATTATATTTTTTTTTATTTATAAAAAATGAATATGTATTTGTTAAACAAGTATATATACATCTTCCAACGTTCCCTAAAATAAGCATAAATGCTTGCGCTAGGTGAACGAAATCGGTCGAGGCAGGATTTGAACTCGTGAGCACTGGATTACTAACTCAATGCGCTAACCGCTCTGCCATCGACCCATCTACATGTGAATACAATATTTTTTTATCAAGAGACATGGCGTTGTGACATATAGCAATATCGCATATTATCATATTATATGAGTTCATATCGATAGAGTATGTACATAATATGCTATCAACAAGAGTGTTCAGTGTATAGTTTTTCACCTACCGGTTCAATATGGACAAACAATAATGTTTGTACAGCTGAATGCGATACGAAATAAATCTAAAATAACTATATAAATGTTAATAATGTTCTCTTCTGTTTGATTTTGAATAAAAAAAATTGTATTTATTTAAAAATATTTCCAAATGTTACATTTCGATAGTTCACCCATTTACTGATAAGACATTCAGATAAGTCCCACACGTGTATCATTCGATCAAATTCATATCAAATGTTAGTGATTTTCTATTTTCTTCTTCGATATCCCGCGGTCAAATATTATGTAACGTTGTCACATATTTTCCTCATGGCCACACCGATGAGATTATGGCAGTACTCATGACGCACCAACTTTAAATATCGTAGCTGAAAAATTACTGGACATTCTGCTTTCTTTCGTGGTCTTGAAGTATTTCTCAGTGAAACTTTTCTAAGTAAAATTATTTTAGTCATTTTAAGAGACTCTTCATTCACTCATTAATAATTAAAATATTTTCATAATTAGTTAATAAAACTGCACATAACGGAAAGTACCTACTGTTTTATTTTCTAGTAATTAAATCCCATTATTAAATTCATAATTATTTGAAGTCAGATAAGTCTTAAAAGGGAGATACGATCTCCCCCAAGTTATTCACCCTGGCATAAGAAGACATTTTCCGAGAATTAGACTGGACCAACTATGAAATCAACATAAACGGAGAAAGAATGAACAACCATAGATTCGCTGATGACATTGTCCTATTTGCCAATACAGAGCAAGAAATTAAATTAATGTTAACAGACCTCAAGAATCAATGCATTAGAGTGGGACTAAAAATTAACATTAATAAGACAAAAATTATGTCCTCTATAGGTTCAGAACCCATAAAAATTAATGGTCAAGATATTGGCAGAGTAGAATCATATGTCTATCTCGGTGATACCGTGAAACTGGGAAGAGATAATTTAGAAGCTGATAATTTAGGATGGGCTGCGTTCAGAAAATTATCAAATGTTCTGAAATATAAAAATATCCCAATCCACTCAAAGAAAAAAGTTTTTGGCTTGCGTACTCCCTGTGCTCACTTACGGCTTTGAAACATCTGCATTGACTAAGAGAATGATGGAAAGCTAAGGGTGACATAAAGAGCTATGGAAAGAATATTGTTGAATATCTCGCTAAGGGACCACAAAAATAATGAATGGATTAGGAAGAACACAGGAGTAGCGGATGTGGCTAAAATAATAGCGGAGTTAAAGTGGAGTTGGGCGGGTCATATATCTCGGATGTCGGACGACCGATGGACAAAAGTTGTGATGGACTGGAGGCCAAGAACAGGAAGCAGAAGCGTGAAGACCCCAGAGCAGATGGTCCAATGACATCAAAAAAGTAGCGGGTCCAGAATAGCACAGGAGAGAGACCAGTGGAATTCTAAGCGGGAGGCCTTTGTCCAATACTGGACTCAAGAAGAGGCTGAGTAAGTAAGTAAGTACCCCCTATTCAGTAACAATTGTAACTAAAATAGGAACGTTCTAAAATTGTAGATTATAGATTTACGGTCTTATTTCAGCCTTATAAAATATCAACTTGGACTAAATGGAATAGGAACGTACCTATATTGGCCGGAACGTTCTTAAAAAGTTACTGAATTAGACATATTTTGAATAATTATGAAAATCATGAAATTTTCATCATTTTCATAATTATTCAAAATACGTCTAATTCAGGAACTTTTTAAGAACGTTCCAGCCAATATAGGTACGTTCCTATTCCATTTAATCCAAATTTATATTTTATAACGCTGAAATAAGACCGTAAATCTAAAAACTACAATTTTAGAACGTTCCTATTTTAGTTACAATAGTTACTGAATAGGGGGTATTAAGTTGATATTGGGCGGGTCATGTATCTCGGATGTCAGATGGACGATGGACAAAAATTGTGATGGACTGGAGGCCAAGAACGGGAAACAGAAGCGTAGGAAGGCTCCAGACCAGATGGTCCGATGACATCAAAAAAGTGGCAGGTCCTGAATGGCGAAGGATGGCCCAGGATAGAGACCAGTAGAAGTCCTAGCGGGAGGCCTTCGTCCAATACTGGACTCAAGAAGAGGCTGAGTAAGTAAGTAAGTAAGTTGATATAAGTTGATAGTAAGTTGGGTTGGTTGGAAGAAATTGCCTTATGGCAATAAACCTGCCTTTGTACACATGTACATAAATTATATAAATAAATAAATAAATAAATGAGGGTTAGAAATGAGGTAACTAGAAAAGAATGTAAGATGAAGAAAGATGTAGTAACTAGAATGAAAGTTAACACACTTAGATGGTTTGGTCACGTGGAAAGAATGAATGAAGAACGCTTGACGAAAAAAATATATAAGGCTGACAGGAATGGAAAAAGAGGTCGGGGGCGCCCAAGAAAAGGATGGCACGACCATGTGAATGATATTCTGAAAGAAGGAAATGTTAGAAGTCTGAACAATAGAAGAACATGCATGAGACGTAGCATGAATGTTGACGAGGCGGTGAATGTATGTCAAGATAGAATAGTGTGGCGTTCTGTTCTCTCTGCCTACCCCGCGAGGGACATGGCGTGATGGTATGTATGTATGTAATAAATAAATATAAGATTAGAAAAAGTTCAAAATAAATTTTTGAAACACCTTGATTATAAATGCCGTCTTGCCTTTGACAATAGAATCCTTTCTGCTCATCATAAAATAACATCATTAGAAAATAGACATACCTACCATTGCAGACATGACATACCTACCTACCTACATAAAATTATTGATGGTGCCTTCCAATTAATTGAATCTCTTGTTGGGAGTCTTCCAATTAATTGTCTCTTTCGTAATACTAAAACAAATCTTCCTTTTAGATCTTACTGTTAGCCTCTCTGCAGAACTATGTCCAAAATTCATTCATCCAAAGGGCATGAATGTTGATATTTTTAGACATACTAAAATAAAATATAAAAATGTCATCTCTGAGACCCTGAGATGTTTACGGTAGCTGATTACTGCTTTGTTCTTTTTGACTGCGAGTGCCACATCCTTCCTTTTCCTCTTTTTGTCCTTTTTCTTCTGAATTTTGAGTACCTACTAAATTTTAAATATCAATTGTTTTACACTGTACAGCTTAAGAGGCTATAGTAGGCTATATAGTATATTTTTAAAAATAATTTCCCTAAAACCCTCAAAAGATACGTCTTTGAAATAAGAAATAGTTTGTATGTACATCTTTATTCAATTGCATGAGTTTTTGAATTTTGAATTTATTTAATACTTTCTTATAAAATTGTTTTAGTGAAACCCTTTATTTATAAATAAAATATTTATAAAAATAAATAAAAACAAACAAAAAACTGTGAGTTATTTTATTTATTTTTATAAATATTTTATTTATAACTATGAACTTCCACTGTGTTAACGGAAAAACTTTTAAACCCTTTATTTATTTTATGTAACTTAAAAACTACAAGGCCTATGAAGTAGATTTTTACTTCAATCGAAAGAGAATGTGAAAATCTACCGGCAGATTTTTTTATTATTATAATATTTTAATAAATATTCTAGCTATTTAAAAAAACCACTAAATTATAGCTTTTTTGCACGATAAAATTAATGTTGTATGTATATCACATATCACGTGATATACGATATTTTTAGAAGATAATTTAGTGTTATTTTTGCGTACATCCGTATACCCAGAGTATATACATACATAACATCACGCCATATCCCATACGGGGTAAGCAGAGAGAACCGAGAGCCATACTCCTCTATTTTTGCACATTCCTAGCTTCCTTTACATCCATGCATCGTCTCATACATGCTCGTCGATTATTCAAGCTTCTTATATTTCCTTCTTTCAAAATATCATTCACATGGTCATGCCATCCCTTTCTGGGGCGGCCCCAGCTATTCACTCCATCTCTTACACCCATGTATATTTTTTTGATCAGTCGTTCATCATTCATTCTTTCAATATGTCCAAACCACCTCAAGGAATTCACTTTCATTCTACTTATAATACTCTTCTTCATCTTGCATTCCCTCCTTACGTCCTCATTTTTTATTCTATCATATATCGTTCTTTCCTAACTACTCTTTTTAGTTATCTCATTTCCACAGCATTTATTCTACTTTCATGCGTCTTTTGCCACGTACATGTTTCACTGGCATACATCTAAGTGGAGTATACAAGGGCCTTAAAAAGATAATATAATATCCGCAAACAAAATTGGTCTATGATATATTATTAATATTGAATTTGTTTGTATGACTGTATGTTTGTTAGGTTTAAATAAAAATAAAAAAAATAAGTATGTACCTATGGAGAAAGCGAGTAATATTTTTGCATAGTGTGATAAGTTATTAATGTTGATATTATGTCAGAGTTGACCTGATTGTATGTCATTAAACGAATACAATGCACCGCACCGCACCGTGGGCGTTACAACAATCACGCATGCATGCGTTCGTGAATACCTACCTGTACAATATTATTATTTATTCATGTACCTACATACATAATACTGTGCTTCCCTACCAGCCCAGAACTATAGTAAACGGAAACATACTCTATCGGTGTATTTAAATACGATTTTACTCAGCAATAATATTTTTCGATAATTATTTAATTGGACATGTTAAAAGTATGAATGACCGAATGACATATAAAAGCAAAAAGGCCTTTGTTATACCCTGGGTATACGGATGTACACAAAAATTTATACTAAAGTACCTTCTAATGTATGAAATACGAAAAAATATGGTATATCACCTAATACGTAATATCCAATTTTTTTTCCTGAAGAATAGGTAAAATTTAGAGTTTTTATTTCGAATAGCAAGAATAGTAATTAAAGTATTATAATATTGAAAAACTCAGCCGGTAGATTTTCATATTCTCTTTCGATTGAAGCAAAAATCCAGTAGCGGAATTGCTCATAGAAGCCGATAATCTTGGCTTGCCTATATTATGTTAAGAAGTTCAAGAACTAATAATAATAATAAATTTGGATAATTTATATAGCGCCGTTTTTGTGAATATCTCACCTCAAGGGCGCTGAAAAAATGATTACGTTGTATCATTTCGGCTCTGGTAAGATTTGCGAAAAAGGTGCGTTTTGAGTTTTTTCCTGAACGAAGATATATTTTCGGTTTGTCTGAGGGTGTGTGGGAGCTTATTCCATGCATTTGGTCCTGCCACAGCAAATGCACGATCACCGAAATTAGTTGTGTGCACCCTGTTTATTTCAACCAATTTCCCAACCATGGATGAAGAGGCAGAACGAAGTGATGATTGTCTGTCATTTATTGAAAGCGGAATGCACAGTTCGGAGAGGTAAGTAGGAGCCATACCACGAAGTGCTTTAAAGATTATGAGACAGAGCTTATATTCAATTCTTTCGGGGACTTTAAGCCAATGTAGATTGCGAAGATGGTGAGAGATGTGAGAAAATTTGGAGGCTCCAGTGATGAGTCTGGCTGCAGCATTGAAAACTGACTGAATTTTATTAATTTCTTTCTTTGGTAAATTCGCATATATACCGTTACAATAATCCAAACGGGAGACAACAAAGGCGCTTACCAAAGATTTCATGGCTTCAATTGGGATACTCCTTCGGATTGACTTTAAACGTCTTAGTTGAAAGAAAGCAGAAGAAGTAACTGTGTTAATTTGGTTTGAAAAGCTTAGATTTGAATCTATTTTGACTCCAAGAAGTTTAACACAGGATTTAGGAAGAATATCTGAATTTTCGAAAGTTAGTGGGGAAGTGTCTATTAAATGGCTTCGTTTGCGTGTTGCTGTCCAGAGTAGTTCTGTCTTTGTTGGGTTTAGCTTAAGTTTGTTTGCTGACATCCAAACACCGATATCTTCGATACATTTACAGATTGTGGTTTTTAGATGGTGAGCATTTTCTGGTGTGCAATAAAAGTAAAGCTGCCAGTCGTCCGCATAACAGTGTGCGAGTAGTCCGTGGGAGTCAATGATTGAAAATATGTCTTTTGTGTATAAGATAAATAGTAACGGACCTAGCACGGAACCCTGGGGAACTCCGAATTTTACAAAAGCGGGAGATGATTTTAGGTTATTGAATTTGATAGTTTGGTGTCGTCCTGTGAGATAAGATTGAAACCATTTATAAGTGTTTTCTCGCATACCGTAAGTTGTTTTGAGTCTTTCAGTGAGAATAGTGTGATCAATCGTATCAAAAGCTGCACTCATGTCGAGAAATGCTAATAGAACATGATTTCCGGTTTCAGTAGCTAGAATCGTATCAGATAATATTCGAAGAAGTCCAGTCTCAGTTGAATGATATTTTCTATACGCAGATTGAAGTTTGGTAAACATTCCGTTTGTCTCAATGAAGTCATTTAGTCTTGTACATACAATTTTTTCTAGTAATTTTGCGATAAAAGGTAAGTTGGATATGGGTCTGTAGTTATTAATGTCATCAGGGTCGAGGTTTGGCTTCTTTAGAATCGGGGTTACTATTGCTTCTTTAAGACTTGTTGGTACTACACCAGAGCTCAATGATAAATTGAACAGTTTGCAGAGATAGGGTGCTATTATAACAGAGCATTTTTTCAAGAGCCATGTTGGTATCGGATCTAAGGAACAATGTTTGTTGGGTGAGTAATTGATGAATTTGATGATTTCTTGTTCACTTGTTTCAATGAAATAATTTAGAAAACTATTGCTTATGTTGGTTGAATAAGAGGTAGGAGATGGCGAAATAGTTGTAGAGTGAATTTTCGAAATTTTGTTTTGCAGAAAGTCAGAGATGGCGTCTGGAGAGATATCCGTAGTAGTTGAAGATCCATTATTTTTATTTCCTAAAACTGTGTTTATCGATTTCCACATTTGTCTAGGGTTATCTCGTTCTTGTTGGATTTTATCTGTCCAGTAAAAGTTCTTCTTGGCTGCAAGTGTGTTCTTATAGTCGGTTTGCGCTGCAATCCAATCTGATCGTTGTAGAGTTGAGACCTGGTGTTTATACGCTCTCTCTATTTTGCGCATTTTTTTCTTTTTCTCCCTGCATTCTTCATCGAACCAGATATCGGATATTCGGTTTTGACGTCGTTTGTTTTTTTCCGGTGCATGTTTTTCAATAAGATTTTGTAGCGTTGTATTGTAGGTGTCGACTAATTCAGTAAGAGATAAATTATCTTGAGTGTTACAGAGAGGGGATAGATGTAAATCGGACAGAAAGTTTTCAATATTAAAGTATCTCCATGATCTTGAAGTGGTGGTAAAATATTTTGGCGGGGGTTGATCGAAATTTAGAGTGGTCAAAATTAGTCTGTGATCTGATAGCCCGATATCGATTACACTAGGAGAGATTTCGTCGCAGTCCTTTCTGGATAAAAGGATATCCAGTATTCCTCCAGCGTCATGAGTTGATGTTTGTACTGATTGGACGAGTCCAAATGAATTTATGATGTCTGTAAATCTTTTACTAATTGGATTGTCATGCTGTTCCAAGTGGATGTTAAAATCACCAGTGATATATAAATTAGTTATTGAGGTAGTCTTTTCTAAAAGTGTTACAAAATCATCAAAAAATGTTCCAGTTACTTGAATAGATCCTGGTCTATAAACGGTTAAAATACTGAATTTATAGTTTTTTGTGGATATTTCACAAGAAAGACATTCAAAACTGTTAAATTTTCCTATTGGTGTTTTGGTTATGCGTATTCCTTGATTGGCGATTACAGCAATACCTCCATGGTTAGTTTTTATTGCTGATGTAGCGGATTCTTTTGCTTTTCTTTCCCTTGCTTCTTCGACGACTGTAAATCCTTGAGAGTGGAGATTCTTGAGGGATATGGTATTGTAATCATCGTGCCATGTTTCTGTGATGCAGAAAATATTTAATTTATGCTCTCGAATTATTTCGATGACATCATCAACTTTATTATTTAATGAACGGGCATTCCAAAGCCCAACAACTATTTTCCTGGGTAGAGGTGATTTGTGACGTTCGGATGGTGATGAGATTTTGTGTGTCGATGTTTCAGTAATATCTTTATCATGGTTATGTTTGTGTGTTTTTATTTTTCGCCCGCCTCGGCATCCTCTAAACCTATATTTTTTTGCACGTCTTTCAATTCGTAAGAGAGAAACTTTATCTGTAACGCATTTTAGGGGTCGCTGTAGTCTGTAATTATTGAGTGATAAAAGTATAGTTTTTTCGTATTGAAGCATATTAAAGACATGTCACCATCATAATTTATGTTTTTATTGCCCATATTAAAGTCGGGTCGAGCAAGCGAGGGTGGACTCACCAGCCACCGAGACCCAGGTATTCATGAGAGACAAAACATGTGGTGAACATCTGTGAGATGTTTAACACTGAACACAACACTGCACTGATAACAAACTGCAAGTCGAAATGTTTATCCGCTGCACTAACACCAAATATATGTTTTAAAGTAATATGATTTTACGTAATCACTTAAAAAGACCGGAAAATAGTGAAATTACATTTAAGCTATTTTTATTACTCATTCTTTAGCAAAAAAGAAAACGTCTCTAAAAAAAACGCACGTTTTAGAGCAAAACACTACAGAGCGGTGTCGGGTACGTCATGCTGCTACCGAGCGCTTGACGACTATCTATGACTAATATTTATTTATTTGTTTAATTGCAACCATACTACAAAAATTAAACCGTTTGTAGATGCGATGCTTTACAGGACCACAATTGTATACCTACCTCGCCCAACGAAATATTGCGGCTGACATAACCAGTGCATGAACCAATTTTAGTGCAGAAAAATATACTAAATTGTACAAATAAATAAAATTAGTTGGCTTTCGACGTTGTGCAGCAAATTACGTGTCACTTTTTCCTTGACCTTTCCGTCCATAGATGTTTAACAACACTTTACAAAACTGTCATCCGCAATCTCTTGTTTGTCGACTCCTAAATATTATTTTTGAATGCGATTTTAAAAATATTTTTCATGGTAACTTTCCCAATTTTCTTCCAGGGTTTGCCTGGAAGAAAATATTTTATTTTCTATAAAAAACATGTAGGTATGTATGTCAGGATAGGATAGTATGGAGGTCAGTCATTTTTTCCTACCCAGAATATGAAAACAGCATGATGGTATGTATGTTTAGTTATTTAGTTGTGTAGTATTTACTGCCTTGCAAATTGTATGAAACGATGTCGTCACTAAATAAAATTTTTAAAAAATTGTTAAAAAAAGTTTGAGATGTAGGTACTACTACAATGTTTATATATTTTATAGGAAATTAAATTATCTAGTTGGGGTGTTTTGGCTCTTATTGTTTCGAGAAACTTTGGATTTTTTTTTAATAATTGGAGATTTTGTATTTGTCTATATTTATACCAATTTTCAGAGTTCTAGCTTTTACTTTTTATCCGCTCAGTGCACAGATCCTAAAATTTCAGAATATGTTGGAAGTTACAGGCCTACAAAACTTTTATACTCAGAATTTTTGTTCCAGTCAGGGATTATCAACGTTGGAATTTTTATTTCCTTTTCAAATATACCTATCTCAAAAATTATAAAAACTAGAACGCTGAAAATTTGAATAATATATACAAATTCAACATCTCACTACGGTATTTACGAAAAGTTTCTCAAACTTGTTTTATAAAGAAAATCATTTTTTTTTATAATAAATTTATGTGTTTAACTGCCAATATCCATAATTTTTAAATATCGATGACGCCGGAACACCCAAAACAGAATAATTTAAGTCTTTTAAAAATATGTTCATTACCTATAGTAGTAAATCTAAAACTTTTTTAAAAATTGGATTTAATGACGACATCGTTTCATCCTATTTATATGGCAGAATGCACAGTATCTATGGGGACTCTATAGTTTGATACTTAATAGAAGCATAACATTAAATTGATTACCCATTCGGGGTAGGAGAAAAGGACTGAACTCCACACTATTATATCCTGACATACTATCCACATTGATAGTCGGGCCCATACATTACATGAAACTAGTATTAAAGTATAGATATTGTCTTGAAAACACGCCGATAAATCTAAAATTAGACTTAGTGTGACTCACAAGTATTTTGTTATAAATTTTCTTTTATTTTCTCAATTAAAAATATTTATGAATCTCAAATGGCAAGTATATTTCAAATGACAATTAATTCCAACCTTCTTCCAATTTAATGTTTATTTGAGAACTTTTGATTATTAAATGTGGGAAAGGAATGGGAAATAAAACATTTATAATTAATTTTAACACATTTTTGTCTTTTATTCATGAAAATTCAGAAAAAAAACATGAGATACCAGAATTATCAAATTAATTACCATACAAGGCTACAAGTATAAATTAAATTACAAAATCAATTAAATAGAATAAAATATTTATCACCTAAAATACAAAAATGACTGACAATAAAAAGGGTTATTTAATCAATAGTTTACGATAATTAACATTAATGAATAGTTTACGATAAATTATATTCGCAAATTAAGCTTATAGGACATATTCAAAGTAAAAAATATTATTAATTAAATAAAATATATTTAAATAACTGAATTGGTCCCATATGGATTAAAGATTAAATGAACAAAAGATAAAATATAAAAAATAACTTATAATGTTTACCCAGATAGAAATATCAAAAATAAAAACTTTTCAATTTTGATTTTATCGTAAATAAGAGATATATAAAAAAAATTAAACATTTATTATGAAGTGTCAAAAATTAATATTCTTATAATTATAATAATAAAATAATAAAAAAACAATGATTACGTAATAATATAATATTAATTAGAAATGCGTTATCAAATGAAACCGTACGTGGTGGGATTGACATCATCAAATAAATAAATTAATTAAGAACAATTGCTTATATAGATCACAAACTCCGCAGAGCTTTTGTTACTAAAAAAATATAAAAATAAATGAAAGAATAATTACTTCAGTTTACCAACGTATAAGGTTCGAGAAATAAACGCCATCTCAGTTATAATAATGATGAAAGTGTGGGTACATAAAAAAATACACACATAAATTTAAATAATATATAAAGAAGAATTGTTTGATATTAACAAAAAAGAAATATCTTCGATTAAATATATTTTCACACCAAATTACTCGTAATATTTACACATTTTTATGAATAAAAATAAGTTAAGCGAAAACAAAAGGGTCTTTCGATTACACTGGCACATCTTTGCGGCTCAAATGTGAGACAGAATAAACCTAAAGAAAACGTTTTCTTGAAGTAATCCACCGAGAGATAGTTTGAGGGCATTGAGTGTGGTACGTCAAAAAAATCATCATTCAAATACCATTTTACTTAAATAAATATTTATTCTATAAAATAAACATTGTCAACGTGTCATCAAACGAAAAAAAATGCAGTATGTGTTGTAACATCATCACTTAAAAACACTATAATTTACTGCTTAGAAAACTGTGAAAACCAAAGTGACATGAAAAAAAGAATTATAGACGTGGAACTTACGACAAAAGCGACCTCATTTAAACATGATTATACAATGTGAAATTGATAAATAATTTTTGGCAAAAATAAATAAATAAATAATAGATATTCAAAATAAATATTAAAAAAAACCACGATATGCACAACTCAATTCTCAAGTGCGAACATTAAGTCTTAAATAACAATGAAGTAACAAAAACAAAAACTAATAGGGATTAATTAAATAAATAATTTAACAATATCAGAAATCATAAGTTGTAATCGATATCACTTGATACATTTCTAGGCGAATGTCTTCCTCTATAAAAAATGCAAATCCTTACTGATAATTTATACAAACATTGGACACATCGCTTGTGCCAACACATACACACATAATTAGTTTTAAAACAATTGATAGATTGTCGATGAGATTCCCTCGCTTCAAAAATTATGATAATATACTTCGACCAGCAAATTACTCATCAATTTTTTGCGAATAAATATGTACACCATGAAGTTGGTACCGGGCGAGAAAAACTCACTGAACATTACAATACAATAATATAATACAATAATAATTGAGCGGATATGCTTTAACAATATTAAACTTAATTATATATTATTTGCCATCACATGGCAGCTGTGTGCCATGTAGTTAACAAAAAAGCCCCACTTTGGGCGCCAAATTAAAGCTGATCACTTTTTTATCAAATGTTATTTAACTATTAATCCAAATTTGTTGATATTTTTATTTGTAAATCACCCACTTGTTTATTTCGCTCAAAAGTTTCAAATGATATAAAAAATATAAACGTAAAACTAAACATCTCATGAAATACCTTAGATACACACGAATAAAAATGTACAATAAAATATAAAAATAGGCAACTCAATGGAAAACAAATTTCAATATAATAAAACATGGAAGGTTGTGCGAAAAACAACATGTGTTAATTGAGAAAAAAGGTGACAGTAAATGATGTTTATTCCAAAGTTTTATCGACTATAGGTTGCCTAAATATTTTTTCTTTTATAATGGAAGATTTTGGATTATCAGGTTTCAATAGAATAATTTACTTTTAACAAACATTATATATAAATACATTTATAAGATAATATTTTTGTGCTTTTATAAAAATTATATAATTATATATTTTTTAATCATTGGAAGACATACAAAATTTATTGTATTTGCACAAATTAAAAACTTAAAAAGTAATATTTTTAAACATGAAACAGGAAAAAAATATGCCCTTCTGAGAAAAGACAGATGAGGCACGATATTTCAAAATATACATTTCTATCAAGTATGTATTTGATAAATACACAAGAATTAATAATTAAGACAATACATTTTTACAATAATATAATATTAAGGCATCAGGTTTTCTTTTAAGGCACAGAGTACCCCGTTCATTGAGTAAAGTTATATATTATTATATTTAAATAAAAGAAACATAAATTATTTAAACCTAGGAGCGTGTAATACATACAACATTATCGCGTAAAAAATAAAAATGAATATATTCAATAATGATAAAAAAGAGAAAAAGTTTTTTTTTAAATAATATAAATACCACAAATCAGTAATATAAAAAATATGAATGAACTATTAACAAAATGATATCGCACTGTCGTTATTGTTAACAAATATTCGCAAGACGGTATGGTATGTGAACTTGGACGTTCGGGAGATCTGCGACCTGCAGTGCTTGTATGATGAAGTATGGATAAGCGAATGCGTTGATTTCAAAAGTAAATCTAACTCCGTCATCATATTCATGGTCGAATATGTTTTCTAATTATTTACATACATCGGATGGAATAATAAACAACGATTTAAGAAACAAGCCAGTTACAAATCAAGCAGGGTAGAGAAAATCATAAATTATTGAATAATAAATAAGTTACGTTGGATTGGAATTGAAAATCATCTTAATAGACAGGAAGACCGATAGAGAAAAAGTATAATTTGCGTCACTTATCTAGTTCTGAAAACGTTGTTTAACATTCGTCCTTTTGGCTTGTGTCAACACCTCATTATCGATAGTTTGTTTCGCCAATCACAATAGAGTTCAATAAATAGTCTAGTTTTTTTGCAAAACAACACAGCGAACGTTAAATAAAAAAATAATTACAAAATTTTCGTCTAGTACAGGAGACCGACTCACATATCAATTCATCAGGTCATTTCTAAAAATCTATAGAGAATGTAAACGTATTTAGCTGGTCATTTATAAGAATCGGTAAAGATATATGCATATTAACAAAAACAATTAGGATAAATATATAGAAAATGTGAATCGGTCTTCGGTAAATGACAATTTATTTATCACATCAATCGATCACAAATGGCGAGAAAACGCGGAAATATTGACAACAAGAAAATGCCTTATGACTACTAAAACTGTAAGTCAAATAATTACAAAATGTTTAAAATTAGTATAAATTATGTGTTGAGAAACTTGAATAGAGAGAACAAATATATATTAAGTAGGTATAATTATATTGACGGTAATTGGAATAGGTATGTACATTTGATTTTGGTAGGACACACACGTTTCTTTCTGTCAAAGTTTTCGCGATCCCGCCTGATCTCGCACAAATGGAATCAACGCGTTCGTCTCGTATGATTAGTTTGTAAAATAGCCTCAGGCTATGGCCATGTCTCCGAAAGCCATTATCGTGTTTGACAACCGGTTGAACACTGGAAGGCGAGCTTCTTCGGGCGTAGGTGACGGAGATGTTCGCGGAGATTGTGGCGGAGAATTGGGAAAGAAGGAAGAAACGGAGTCCGCTGGACTGCGTGACAGGGATGAGCTTCCCGCGGGACTCGGAGGCAGCGACGGTCTGGAACGAGCCTCGTCCGCGTTGTGTACGAAGTGGCAGCGGGGACCATATGGACAGAAACCCACCGAGTGGAAGGTGCGACACAGCTCGGTCTTGTACTTGGGGTGTCTCTGCAGATTTCTTAGTTCTCGCATACCATGCGCAAACTGACACTTGTCTCCGTATTTGCATGTGCCGGCCTCTTCGAAAGGACGGCACAGTTCTGTTTTATATCTGGAAGCATTCGGAGGTTGCGGTTGTTGTTGTTGAAGCTGAGCCACGGGTTCTGAGACCGCTCGCTCCAGGCGGCGATGGGTATAGAAGGCTGTTGCCCGCGCCAGCATCTGTTGCAATGTGGCTGGTTGTGTTCCATTGGAGGCTGCCGCTGCTGCAGCTGCCGCCACGCCCGATGGAATGCTGTACGCAGCAGCCGCACTGCTAGCTCCCAATGATCTTGCACGCGACAGTGCTAAATGCGCATGTTGATTTTGTTCACCGCATACGCTTTGATTCTGAAACAAAAAGATAAACACATTATTAGTTTATATATATATTTCCAACAATTGATTTCATACGAATGTGTTATTAGGTTCGATTTGTAAAAATAAACACAACACTCTCAAGACAAGAAGGCATCTTTCGGGGGGTAAATAATAAACAACAACTCAGTAGTTTACAAATGAATGATAAAGAATGCCTAGAAACTTTCTAAAGAATTTTTCGGACACAGATTTAGAAAACAATCGGATATTTTCACATCGGCTTTCAAGAGAAGGTAAACGAATATGAATACGTATTAAGAAACAATGGATGGAGACAAAGCGTCCGTGGGCCACGCACGCTTATAGCAAACCAAGAGTCAATTACCTCCAATGCAACGTTTGAGATTTGTAATGAAGCATAATATACTTACAATACATACTCACACAATAGAAAATTACGACTACAAGAGAGAGAAATTCTAACATTATTTGACGTAATAGCTTGCAGTTACGACGGAATGGTACGACAGAGCGACGTAGCAGAGAATGACACTTATTATTTTTATGAAATTGCGAGTGTGCGTGCGTCTGAATTATGTTACCGGTGAGTATCGTAATATTCCATGGAAAGTGAAACTCATGAAAAAAAGAACAATGGAAAAACACCGATTAAGTTGGTGCTTCTGATAAAGGAAAGAAAAGAACATTAAAGAAAAAATTTCTTATCCGAAAGTAAAGTTTTTTAGAGACATTGAAAATAAACATACAATTATTACTTGCACACCAAAACTATATCTTATGGAAAATTATCCATTTTTGGGCTGAAATACTGGTCATCGTGAAGAAATCCTCATTTGCCATTTGCACATGATACAGAAGCCGACCATTTAAAAGAATTTGTCATTTGGCAAACTCTTTATTTTGAAAGAAATGATAGATATATTTGCTATAAAATAGAACTAACGCAGCAAATATTGCGACTATCAATAGAATCATTAACACCTATATAAAACACGAGAACACGCATGACTTATTCAAAGATACCATAAAACGCAATCCGTCAAAAGTTCACACAAATAATACACTCACTCTCGTACACATACACACATATAGGTAGTATGATGACAGATGGGTCGATGGCAGAGCAGTCAACGCGCTGGGCATTGCATCCTGCGGTCGCGAGTTCGAATCCTGCCTCGACCGATTTTGATCACCTATAGCACAAGCATTTATATGCTTATTTTAGGGAACGTAGGAAGATGTATATATACTTGTTTAACAAGGAAATATTCATTTTATTTAAAAAAAAACAGATTTACATCTACTTATCATGATATAATTACATAATATATTACAATAAGTATACTAATAATTGATATAAGGAGTGGACATTTATGTGAGTTAATTTATATTATATGCTTAATTTGTATTTCATACATTGTTAGCATCGATTAAAAAAAAAATAAAATAAAATCTATCAGAATCGATATAATCATCAAACAAGTATGAAATATATATAATCGGATTTCACCATTCAAAAATGCAAGTAAAAAATAATCTATAACTTATGACCACGCGACATATCAAGGTATGGGAAATCGAATGTGTGTACATCAGACTACAGGATTTTATGAAAATGATTGCGTGGGTGGCACAATTTGAATAGCATCGATAATGACATAGCAAAAATATAGGAAGTGGGTGGTAACGACGAGTAGGTAGAACATCCATTACAGCATATAACAAAAAAATCACAGTTAGAAAACATCAGTCAATTAATTATTAATATATTTAAAAGAGGAAATAACAAATTTACTAAGTACGAATGGATGCTGAAAACGCAAAAAATACAAATACACAATTACAATTTGTAATTAACGAAAGACCTCATGACGTTGGACGAAAGAATGTAAAGCTATATTCGAGAGCTGATAGCAAACGAATGTGCCATCAGAGGGACACCATACATTGAGATCATCTGAAATACAGTGTAGTGTACCAACTAGATTTATTTAAATAATAGAAAGATCAATCTTACTGTAAATGGAATGAAAGATAAAGAAAGATACATAGATCAAAAGAAAGGATTGCCTAAAATTTGTTTATAAAAAGTGCCAAAAATAATTGGCAGTACTACAAACTGAACGATAAGATAAAACAGAATTCCTTTTAAAAAATCTTAGTATTCGATTTTTTTAACGGAATCCTGGTTTTTAAATTATATTTTTTTACAATATCGGCACCATTAATTGTAATTAATTGTACGCCATTAGTTTTATAAATGATGATTTAATACAGATGATGCAGGCAAACGAAATCTATGGACGAGACGAGATTTCACCGAATTTCTTCCTAGTCGTTTTCCCTTCGCCTGGCGCCTATGTCTGTGGCGGTATGTACTGGAGATTTACCAGCCGTCACTTTCTAACGTGCCGCATCGCCTGCCGAACTGGCGTCGGTCCAAGAGTCGTCGTCGTCATCGTTCGGCTCATGTCGGTCCCATATGGCAGTTGGATGCCCTCGAACTTGACTCGGATATGCCACACCCTCGAAACACAACAAAGACAACGACGAAAATACAATTGGATCTTTAAATCGTTGAATATAAAATTGACGAAAGTTTAGAACCTATCAAGATAGGTATCAACAACATTGTTGCCCGCCATTTGTCTTGCATATATATATAGAGTTGTTGATCTCGGTCGATGTTCAATCTACGAGTGATTAAGAACATATCAAAAATTTGTCGGCCTTCGTGGTTCAGTTGGTTAGGTAACCGCCAAAAGATCTGATCCAAAGTTCCCAGGTTCAATTACCGGTGGAGACACAGTTTTTAATTGTGTTTTCAGTCTGGATCTGTCAGACGATTAATATCGTAAGTCTCCAGAATGTGACAACTCGTTATTTGGTGCGTGTTAAATTAATATTTGACATAGTTCCTGTTAGTTGCCCGATAAGTAATATAAAAAAAAGTAAGAGCATTATTTACAAGATCTACTTAAAAGCTTACACCACAAAATAACCAAATCACGTGTTCCCATTGGTATGGGTAGAGTCACATTAAAAAAAATAAAAAGACATATACGCTCTTTTGATATTTGACTTTAAGCATTGTCACTAAACAAATCGTATTTTATTTCATGGTCAGACCACATATTTGCGTCAGACCCTTCATCAGTATTTATAAATAATATATTCCTTCGTCTTCCAATGCAATTTTATTTTTACCTACATTATCGTCATATTTCTATATTCGTGACTTGATCGATCAAATATTGTGCCTCTTATTACATCTCTATAGAGACGAAGTTGGAATATTATACAAGGACCAGGAGCTTAAGGCACCTACAGGGCTTACGACCTGTCATCGGCTGGTTGACGGAATCCTTTTATACGCTTGCGTTTTTTGTGTTTTCACCTCAAGGGCGCTAAACAATTATACCTGGAGAAAAAAAAATCAACCTAGGTAATAATCACTGAGTTTTTAAAAAAAATAAGTTTTTTAACTGTTTTTTGGACACACTATATGGAAGCTTATTCCATCGAACTGGATCCACTACAGCAAATCATCTTTCACCAAAGTTCGTCATTCGACGCGCATTATATTCTTTATAACATGCAATTTTGAAAGTTCTATAGGTATATTTTAATAATAAGAAACATACATACATACCATCACGCCATGTCCCTCACGGGGTAGGCAGAGAGAACCGAACGCCACATTTTTCTATCTTGACACACATTCGTCGCCTCATCAACATTCATACATCGCCTTATACATGTTCGTCTGTTGTTCACGCTTCTTACATTCCCATCTTTCAGAATATCGTTTACATGGTCGTGCCATCCTTTTCTTGGGCGCCCCCGACCTCTTATTCCGTTCCTGTCAGCTTTGTATATTTTCTTCGTCAGCTTTGTAATAGTACGAAACAGATTGAAAATAAGACGTTTTTACTAGCGCCATCTATGAAGAAACCTTTTTTGTAACGCCATCTATTGAGAAGTTGTTTTTTTTTTTTAAACAATGAAAGCAACAGTCCTTATACACAGTGTTCTCTCTCAGATGTCACCCCTGAACTGAGCCAGAAATATTATTTCAGTACCAATGAATATGTAAATCGGATATTTTTTTAATATATGCGTATTAAAACTTTTAAAAAAATAGTCTAATAATAGAGGATGAATGCCAAAAAATAGTAAAATAATAGAGGATGAATGCCAGCAAATCAAAGGTTATGGTGTTTGAGAAGAGTGAAAGCAGAACAACGTGGCAAATAAAAGTAGAGAACGAATGGCTCGAGCTAGTCGACGAATATGTCTATCTGGGAAGCATGTTTCAACGGAATGGACGGATTTATAGGGAAATTATGGCAGGAGTGAATGGAGCACTGAAACCAGTTATGAATGACCGCAACATATCTAAGGATGCTAAAGTTGCCATTCATAATGCTATCTTAGTGCCAACCTTGACGTATGCAAGTGAAACCTGGACATGGCAGAAGTTGCACGAAAGTAGAATAAATGCAGTTGAAATGAGATCTCTACGAAGAATCTGTAATAGAACGATGTATGACAGGGTCAGAAATGAGCACATAAGGAAAGAATGTAGGATAAAGAAAGATGTTATAAATAGAATGAAAGTGGGTTTGGCCACATGAGGAGAATGAATGAGGAACGCCTGACGAAGAAAATATACATTGCGGACAGGAATGGAATGAGAGGTCGGGGCCGCCCATGGAAGGGATGGCACGTCCATGTGAACGGTATTTTGAAAGACGGAAATGTTAGAAGCGTGAACAACAGACGAACATGTATAAGACGATGTATGAATGTTGTCGAGGCGATGAATGTATGTCAAGATAGAAGTAAGTGGCGTTCGGTTCTCTCTGCCTACCCCGTAAGGGACATGGCGTGATGGTATGTATGTATGTAAAAAAATAGTCGATCTAAAATAATTTTGTTAAATTGTTCGAATCATCTAGACACCACACCACAGCAAAGTTACTTGCATATCAGCTAACAATAATTAATTATGCAAGATGGGTCGCTTTCATGAACATACAAAGGTAAGTTTTCCCTTCGACCAGTGTCTTAAGATGTTACCTAAGATAGGGTCAACCGGACAAAATTCGCACGGTCTAAACAATAATAAAAAAATGACGTCCGTATGTTTTTGCTTGCACGCAGCAAGACATACATAATAATAATAGCGTCAAATAAAGTTAACTTACGCAACAGCAACAGGTTATGCCAACCACGCAACGCTAATTGATTGACACGCACACCTTGTCGTACATAACTATACTGAAAATATACACTCGATTCCCACGCGGAATGAATTTTAATTTAATTAACTGGGTAATCAGTATAAAATGCGGGGTAATCAGCATCACAACACTCTCTCGGGTGAATATTTGTACATCGAGATACATTTCCAATCATAAATGTATATTTTCATAAATACGTACATATGTATGGCACTTGGTTTTAATTTATCCCTCAATGCGAAAGAACTTAAATTAAGAGTAATATATATATATATATATATATATATATATATATATATATATATATATATATATATATATATATATATATATATATATATATATATATATATATATATATATATATATATATATATATATATATATATATATATATATATATATATATATATATATATATATATATATATATATATATATATATATATATATATATATATATATATATATATATATATATATATATATATATATATATATATATATATATATATATATATATATAAAAATCCGGTTTTGTAATAATCGACGAAATCAGCGATTGGCAAACGTTGAGGTTCATAACCAAAATCGTCAGATAAATTGATAATTCACATAATTCAGTATTAATCTGTTTCAGACACCTGTATCTGAAGTCGGTAAAATTACCTATGAAATCTATTGATAACAAAGTAAGATAGACATACATGAGAAAATGTTCAATCAGGGGGGCAAGTCTGGTCAACCGTCGAAATCAAAACCCTCCATGTTTACCCATATCATGGATATAATTATCAAATGGAGTTCTATACTATGCTAGGATATTAAAGAACTCCATGAGATAATTATATCCATGATATGGGTAAACATGGAGGGTTTTGATTTCGACAGTTGACCAGACTTGCCCCCCTGAAACGTTCCGTATTTTTCGTTTATTTTTTTCAACGAATGTCAAAATAATGGGACATCAATTATACGGAAATTCTTCTCGATTCCATTGCTAAAATCACCATTATTACAATATCTAATATAAAAAGCCAATATCTAGTGAACAACCATTATCAAATATTCTAAGGTTGGGGCGTTAACGTTGTGGACTTTCAATTTAAAAAAAAAATTTAATATAATAAATTAACTTTGTTTATCTCCACTTCATCCTGTATCAAAACTATTTAATGCTATTGAAATAAAGAGAGTAGTTGTTTGTGAATTGTGCGATTAAATACTAAAACAAACATATAAATATAACGAAATGTTATACATTCAGAAAATGTCGAATAAATGACTCAATCGTCATGATTCGATAAGGTTATAAACAATGGGTCTGGATCTAATTTTACGTTCTGGTCAAAAGGCACGATCTTAGCAATGGTGCTTTCGTTTGCTTAATATAATATACAACACCAGATATCCAGCGCAATGACACGAGAAGCGAGTTAACATCATTTAAAAATCAAAATAAATATTAAGATAAAAAATTTAGCTAAGACCTCAACAGTTGCAAGAAAATGAATACGTGGATATATTTATTCAATGAATCCATTCGTGAGTCGTAAAAATGCTAAATTTCGTTACTCTTGCAGCTAAATCAACTTCAAGATCACACCTGTGAATAGAAAAGCCAGTATTTGGTCTTACAGCTGCTTATTCTCTAGTAAAAGAGACTTTGTTAGCTGGTGCTTGAAAAATAAAACTACCAATAAAAGAATCTTTTGAATGCTGTTCATTATTCTTTCCAGGTATCATTACGGCCAGTCTTACTTTACATACAATAAATAACATGAAACACGAATGTATCTAATAAATTACCTAGCACATTAATAAAATACACATATCAGAAAATATATATTATAATAGACATTCCATACATTGCAAATTCTTGGTATCACGAACTTCACTCGACAACATCCCCGGCCATCGCAGCCAACCGCCAAAGATTGTTTTCGACAATAATTTATTAGACCACTTTTAAATAGACTGCTACTAATATTTTTTTGTGTGTTTATTATAACTCTGCGCGGACGATATTTTATTGCGTCACACTATTTTGTCATTTGGGTTTTGTTAAAATTTAAAATTATGGCCGGTTCCTGGGAATTGCTATGTATGCCCGTGTTGGCTGTCGAAAACTGTTATTTATTTCAAATAAGGAAATGTATACTTATGGAATTGTAATATTGTGATTCTGTATTTCATTTATCTGATTTTTTGTCTGAGGGTGTGTCCAGGCCACTGGCTTTTCTGAAATGTAATTTCCCAAGATTAATTCTTATTTATGTACGGATCAAATGTTTTTTAAGCTATTTTATCAATTTACTCGATGAACATTTATTTATGATTATACTTATTATTATTATAATCGGTATTCGTGTAATTTTAAGGTAAAAATTTTACTCCAGAGCAAATTTCCAGTATTCGATATCTCGCGGAGACTGATTTTTTTCAATTGTTTTCGTTCTGGGTTTATGATACGATTTTTGATTGAAATTGTGTGAGAATTATTTTGAAGCCACAAATTTGGAATAAATATGAAACTAACGTCACCCCTCATCACTTGACCCGGAAGTATTTATTGAGAATGTAGAATCATATCCCGTAATACAATTATTGATAAATATTGTTCAAGGATAAAAGAAAATTTGTTTGGGTTAATTCGCTTGGTGAGTATCTAGACAATAAATACGCAATATAAGGAAATGATACAAATATAATAACAACAAGTGTTGCCAACATTAAAATGTTAACAACTAATGGAAAGACGGATGGCTGATTTGTGTTGTTGGTTGTTGCGAGTGAAAATTATTTATTGCGATTACGATATAATATTGCGTGCAAAACCATTCTTAACATAAAACAACAGTTTTTCTTACAAAAACAGTATAAAAAGATGCGTACAAACACACCAGATTTAAAAAAACGGGAGAGAAAAAAATAAACATGATAAAAGTAATGGGTTCAAGAAGAAAAAGGAGAAGAGTTCAAAGTATTACAGTTGATATGAAGAATACATTATATCTGTACTTACATAATTGTTTGAATAAGGTAAATTTAAAATTAAATAAATCAATGTCTGTCAATGGTCTACTAAAATTTCCACTAATTCTTGGGAAAAGTTCATTTTAATCGATATTTGTACGGAACAGTGTGATTGAAAATATATAAGCTTTGCACTCTACCTTGTTTATAGAATACCTTGTCTATAGTGACGCGACGGTAAAATAAGAATTGTTCATTGGCGCTGATAGTCCAGTTTCTGTGACCCTTAATCAACGGATAATCCGCGGTGACCTTTGCTTCTCGTGCGAAATATGAAATCGAAAATGATAACATAAAACCTTCACGCGTAGCAGCGAACCGATCGCTTTCAACGCTTCAAATCACAAGTCATTAAAAGAGTCAGAGAGGCGTTCCAATGAATGACAGTCGCTAAAAATGTCATCAACGGACGGAGAAAAACAATGGAGCGAAAAGGGAAAAAAAAGAACAAAGAAATTGTCCGAAGAAGAAAGTCGAACGAAGCCGAGGGTCGACCGTATCTAAGGCGTTTAGAGATTGGTCGAAATTTTATTTCAAATCGTATTTTTCGGCGACGAGGTTTCGTTTATGAAATCGTTCGTTGTGTGCAGATTTGTCCACATTAAAAAGTAAACATTAATCAATCTAGCAACTTTGTGCTGAAATGAGATCGCTGAGAAGAATTTGTTACAATCGGGACACTAAAAATATAACGAAACGAAAGATATCATTTGCCATTACTGATCATAAGAGTGCCGAGTCAAAGGATTCCTAGATACTTCATCTGACGTAACAATCACTGATTTGAGTTATTGGAATTTAATCTGAAATGGTGGGAGTAGGGGGCGGTTTAACGCTATGCCTAAGAGGACTTTGTTTGGATTAGGACATTGGTGAAAGATCCTTGTTTTTAAATCGTATTGTCAATGAGTATGTCTTTAAATCAGGCAAAGGTTCGAAATCCTTGAAGCAGAGTCTGAAGGATCTAGAAGAATTCGGAAGGATGGTCTTCAACCTACGGAAAGAAGGGTAAGCGAAGTGGAAATAACGGAAAAAAATCCATATCGCTTAAATTAGATGGATTTGATATAATAGGTATATAATTGTCTCTCAAAACAGGATTTATTCGTAATTAGACAGTCAAAGATAAATTAGTGAAACAACTCACCTAGCCAAAAAAATCGTACAACTTATTCTAATACATATAATTTTCATTTTCTAATAAATATTGAAAATTTTCGCTGAAATAGTTTGGTATGACTACCTACTTGTCATTTGAGTTCAATGATGCTATTTGAAGTATTTGTTTCCAAGAGCGACTTGGCTTTATTGTTGGTTCTACGAAACGAAATACATAGTTTCCAGTAATTTACTGAAGGTGCTGCGTTTGAAAGAGAGAAAAAAAAGAGTTGCAGACGATGATAGCATGGATGTAGCAGGCGGAGTTATTTAAAAAAATATATGAACACATGAACATGATAAATGTGTTAGGTTAACAAAAAGATAAAAAGGGGGGTGATTGGTAGACATAGAAGCGATAACGAGGCGTCTAAAAAGACCATAAAGAGGATATTAAAATTAGAAGCGAGGCAAAACGAGACTCAACCCGACCCAAGAAATGAGCCAATTACTTCCAACCGCCTCTCGGAAGCTCTTAATCGAAACGACCGACCGATCGGACAAATTTGTTACGAGAAATCTCGAGGCGGTCGCAATTTTAAATTATCTATTGGATTGATGAATAATTTAGAAAGAATATATTTTTTTCTTTTCCTTCTTTTGAAGTTATTTAAAGATAGATTTTTTTCAATAAAATAATGTTTTAAATCATCGAACAGTTGAATACGATGACTATACAAAATTATAAAGTAGATATAACTAAAATCATTAAGAGTCGGTGTTAATAGAAGCTGTTGGAAAAAAATAAACATCGATGAAACTTGAATCATTAACAAAATCCAAAGAGGGAGGAGCGAAACTACAAAAAACCTATTTGAATAGTTGTTAAAAGGGTATGAACAAGCCAACGTATTGTAATTACCTCGTTCGTTCATCGGAGCTAGAGCAAAAACTACGGACGCTAATTTATCTAGATCTATTTTTAGTAACAGTTTAAATTGTAACGATCCAATCTTCAAATGGATTATAATATATAAATCAAATAGTTACATTCAAACTTCTATATCTAACAACTACGACACAATTGGTTAATGAATGTTATGATTGTGTCTTTACGAATTGTCGGTAACTATATTATGTTTGTTTGTTTCCACAAAATTGGTCGTGGCAGGATTCGAACTCGCGACCACTGGATTACTAACCAGGGAAAATATTCCTTGTAATCCAGGGAAAAAATATCCGAATTGTAAACTCGTCCTCTTGTCAGTTATGCCATCACCCCGACCAAACTTCGGAATACATCCTATGGGAATGCTCTCACCCAAATGTGTCCTACAACAGTAAGACCAAGTATGTATAATTGTTCCTATTTGGAAATTTACTGCTATACAAGTCTGTTCTTAGGCAGTACTGTTTCAATTTGCCCTGTGGTTATATGTTTTTGAATGCAAAATAATTAACAGAGATAATTAAACATGAACAGAAAAGAAAAAGAAAAGAAATATAATCAGAAAATATACCGTGAACTCTCATTTATTTTAACCCATATAATTGTAGTGAAAATGATGGATGGCACCAAGCTGTGGTAGAGATTTTCGGGTTATGAAGGCACAGAGTAGTGAATTATGTTAGGATATTTAACAGGACATGAGCAGATTGTATTCTACCATTTATTTTCAGCCAGTCAATTACCAGAGAAATTAAATCTATTCTAGATTCTCTCTTCTGTGGGTAAGAAATATTATTTTGTAAAACGTCCTAATTAACATTTTCTTAGACATCTCTTGTAACACTAACAAGGAACTCGATACCAAAAATAATGTATATTTTAAAGACAAGGCCATTTTAAAATAAGTAAAGCCAAGATAGCGTATTCTAGAATAACAGAATTGTTTAAAAATGAAAAAGACTGACACTATGGGCGATAAATCATCAACGGCAAAATGTTTGACAGTTTATGACGTTGCGCTAGTTGTAAACCAAAGTCGGTTTAAGTACACATTAAAAAAGTATGCGTCCCATTGTTGGCATGTCGAAGTGCTTGCTCAAGAAATGGCAAAAATTAGGACCTGGACTGAACCGACAATGGTTAATAGCATAGTGTATAATATAAGTAAATATATATACTCAATAATCACATTTTTTAACATGTAGTAAGTCCAATTCATTAACCATGTTAAATCTGGTATATATATATATATATAAAAAAATGTTTTTTTTAGAATGTTTATTTATTTATTTATTAAGAGAAAAACAATTACACATCACAAACATACATTTTTGTTTTATAAATAATAAATTTGATTTATATGTGCAATCACAATATTTCCCATACAGAAGTTACAATGTAGACATAGACGTGTTAAGATAGAGATAAAAGTAATAAAAAATCAATACTTATTGAAAAAACATATTATGAAGTTTAGTTTGGAATACATAAGAATGACATCACTCATATAACATTACTTCCTCAACAGTGCATTCCAGCCATATTCGTAACAGTAGCGTCAGACTTCCATTTAGTAGTAAATGTCGAAAAAAATCTAATCGACGAAAGCAAGCAGGGTCATGTAAAAATGGCTCACATCTTTTTCTAGATGCTATTGATCATAATACGACTATGTTTAGTTTGCCGATCGACAATTCTTGATATTCTGACGATATACAACTCTGATTTAACCTTGGAGGAATAAAGGATGGAGGCGCCTTCAGTACATTAAAAATGCAATCAAATTCCCTCATTTTGGAGTTTAGTCACAAGTTACAGTATTGACAACAAAATATGTTATCCGAGCAAACTAGCGCGAACTTCATTCTTATTGTTTGCAACGCAAAATATTTCGTAAACATCTCGTTTTTTAACCTAAAAATATTATTGCTTCCAAAAATCGTTTTTTCTCGTTTTTCTAACTAATTATTGCAAAGAAAATCTCGAAAAGGTCTTGTGTGGTGAAATGTAGGAATAAAGGACACGGTATATCTTTTCACTCGTAAGTATTGAAACTAACCTACTATATTTAACAATATTTAACGTAATATTGCGTGTCCAACTGGCCATGGCTAAATTATAATTGTATAGTTATTTTTTTGAATGATTCGTTCTTAATGATTTAATATTAAGAACGATATAATTATTTGTAATAGTTTCTTAAAATTTTACTTTTTTTTATTTCATTGGTTTTGTAAATTGTGGATAAGACCGTAATCCGCCATTATATTGTAATATGTTTCGGGCACAATTTGAGAAAAAACATAATTTGTATTCACTGTTAATGCTTTTTCAATCATTTTGTCACATATTTGTAATGTTTTTATATTGTCACCAAATATTTTATTAATGATTTAAGATAATTGAGCATGTCAATCACATCACATATATCCGCTGCGATATTGGCCAATGGCCGCCATATTTCATCGACCGTAGAGTTGGGCATTGGACATGAATTTATTTTCAATATTTATTTTCTAATAATTTTTCTGCAAATTCAAAATTTTATTTGTTTATTTATTTAAATCCACATTAACATACAAAAATAACAACAATACAATAGTGCAACATAGTACAATTAATTTATGAAAAATAGACAATTTAGAATATATTATGTTGGCTCTGACAAAATGAATACCTATAAGTTACTGGCGTTATTATTTTATATTTCTTGTGAAACGTGATTTCATGTGATTAAAATAAT
Source organism: Molanna angustata (assembly GCA_963576475.1). Taxonomy (NCBI): domain Eukaryota; kingdom Metazoa; phylum Arthropoda; class Insecta; order Trichoptera; family Molannidae; genus Molanna; species Molanna angustata. The sequence continues at coordinate 7,586,571 of OY754982.1, forward strand.
CTTATACGTACTTTATTTATTAGTTTTATTTTATCTGACATCTTTAAGTAATACACAATATTGTGAATGTTTTTATTTTATATTTATAATGTGTTTAATTTATTTATGTAAATGGACGTGAACAACAAGTGTATTTTTTACAGATTTCCAAAAAATCCAGCTCTTAGAGCTTTGTGGATTGCTGCTGTCAATCGTCCTCCAAATTGGCAACCATCTTCAAGTACAGTCATTTGTTCAAAGCATTTCAGAGATGATGAAATTGACCGAAGTGGTTATAAAAGTAAAATTAAGAATAATGCTGTCCCTTCAATTTTCTCTCAATTAGATACTGTTTGTCCTGAAGTAAGTTGATAGTTTTTTTCTGACTTAGTACTTATCATATTATGTGTTGATTAAATATTACTTATTTGTTCTGTTTCGGACTTTTTTGTAAATTTTATATACCTACAAGTTTTTAAATATCCTTACCTATATACCTATTGAATCATTATTTTGATATACGTTAATAAATTTTATAACTAACACACTAGCGGACATTCTTTATTTACATTGAATCTTTTTTTTTCAGATAACTTCACCCATCCTTCTTGAACCTTCGGTGCCTAGTTGTTCATCATCAAATCCAACATTGCCTGAAAATGATATTTCTATGCAGGACACTCCAAGAAAAATACGTTTAAAGAGAGAGCTGTTTCGTTCATACATACTTGATAAAAATCGAAAAAAGAAAATCAAGGCATTACAAAATAAAGTATGGAGAAAATGTAAACAAGTCACTAATTTGAAAAATATAGAACCGATGGATTTTTTTTAATAAAGCTTGGTATCTAAAAAAATATGCATTTTTTAATATATATCCCCTTTTCTGTAAATCATTTAAAGTTGCTAAGACCACCATAACATCTGATTTCCGCCAGGAGAAATTAATCAAAAATAATTAATCATATAAATCATGAAGATATGATACTAATAATTTTTGTATTTAAAAAAACATTTAAATTAGTAAACTATCAAGTTGTAAACACGACAAAATGACATCTAATTAATTTCAGAAAAAAATATCAATTATAATTTAGTATGTAATAATCATTGTCTTATCATACATTAATGTGTCAAACAATAAATGATGAATTTTTTTGCTCTACTGTAAAATTGCCGATTTTGACATAGTAAGGTTTCAAACGAATTCATGGACAGGCAGACTGACATGAATTTAGCCGTGCACAAACATGTGCAAAACCAATCTTACGAGGTCTACTTTATTTATATGCAGATGAATGATCCTAATTATTTAATAATCAAAGTTAAATATATGAGACATTTTTTGTAGAAAATGACATTTATTATAATATGCTTTATCATAATTGTTAATTGTTGTTCATTTATCATAATTGTAAATTGAAAAAGATTTATGCTTGTTCATTTATCATATTTGTAAATTGAAAAATATTCAATTTTAAAATAATATTTGTCTGAATTGAGCCCATCTCTAACTTCAGGGTCATTTGCTTACTTCAATATTGCCACTAAAAAAAAATTGCCATTAGATAAAAAAAGTACTTATTTTATACTTATTGTTGTCAGTACTGTAACTTGTGACTAAACTCCAAAATGAGGGAATTTGATTGCATTTTTACTCTAAAGATAATAAGGTATGGGCGGCCCCTTGGATTTAACTCTATTCAACTCTGATATTCTGTTGATTATACTGCGCAAAACGTGTCGATAATCAAATAAATTTCAATAGAACTAATACTTAGTATTTTTTTATATTTGTAATATATCTACATATCATATTATATGAGATGAGTATTGAAAATGGGTTTTTTCCAGGATCGAAATGTTTGACTTTGTTATTTGCTTCCCGTCAGGAACACAGCGTGATTTATTTAAAATCAAGAAGAAAATGCACTTCATCTTCTAAATATAATCACGCAAAGAGTGTATACACTTTTTGTGATACCCGATAAATATTACCGAACTGGTGTGATGGTTATGCTGTGACCTTTATTTTTGATGGGCAACGAAAAAAACCGGGCGTGATTAACGACGCGTATTACGAAAACGCGTCGATTACAATATTATTCTTAATGGAAAGTTATTGGTTAACCGCTTCGTATTTTTGTCTGTGTGTGTATTGTGTTATACGGTCAGAGCGTCTAGCCAGGCGAAAAAAGCGTTCATTTTCACTTGGATTGGATAAGCGTCCGGCTATTACATAGTCTGGCTCAAGATTCTATGGGAATTTTACCACCATCTTAGGAATTCACTTTAATATTAGATATTTATTTATATAGCGCCGTTAAACGACACGAAATTTATTCGTGTGTGATCTTGAGTAATTGTTGGCTCTAAGGAACAGCGGCAATTAACTGAAGATTTTAGCGAGCGCTTGCAGATAACAATTTATTTCACATGAAAGGCTCTTTTGCACTAAAACCGCCATCATTGTTGGCTGAGATATTGACTCAATGGAATTGAAACATTGTAATCTTTTATAAATGATTTTAATTATTATTTTGATGCAGTATTTGAAAGTTGTGCGGAACTTTGCAGAACTTTGAAGACTATCAAGTAATAACAAACTCCTCTGTGACAAACTCCTTATTCCAATCCACATTTTTTTTATCCTTTTCCTTTCTCCCTAATTTAATTTCTTTCCTTCACGCTTTATATTGTGTTTGTCTTTTGTTACAGCTTTATTTTGTAATTTTTTTTTCTTATTTAATGCAGAATTTTGTTTTTTTTTCTTAATGATTAAATTTAACGCATAATGCTGTATTTTTATAACTATCTTATTGTGTAATATTTTTTATTTTTTCTTTTCAAAACATTCTTTATCTTGTTTTTTTTGTGTGTACATTTTTTTACAATAATTAGGCAATGTTTGTTAATTAGATTTTATACTCGTTTGTTAATTAGGTTTGTTAATTCGAGGGAACAATCTTGGTATAAGTGTAAAATAATTTCCTTTTGTTTTAAGATTATAAGCTGTATGTTTCCCAAATAAATAAATAAATAAATAATGCCCTGAGTCTATTCAAAAGACAAAACACCGATGAGACTAACTCCAAATATTGATGAGACTATGAATATACAACAAGAACCAGTACCTACTGATGAAGCCCAAAGCCCAAATGAAAGCTATTGGTTGCTTTGTCACAATAACCTTGTGACGGAATTGTCAAGTGAAAAGATGGACACTGACAGAGTCACGTTTTATAGACTCGACAAAGAGCCTGTTTATTCCACACCCATTGCACAAGATGTATATTATATGCTCTGGGCACCTATCAACTGTTTGTTTCCAATTGTTTTACATATAACAAAAGACAGATTACAAGTTGTTAACGGGTGATTAGTTTTTATAATGGACAATGGTTTTAACGTACACAATACTGGAAAAACGGACTCATTCATATTATCATGTAACGTTTTTTCTCACAAACGAAAAAAAAAACAATAAAGCGCTTTTCCAATTTACAAGTCTCGCGACCATTTTTCGCGTCAATATAATACATTAATTGATTACTTGTTGTCGAGATGTAGTGTTGGCGGAGAATATTCCGAATACCGTAGACTACTAGAAGAACCAATGTGTTCGTATTAAATAAACTATAGAAAAAGGATCACCTATCGACAATCTAGCTACAACGCATCCTTCAGAATTTTAGAGTTATTTCCAAAAAGACCCCTAATAATCTCGTAAACTCGTCACAATGGGAAGTGTACAGGGTAGAAGATCCAAAGGTCATTCACAAATCTAGTCCTACACAAGGAAGCCTTTCGACATTCTCAAGACCGTCCCAAATTACCCGGACCTATCGGCGAGTGATCGAGTGGAGCCGCAAATCCTTGGTCAAGGAAGAAGCAGAAAACAATAATTATAGAAGCGCCGCTGGTGTTGGTGTGTGTCTGTGTGTATGTGTAATGTGTCTCGTCGAGACTAAGATAAGTTGGGCGGATGCTACCTTAAGACTTAACTTGTTGTGAGGATACAAAATAGAATAAAAAAACCTGTCGGCTTCATCTGTCGCTAATGAAAGACGCGGCCAGTTTTGTTATTATGGATATTATTAATATTGATGAATAATTTTTTTTTATTCGAGAGGTCGATCGATCGCCGGGACGATTCGTCGCTTGAGAATTCACCACCAAAAACCACCACGACATGTACTTATATTAATTTAAAAAAATAAACTTATGTGTATTACGCAGATAGACATCTCCTTTAAATAAATTGTCATGTGTATTACGCAGATAGACATCTCCTTTCCATGTTAAGATTGATGAATATAATAAAGTATACTCCGAAAATATCCCTTTTTCTTGAAAAGGTGAGTACAAGTACTATGTACATATAAAAAATAATGTTTTACTAAATATAACATTAACAAAAACGAGTACCTATCTCGACGGATGTGTTGTATTTTGAACCCAAAAAAAAATGTTTATACATATCCTCAAAAGAAAAAGATTTGTAAGCCAACGTTAACAATACCTACATACCATCACGCCATGTCCCTCACGGGGTAGGCAGAGAGAACCGAATGCCACATTTTTCTATCTTGACACACATTCATCGCCTCATCAACATTCATACATCGTCTAATACATGTTCGTCTGTTGTTCACGCTCCTTACATTTCCATCTTTGAAAATATCGTTTACATGGTCATGCCATCCTTTTCTTGGACGCCCCCGACATCTTATTCCGTTCCTGTCAGCTTTGTATATTTTCTTCGTCAGGCGTTCTTCATTCATTCTCCCCAAGTGGCCAAACCATCTCAATGTGTTAACTTTCATTCTGTTAATTAAATCTTTCTTCATCTTACATTCTTTCCTTGTATCTTCATTCCGAACTCTGTCAAACATTGAAACTAACCTCGTCATGTCATAATATAACATTTTACCGATTTCGATCACCTATAGCATAATAATTTATGCTTAGTTTTGGTAATGAATGATGAGTACCTAGATATAGTATACGTATTTGTAACAAGGACATATTCATTATTACATCGGGAAACCTAAAAGAACCTCGATAAAGAAAATTGAAAACCTAACTAGAATTGAATAAGAATTCCTCTAAACGAACCAAGCGAAGACAGTCCCGTTTTATTCACAGAAGATGGAATCAAGATTTATGTTCTGTGGTCATATGACAGTAGTTATTTAAAAAAAATGCGAAATGCAACGAATTTAATTTATTCCGTTAAAAAACCACGAGGGTTACGCAATGGATTGTGAGTCACGAAGAACTGGTCGAAGCCACAAATTGTCGACGACGAATCGTCCCAGAATCAGACAAAAATGGACGTTACAAGCTGCCGATGTGGACACAAGAGAAAAACAAGCCATATACGTACACATGTGTGTAAAAACCCGACATCGTAATGTCGTTTGGATCGTTCCAACACTCGAACACTTAAAATTCCTTTTTATTATTTTGCCATCGAGGAAAATGTTTGCACATAATTATTTATTTATCCAAAATAAAAAAAAAAACAAAACAAAACACATAATATATTAAAAAAAACTTGTGACTTTGGCGTACCTACGTTGTCTATAAAAGTTCGTCTACGTTGATATTACTAGTGCTGACCTTTAAACATTAAATTGTATATAAACAATCTGAAAAATAAATACCTATTAAGGACATCCTTTTCAAAGATTTTTTCGCGTAAAAAGCAATTCATAAAAATACATACGTTTACTTTGTATGATATACAAAAATATTCAATTTTATCAAAATGTCAAATGAATTAAGCAGAAACACAGATAAGGTAATGCACTAATTTTGAAAGTATCAGAGCCGTAACTGGCCGGGAAGTTGGCTAAAAATTAATTGCGAAATTCCAGTACCTACATTCAGACATGTGAACGCAAAATCCAATATACAAATAATAATAACGATTTTTTAGCGCTATATTTGTGAATGATAAATTTAGAAGACATAATATAGGTACTTTGAAAAATCAAAAATAATTTAATCAAAACAAACTTCAATATTACATTGAATATATAACATCAATGTTACTTACGACATATTTTTCGATTCACATATGGTATTCAAAAACAAACTATATCTAACATCGTGACATTATAACAATGACTACAAACCCCTCCCAACGCTACGTAGTGCGCTTCTTCGGAAGAGAAAAATGGACCCAAATCCTAATAGCTGGTGTCCCCTACGTAGACATGTTAAAAAAAATAAACAACTAAGTACTTTTTCCCAACCACCCTCAGCAATATATTTTCTTTATCTTCTCAACTTATGAATCTGTCAATATCTATATGTTCGTCTATCATGTACACACACACATGCACACGCACACACATACACAATCTTGACTAGGTACTACTTAACCTACTGTTTTCACAATTGGAGCTGCGTGCTAAAGAAAAATGTCCAAACAAAAATCAGAATAGTCTGAATGAGAGTTACAATAACCCAAAGGAGTTTGAATCGAACAAATGAAACGAGGAGATCACAAGACTGAGGAAGCAACAATTAAACCCCCCCCCCCCCTTAAACATTTGCCTCACAAAACGTTCAACAATGTGTTTTGCTTCGTGTAAATGGCCACCGGGGTGAATCAAAAGTAGGGTGGCTGGTTCTGGGCAGGCGACCAATGAGGGGAGACGGTGCGTGTCTAGAATCACGGCAACATGTGGAATGGGGAGTCAAGGTCTGAGCCACGATTGGTCCGATACCACGACTCCGCACCGCACATCAAGACGAGCCGAGAGCAACAGGTTGGGTTGGGTTTGAATTGCGTGCCGCCATCTGGAAATGTCTACTCGTCGCACAATACTGTAATAATGACGAATTTCGTTCAAAGTTACGAATCGTTCAGTCTAATGTCACTCTTAAAATTGAATCGTTGAGTCTAATCTTCACTGGCTTAAAGTCTAATCTTCACTACGAAATCTTCACTGGCTTAAAGTGCCAGAAAGAATCAAGTACAAATTATGTTTGTTGACTTTCAAAGCGATCCATGGCATGGCTCCCACGTATCTTTCAGACTTCTGCATCCCTCTCACCGTAAACGAGCGACAACAAACACTTCGGTCAGTCACCACATCCGTGATTGGCAAGTTGACTAAAATAAATAGAGTCAACACTTCATCCTTCGGTGGTCGTGCTTTTGCTGTGGCCGGACCAGCCTCGTGGAATAAACTACCACCTGAACTGAGGCAAATCGACAACTTAGCACTATTCAGGAAACACCTAAAAACTCACTTCTTCCGCGAGTCTTACAATAACCCCTAATATATTCAAAGCGCCCTTGAGGTGAGGTTATCACAAAAACGGCGCTATAAAAATAATCCAAATTTATTATTATTATTAATGACAATTCTAATCCGAATTTCGACCAATGTAAAGACTAGTCCAGTCAATTGCCACTTGTTAAAATTGTATCGTTATGTTAAATGTCAATTTCGTAACGAATTTCTTGTTTATATTTAGAAATATTTCACTGCAGATCAAATAATTTATATTAGAATTTATTTTTATACTACCATGAAAAGAGTCGTATTCGATTTTTAATATTTTCAAAAATTTCGCTGCGGGTAAAACCATGTTTGAAATTTCAAAGTAAGCACTATCATTACATGAATCGAATTCCATATTTGCATTTAAAAAAAAACTTTTGTTGCATTCAAATCATTTATGTTTGTAACTCAGTGCTTTCATTGCATGAATCATATGAAAAACAAAAATAAATTTTGAACGAATATTAGATGTTATTGATTTAAATCGTTCATTATGAACGAATCGTTGGAATCCGCAACGTTACGTCGCATCGACTTCGCAATACGACGACCGCGTATATAATATTATACATACTTATTGCGTAACGGCGAAATATGTAACTCTACCGGTGAAAGTAATTATTACGAGAGAGTTACCTACTTGACGGACATGGTATAATGAATAAATCGCGCGAAATCTTGAAGATCCATTGTCCAAGAATGTTTTGGTCGCTATTGTAATATAGAAATAGTTTTAATTGCTGTAGAAACACTTGAATCCTCTAATGTACAAAAACTGTTCAGTGACAATATTGCTAGTCTTTAACTTAGGAACGTTGAAAATATAATCGTTTATTCATATGTTCTCATTACTTGGCGTTTCAAACATAAAAAATGTCTAATCATGCCTAGTGACCGGCAAAAATCTCGAAGAATGGCGTCAGATACACAGAACAATCAATCATCACCAGCTATCAAACAATCATAACATATTTTTTTAGTATGCTTGGTTGGTAGATGAGCATATCTAGTAAGCCGAAAGTTGTCAAGATATTTTCCAAAGCCTAAATGTTATATAACCTGAGTAATCTACCCAAACACTTTTCCTTATTAAATATTCTTATAGAAATTGTTTAACAGAGCTTATCTTGTGAGTAATTAGCAGTAGTGTGTTTTAAGTAGGTATTCCGAATATAGCCAATTGTATCGTTTCTCATAAAAAATAAACTTGTATCGCCTGATTTCGGACTTCGGTCGGAAATATATTCTGGACGCCAGAATGTTGCCCGCTGACATAACCATCTACTTAAAATTTAACGTGTTGATTATTGGCAATACATCTCGAAAGGATGAGGCATTAAACTTTAAATTTATTCGGGTATAAAACAACTTAGAACCTTGAATTACAAAGAAACGAGCACGCGCAAAATCATAGTACCTATGAATAAAATCAAGGAAAAATGCGAAATACAGGCGCCAATAAAGATCTGGCGCTTGTATTGTATCTATCGCTAGTTTTTTTTCTAGCAAATCAAATTTCAAATTCTGTTGACATAACACCAGCGACAGCGGTCGTTTACCCAGATGTAAATAAACACACGCATAAGATAATATATTCGACAGATAAAAATCTCGAAATGAATACAGGGACCAAAACCAAGGTCAATGAATAAATGTAAAAGCCTATAAAAAAGGGGGTAAAGATTCGAGATACAAATGAATAGTGTCAGTAACATCAAATAAAATCGACGTGAAGACAGAAGAATAAATAACTCATGTTCCTTATTTTAATTCAAGCCACCATAAAACCAATGTAGGTACCTACCTACAGCACATTCACGCATTGAATTAACCAAACATGGATGATTTCGAAATGATTCATTTGCTAAGTAGATGTTCTTTTATTGAACTGAATCATTCATTAATTAAACAAAGGATTTAGTGTTAGTTCTAAACATGACTTCTTCGGTAATACTTGAAGGCACACTCACTCACATCGAGAATCTTATTAGAAAAAGTATCGTGGAGTATAAAGAGCGACAAAAATATTTGTCACAAAGTAAGAACAAAACATTAGACTTGTTTTCAAAGTTAGACTAAATATATACCAATAAAAAAATAAGATAAATTGATTATTTATATGAATAATCGCTTCGTCATTAATCTAAAAAGAAACATTTATTTAAATTTTCTACGAATTCTTGGTGTGAAGCTGACAGAATTAAGCACTAGATTTGATAAACCGTGAAACTAAAACGAGTGTTTTAAAATGGATTTTCACTCTGTTAACACAAAAATTTTAGAATCACTAGTGTTTTAATTTTCTGTTTAAAGAACTTGTTTGATATTCCTTGCAAGCAAATTCTTTGCAAAATGTTGGAAAGAAAGCAATGATCAAATTCATTGTCATAGCAATAATAAATATTACAGCAAAATATGTATAGACAAAGATAAATTACTCGACCAACAATTCAGTAATAACAAGCTTTGCCATAACGGAATTCACTTTAATATTCAAATTGCACTTGCGGATATAGACAATTGCTGTTGTGTGTCATATTTTTTAAGTAACAAGGCAATCAGTATGCAATTTACATGTATAAAAACGCAATAAATTTAGTGACGAAATATAATATCAGACTTATGTATTGGGAAACGAATGAGATTTGTTAAAATTCTTAGTCAACAGCGATGAAATAATAATACTCAATGCTCGTGTCACTACAAGACGCGTGAGCACTAAAGTACACTCTTGCAATACTCGAGTACAGTAAGATACTCTTTCAACAACAAGTGTATCAACTTTAAATGACAACAAGAAATTAATGTACCTATCTGTTTGAACAAATGAAATAATTACCGCAATAATAGAATGTCTTTTTAAGTCCAACCCCCACACAATCTGTTTGATTTCAATACCAAAAGATGTTCTAACTGGTATATTTCCAAAATCTAGTTGGACCAGAGCTAAAGATCTTCATACCTAACCTAACATTAAAAACATAAAGAATTTTACAATTAACAGTACATTAGTTCCTACTTTTTTAAGCTTTTTTAGTAAAACAAAGCTTAACCTTAATAGACCAAAAACAAACATAAATGGTCAATTTAATAATAATAATGATAAAACATTTGTTGAGATAGAAAACCTGTTTACATATCAGAAAAGGATATACATAAATGAACAACATAACATTATGTATCTCAAAATGATCATACTGTATGGTGCTCTAGCTATGTCGAGCTCAGCAGCATATTTTCAGCATGATCCCTTTGAGAGTTTGATTGATCCCTGATTTAGGTTTTTTCATATAACTAGTAAGAAACTATGATTTTATCCTTTTTGTGATTTGTATTTCTTCCAAAACGACGTTCAAGTCGTTGATAAAAGTCGTAACGCACGCCGTGTTGTGTCACATCACATCACCAATCACCACGTCTTAGCGACCTTACCCGACCATACGTGATAACTTCCAGTAATTTGTCCATCGTGCACACACATCCATACATAATCGAATGTCCCACGAACGCAGAGGATCGGTAAGGACGCGGCTGTAAAAATATTCGCAAATTTTATTATGCTTCGGTAGGTCTGGACTATTCGCTGCTGTGACAGCAATAATTAATAGCAGAAGAACCGTCTCCGGGAGAGACGGATGGCTCTGTGAATAGCAATTGATTCTGTATTGATTTGTATGATGGCAGGTACCTATTTGCTTACTTACGTAAAACAACAAAACGTGAAATCCTGTTTGAGATCAGACATCAGAAGCGTCAGTGGTTTTAATGGCATATACATATGTAGCGCCCTTGAGGTGAGTTTTCACGAAAACGGCGCTATATAAATTATCCAACCATATATATATATATATATATATATATATATATATATATATATATATATGTACATACATCACGCCATTTCCCTAACATGTACATAAAATAGTTTATACCATAAAGGTCTCAAAATGTATAATAGTTTACCACCAAACATAAAAGAATGCTAGGTGCTGAATACATAGCTAAAAACTATTAATGTTCTCCATAGTTTTACATAATGTTTTTATAATTAATTGTCATACTCTTACCATACTTATTTGTTCCAAAAAATAATTATTTTTATACTTTTTTTGTTTAAACTAGATGTATTATTTTTTATACTTTTTTTTATGTCTAAATAAAGTTTACTATTATTATTATTAACGGGGTATGCAGTGAGAACCGAGCGACGTACTCGTCTAAGTTTGCACACATTCCAGGCTTTCTTTACATCCGTACATCGCCTCATACATTTATTTATTTATTTATTTATTAAAGATTTGTTAGACGGGTAACATAAAATATACATAAACATAATATCAATCAAAATAAATCAACCGTGCACAAAAAATACCACAAGGCACAGCCTGTCTGTGGGTACTATACCAATTTAAAATAGTCAAAATTATTTTACATGCTCGTCGATTGTTCAAGCTTCATATATTATGTTTCCTTCTTTCACATGATCATACCATCCCTTTCTGGAGAGGCAAATAAGGCACTACTGAGTTCTTGCGTCATTCTCCATGTTCCCTACTACCCATCAATGACTTTGAAGCCTGCCATTCTCAATAATATATAAACATAGAAATATTTCGAAACCCATTTTCAAACTGACCACGTTTTCATAATCGGCTCAAAATACAAAGTAGAATATGAAAGTAACGCAAATAGTTTGAAAAAATAAATACTATTGTCCGAAAAAAATAATTACGAAAACCTCGTTAACACACTGATGCTAAAACCCAACTAATTACGGCTAAATTCTAGGATCTCCGCAGTAAAACTGTAGATATTAAAAAAAAAACAACAAAAATGAACGGTTTTACAATGCCAAATTTCACAATTCCACGTTTGAAAAGATAACATCAGTTTCTAATAGCCACTATTAGGATAACGTTTTTAAAAATCCACAATACAATCAATATAGCTTTAGGATACCTTTTATTTTAAAAGCTTCAGGTAAAATCGGTTGAGTAATTTTGAAAAGACTTTACCTGAATCAAATTTGTAATATTTTTTTTACACACCACTGTCCCGTTTCAAAAAAACCTACCGTATAGTTTATGGTAATTTATGAAGATGTTATTTAGGGTCAAAAAACATCGAGGTAGCCATGAAATCGATATTAATGTACATATGTATATAATAAATACCCTTTACCCATACCAAGTATTTTTCAAGAATTCTTTTATGAATATTAAATGACCCTCTCCTACAGAATTCCCCTTTCACAAACCACAACGAAAAATTTAGACTATAAAGGATGTTACATACATTTTCACCCTCTAAATTGACTTGATTTGAGAACAAAAAAAATGTATCTTATTATTTCTTTCAGTTTGTAATAATAATACATACATACATACCATCACGCCATATCCCTAACGGGGTAAGTAGAGAGAACCGAGCGCCATACTCCTCTATTTTTGCACACATTCCTAGCTTCCTTTACATCCATGCATCGTCTCATACATGCTCGTCGATTATTCAAGCTTCTTATATTTCCTTCTTTCAAAATATCATTCACATGGTCATGCCATCCCTTTCTGGGGCGGCCCCTGCTATTCACTCCCATCTCTTACAGCCATGTATATTTTTTTGGTCAGTCGTTCATCATTCATTCTTTCAATATTTTTTTTTTATTTTTATTTATTTATTTATTACAAAAAGACATATTTTACATAAAAAAAATACATAGCAAAAAGAAATTAAAACACTTTATAATATGACTTCCTTCAAAAAGAGATATACTCGTGTTTTGAAGGGATGTCCAAAAACCTCAAGGAATTCACTTTCATTTTACTTATAATACTCTTCTTCAAGCTGAATCAGGTAAGATTACCCTAATTTCATTTTTAGACATGAGCGCTGCTTTCGATACTGTAGACCATAATATTCTCTTTTCTAAACTTAGACATGAATTTGGCTTGGGTAATGACTGCATTGCATGGCTGTCTTCCTACTTAGTAGACCGTAAATACAAAGTTGTATTTAAAGATAGTACCACAAATAATATTACCTCCTTATACGGGGTCCCACAAGGTTCTGTACTTGGACCAATTCTCTTTAATTTATATACCAATCAGTTGGAAAATCTTGTTCAAAATCTTGGTTTCAACACACATGCCTATGCAGATGACCGCATACTGTTCAAGTCCTGTTCACCTGAATTTAAATATCATTTAACACACGAGGTATCCACATGCATAAATCAGATATCCACCTGGATGTGTAAGAACAAGCTAAAACTGAACCCAACAAAAACTGAGTTCCTTTGGCTTGCCTCACCTCGCAGGCAACAATACATAAATAATGACCCCATTTTAATTCAAAATGTCGAAATTACTCCTTCTAACTGCGTAAAATTTCTTGGTATACATATCGACAGTGCACTCTCTATGGATAAACACATTTCTTCCATAGTCAGACAAAGTTGTTACTTTCTCAGACAACTTAGACCTATTCGAAGGTGTCTCTCGACAAATGCTGCTAAGGTCCTTATAAATTCTTTAATAGTTTCCCGTGTAGATTATTGTAACGCCATATTAGCACACTTACCGCAATACCAAATCCATAGAATACAACTCATCCTCAATGCAGCAGCCCGTTATATTTACCAGATTGATCGTTTCTCGCATATCTCACCAACACTTCACAAACTTCATTGGCTGAAGAGCCCAGAACGTATAGAATTTAAAACATGTCTCCTTGTCTTTAAAGCACTCAATAGCATGGCCCCGGAATATATATCGGAACTTTGTGTTCCATTTTCACCTAACAATAAACAAAGTACGCTAAGATCAATGACCCAATCCAATAAAAAACTAGTAGAAACCAATCTCACAAATAAGCCAAAATACCTATATCGATCTTTTGGCGTTTCTGGACCAAAGTCATGGAACAATCTTCCAATGGATATAAGATGTGCCGAAAATATCAATGAATTCAAGAAGAAATTAAAAACTCATCTTTTCCGCAAGTCGTATCCAGATTGTCCTTCATCCGTTCAATAATATTATGTGTACTAAATATTATGCCAGTTTACTTTGAATCGACTATTTTTTATAATTAATTTCATCTGGATTATGTAACAAGATTAATTTGTGATTTCTAGATATTTTTTTAAGTTTTATATTTCACCATTTTCAATGTGTTAGCTATAGGACTAATTTTAACTTAATTTTAACTGATTGTATTTTTTTAAGTTTTATGTTTCACCATTTTCAATGTGTTAGCTATAGGACTAATTTTAAATTATTTTTTGCAAACTGAAAGCGCCCTTGAGGTGACCACGGTTGTCACTAAACGGCGCTTTATAAATTGTCCTTATTATTATTATTATTATTCTTCATCTTGCATTCCCTCCTTATGTCCTCATTTTTTATTTTATCATATATCGTTCTATTACATACTCTTCTTAGTGATCTCATTTCCACAGCATTTATTCTACTTTCATGCGTCTTTTGCCACGTCCATGTTTCACTGGCATACATCCATACATCAAAGTGGGCACTACAATTGCATTATGTACGGCAATTTCGGCTTCCTTTGAGATGCTTGGATCGGAAATTGTAATAATAATCATAAACATTTTATCTGGTTGGTTGGAAGATATTACCGAATGGTAAATGAACAGTGCCAGTGAATAATATCGTGAAAATGAAAATTATGAATAAAAAATATTGCATTTTAAAGCAATTTGTTTGATATTTCAAAACAATTTGTTTGCAACTCTAGAAAACGACCATCAATGTCAAATATGTCGTGCGTCGGAGAAGAAACAGAATACGCCACTTGATAGACCACATGGACAGAACTGAATCAACGAGAGTGATTAAAATAGCGGCGGACGAAATAACTTCTTCCAACAGATCTTCAAGAAGACCACCAAAAATAATAAACAGGGTGCACACAACTAATTTCGGTGATCGTGCATTTGCTGTGGCAGGACCAAATACATGGAATAAGCTCCCACACACCCTCAGACAAACCGAAAATATATCTTCGTTCAGAAAAAAACTCAAAACGCACCTTTTTCGCAAATCTTACCAGAGCCGAAATGATACAACGTAATCATTTTTTCAGCGTCCTTGAGGTGAGATATTCACAAAAACGGCGCTATATAAATTATCCAAATTTATTATTATTTATTATAAAAGGATGAAGGTAAAGCTGGTCTTCCATATCTCAGGAACAGCAGCCGTGAATAACAGGACGTTAAGTTCACATAACACAAGTAGAAAAAGAAAATTCATTTGGGGGTTATACAATATACAACTTTCCGGGTATTAATATTACTACATTATTGATTAACAAAAAATCAAAATTATATTAGCATTTACCATTATTACATCAAGCAATATTTCATACAACAATAAAATTTAAGGGTGCAAGTATACTATACTTGAACCTCTGTCACTTCAACCTTACACAAACTTTATAAAAATTAACTTACACTATGACGAACAAAAATAATATAAATGATTTATATAACGCTTAACGCTACTCTGGGACAGGCATAGCCTAGTAGAGTAGCCTAATACACAAATTAAAATTAATATAATTAAAATTAATATTAATATATTAATATATACACTGATGACATAAACCTTAACTTTAACTTAATTTGAGTACTGTACATTTTATTTACTACTTTATCAAGTTATATTGTACCTACATAAGATATTATATTTGTAAAAAGGGATTTTTGATAAATAAATAAATAAAACAATTTCAACCACCTTTTGATTTTATTTTTTATTTTTTTTAGCTGATGGCGAAGAAAGTTGTAGCTTATAATCATCAAGGTGTATGGACAATTTGGCACGTAATTGAACACGTGAATGCGTCTAAAATAATGCAGGCATTAAACTCCACTGTCATGAGACAATACAAAAATGATAAGATAAAAATATGTTGACAGGGTTCATTTGTGATAAAAGATCATATTACATTATCTATTTCTAGATATATTTCGCTATGCATATTTTTATATCTCAGTTTTTTTTCGCACCAAGCACCTGGACAAGAGTTTCTTGAAAATACTATCGTTTCGGTCAAGAGAAACAGCCAAAGCCGTGTTTCTCGAACAAAGATTAATGTAAAAGTATAGTTAAAATAATCTGATATATATAATTTGTTCAATACTTCTGGTTATTTCATTAAAGTCTAATGTCATCACACTAATCAATTTTAAAGTATTTTAACTATACTTTTACCAATTTTTTTGTTGAAACAACCCAGCAGGCCAAGTCAGTAAAAAAGTCGAGATCCGACAACGTATCGCCGCTCTTCTCAACATGGCATGTTTACGCCCGTGACGACAATTCGTAGTCACTAAGCGCTGTCGAGTTCGTAAATGCACTTATTAGTATTTGTCGCCGTTAGGCTGGCTTGCGGTACATTTTTGAATTATCATTTATGGCAATACACAATATTTTCCATGATTTGAATAAATGTCAAATTTGTTTACATAAATTTGTTAAATAAATATAATATGGTCATATTTTTAAGCACGAAAGCAAGTTATAATACGATTAAATTAACTTCTTTTGTGTTCATTGAATGTTTTGAGAGTAATTTTAAAAATTATTTTTAATTATATTTCGATCAATTTATCAAGTGTGATGACAGCAGCGTGTTGTTTTTTTTACTAAAAACTACGCCGAATTTTCTTTTGTTAAGTGTTAAAATACATATGTGATAAAATAGCTTACAAGAATACTTTCTCAAAATCAAAAATTATTTCAAATCTATACCTACGGAAATGGACGCATGGAATTATAATGTTTTAATCTAAGTACGGACGCATATTTCCAATAAATATATAACCATACTTATAAAACTTCTGTTACGCGGTAATCTAAAGTAATAAAGCAATCAAAATGTTAGTGTTTGTGTGTGTGTGTGTGTGTATGTGTGTGTGTGTGTGTGTGTGTGTGTGTGTGTGTGTGTGTTTGTCTCACGCCTTCTGAAAAACCAAGAGCATCTAAAAATCTAATTTATGTGCGAACGTGTACCTGTATACCTGATGCAATGTCACGCTAAAAATAATGCGATAAAAATGCTGAATTTTAAAAATATTTAAATAATTATTTTTTTCATACAAAATTTTCCAAGTCATATCTGTCAAAAAAGTGTACATTTTGCACGCAAATATCTGTTAGTTTAAAAGTTAGAAGTAGGTATTTACACAAAAAAAATATATTTTGAAGTATAACTTAGCGTTTAAGTGAAAAACATGGTGAATATTTGGTATAATTATAATGTTTAACTTATTTTTAAAGTAAGCCTTTTGTACATAAACGCCGCCATTTTAATATCTTTTCATACAATATTTCATTTTCCCACCGAATGAATATGTTCTTGAAAATAATAAACCTTTGAAATAAATGTAATTATGAAATAATAAAATGAAACACAAGACATTACGGCAAGTTTTAAGACATATATTGTAAAAATGTGTTATTTATTAGTAAAGATATAGGCATAATAAAATTGCATAATTTGTAAATAATATTTGATTTTTCTGACAATTTTCATTTTTATGGCATCGAACAAACCAATGTAGGTACCTACATATTCAAAAAATGTATCCGAACCATTCGATATTACTTACGTGTTCGAATCGTTTCCATGGCTACAGAAAGAATGTGATATTCAAATAAAATTTGTTAGGAATCGAATTTATTTAGAAGGTTGTTGTAGGTAGGTACCTACCTAATACTATTTACTTACAAATCAACAATAATATACCTATACTGATTTCCTATAGGAAAATTATTTTATTTATTTATTTACCAACCGTTTGTCCGATTATAATGAAACTTTGGTGAATTGTCGAGCGTATGCCCAGGATGGTTTTTGGATTTAAACTTTTTTCTTATTCTTCTTCTTCTTCGTGTATTTGGTCGTTTTACCTATGAAGGGGGAGTATCCTGGGAAAAGAAGGTCCGACTGTCCCTCCATCTCTTCACAGGTCTTCCAGGACGGGTTCTGCATATAAACTTTTTTCTTCTTTTTCTTCAACGTGTACATGATCATCTTACCTATGAAGATGAACTATCCTGGGAGATGAAGGTCCAATTTTCCTTCCATCTCTTCGCAGGTTTCTGGATTTAAACTTTTTTCTTCTTCTTCTTCATCGTCTATTTGGTCATTTTACCTTTGAAGGTGGACTAACCTGGGAGAAGAATGTCAAATTTTCCTTCCATCTCTTCGCAGGTATCTGGATTTAAACTTATTTCTTCTTCTTCTTCTTCATCGTGTATTTTTGGTCATTTTACCTATGAAGTTGGAGAATCCTGGGAGAAGAAGGTCCAACTGTCCTTCCATCTCTTCGCAGGTATCTGGGTTTAAACTTTTTTCTTCTTCTTCGTGTATTTAGTCATTTTACCTATTAAGTAGAGCATCCTGGGAAAAGAAGGTTCTTTCATCTCTTCGCGGTTCTTCCAGGATGGTTTCTGGATTTAAACTTTTCTTAACCGACTGATGGGACGGGATGTAATGAAGGGAAGGGAGGCACTAAAGGGCCTGAAGGGACGGGTGGTATAAAACTGCCTGAAGGGACGGAAGGTACTGAAGGGCCTGATGGGAAGGGACGTAATGAGGGATTAAAGGGACGGGAGGTACTGAAGGGCCTGAAGCGGCGGGTCCTGGAGTCTAATTCTTTTTATTCTTAATTTTATGTAGACCTTTAGGGCAGTTTTTATACAAACTATTTCCTATTGTCTAATTCATCTTCTTCTTCTTTTATGTATACATTTGGGTCATTTTTTTATAAAAATTATTTCCTTTAGTCTAATTATTATTCTTCTTCATTTAAGTACGTAGACTTTTGGGAGAGTTTTAATACAAACTATTTCCAATAGTCTTATTCATTTTCTTTTATGTAGACCTTTTGGTCAGTATTTATACAAACTATTTCCAATAGTCTAAATATTCTTCTTCTTCTTTTTTGTAGACCTTTGGGTGAGCTTTTATACTATCTATTTCCAATAGTCTAATTCTTCTATTAGGTATATGTATTTTTACTTATTTTATGTAGACCATTGGAATAGTTTTTTATACAAACTATTTCGTATAGTCTTATACTTATTTTTCTCTTTTTTATTTAGTCTTTTGGGTTAGTTTTAAGTCTAATAGTCTATTGTGCAGAAATATTATTAACGATATGCACACTTGATGAAAATACATAATATGAAATGAATGGGATATGGGATGTGACGATATAACCTGCACTAGAATCTTTTCAATACTTTTGTTTAATTAAATTTAAACCATTTATATCATCCTATTTTGAATAATTTTCAACACCTAATATTTAAAGAATGGGGGTTGTGGCCATTACTGAACTCTTCACATTTATATTCAAATTAAAAACTATTTACTATAGTTCAAGTCTTCTTCTTCTTCGTTAATGAAGACTTTCAGTCAAATTGAGCAAAAATATAATGCACACTTGATGAAAAAATATAAAACGAATGGGATGTGACCAATCTTTTCAGTATCTACGTTTGTTTAATCAAATTTTAACCACATCCCAACATCCAAAATTAATAAATTTTCAATAGGTACACATTACAATTTGTTTTCGATGATAATATTTAAAAATGGGGGTTGTGGCCAAACCAATCTCTTTACAACGTTGATAAAGAGTCATATTTAAAACCATTACGCATAGTCCATGCGAGCAGAAATTGTATAAATATTATACTTCATTCACACTTTATAGCAATATATAAAAAAGAATGGGTTGTGGCCATCACTTGAACATTTTACAATACTTAAACTCAATCAAATTTCAAACCACTTTTCATAGTCTGATATTGCAAAATAATTGGGTGACAATATTATAAAAACGATTGCTTTTTCTTTCACAATTTTACATTCTTGGCCAACGGCGGGACATAAAAGCTAGTTAGCAATAAATGAATTACGAGGAATATTTAAGGGGTTTGAAGAATCTCTTAAACGGCGTTGTTTAACTCGTTTATATAATTATTCTCAAAATAAATATGAAATTCGGCATTGTTCGCGTAAAAAATGACATTTAATTCAACATGGCGGCGTTAGATCTTGTCTCTCGCCTCGATGTCGACCCAATCTCGCCGTCAAATAAGTGGGCGAGAACGATTCGACGAGTTATCTGCTTAGCGACTACCAAAACTGTCAAAATATCGACTAGTCGATATTTTGACAGTTAATCTCGACATTTAACGGTCGAGATCTACTTACAGACTTAGCCTGCAGCCTAAGATATGGTTTTTTGCAAATTTACAAAGATCTCATTTAATAACACTGAAATGCCATTATAAATTATTTATATTGACTAACTATTCAATTTACTTCCACTGACTGTAAACAAATCGATTGGAACGCAATTAATTTGTTAGTTAGTGTAAGTAATTTTCAAATATTCTTTGAATAGTCAATATAAATATATTTTTATTGTTTTTTTTTGGGTATTGTACAAGTTACGTAACCGTACGTAACAAAATATCAAGAATTTAAAATTACTTACAACATTCATTCGTCACTAATTCAGGGGGGCAAGTCTGGTCCAACTGGCGAAATTAAAACCCTCACGATTACCCATATCATGGATATAATTATCATATTATGGAGTTCTATAACATCTTTAGATGTCATAGAACTCCATATGAAAATAATATAGGTAAACACGAGGGTTTTGATTTCGCCAATTGGACAAGACTTGCCCCCCTGAATCATATTTCAATGGACTTTGACGATATCTATGCAACAACAAACTGCAACATGTTCATACGTAGTCCATACAAAAAAAAAAACATACTTGTTAGAAATTTTTCACTCTGATCGAGGTTCATAAACCTTCAAATGCTTACATTATTGACTGGAGATGAGCACAAGATACGACACGACCTCTCTGTCGCCTCGACTCGTAATGATTGACTGACGGGTGAACATTGGCTTACCTGCGAACAAAGAGGGAAATAAAATATTAATAAAATGCCGAACATTTCATACACAAGGACAAAAGATCTGCAAAACGATAACGACAAGGTGTCAATGACCGAACGGCAGAGTCATAAATATAAAAATGTTCAAATCATAATATTCATCTACCGATAGAAACAATTTCATTGCAAGACGCAGGGAAAACCTAACAATAAAATAATTTCTAGAGTATAAAATCAGACTTGGAATTTCCTGGTTCAGTTTTCTATGTACGCAAATGTAATGGAATTCACGGAAGGTGTGTAATTTAAACCATACATTCATTAGTCAACAATATACCAGTGAATGTATGGTTTAACGTTCAAAGGGGTAAAATAGTGTATTCCTAAATCTTAATATGGATTAAAGGATGGGTAATAGAATATTCTAAGAAATTTAAGAAGGTATATCATGTGATGTCAATGGTGCCATCATAAGTTAATGTTTGCATTTTGTGTGCGTTTTATATACCATACCATACCATCACGCCATTTCCCTATTTGGGGTAGGCAGAGAGAACCGAACGCCAGACTCCTCTCTCTTGACATACATTCCTCGCTTCATTCACGTCCATACATCGTCTCATACACGCTCTTCTATTATTCTTACTTCTAACATCTCC
This sequence comes from Molanna angustata, assembly GCA_963576475.1. Classification (NCBI taxonomy): domain Eukaryota; kingdom Metazoa; phylum Arthropoda; class Insecta; order Trichoptera; family Molannidae; genus Molanna; species Molanna angustata. The sequence continues at coordinate 7,608,474 of OY754982.1, forward strand.
ATCTTTCAAAATCCCATTTATGTGATCGTGCCAACTCTTTCTTGGCCGACCTCTACTTTTCATTCCTCTTTTATCAGCCTTGTATACTTTTTTTGTCAGACGGTCATCACTCATTCTTTCTATGTGGCCGAACCACCATCATTTATATACTTATTACTATTTATCTTTGTTGCATTCGATATAGTAAAATTTTCTTCCTCTATTACGGATTAAAAGAACATGAATACAAAATCTTGACTACACTTGCAACAATAACACACTTACAATTAATCATGGTCGAAACTTGAAATCGAAAGATTTTTGTTACTATACATAATAAAATATATTTATATTATTTTTTGCAACCAAATATTCTATTTTATTATTCAAAATTTAAATTCTTATAAAAACAATTCAGTAATTAATATAATTTCTTAATTTTACGTCTCATATAAACTAACACTGGTGTTAAGAAGCGGAGTTTTACACTGAACATTTTTTCACAGTAAATATAAGTTAATATGTTCCAAGTACAAAGTTGTCATTTATAGTTTTATGCTATAGTTGTATTAATATTGTAAAAATAAGCTGTAGAAATATAGTTATACAGACTTAAATAGGATAATACATTCGACAGTTTATTTATTTATTTATTAACAATATAAACTCGAAGTTACAATTCAATTACATACTATAAGATAAGTAGGTATATGTGTACTTATAAGTGTGTGTATGTGTGTTATTGATAATTGCGAGAGTACAATGAACACCTCACTAGGAAGTCCTGGGCCAACGAGTTAATTTGAAAGTTTAGTAAAATCTTTACTTTTTGTTTAAATGTTGAATAGGGTTATGTGCTTTAACATTTATGTATATGACCATTTGAAGTGTATTGTCTTTTTTAACGTCATAAAAATTTCTTACAATATTTTTTTATATATGTATACAGCAAGACAAAATATGTTAGACTGAGTTCCTTATCATGACCTTGTATTCGCTGATCGATAATAAAATGAACAATTTTAGAATCAAAATTATATATAAGATTTTGAGTGGTCAGGTCTTTCTTTGTAAAGATAGCGTGATCAACGAAATGAAATATAATACTGCAATCACCGAGAAAGCTGAGGCATTACTAAGAAAGAGATTAGTGGCATGCATGAACTACGAAACAGTGTCTTCACATTCAAGAGGATGTCCGCAAATTACAATGTGAAATAATGACATGTGCATCCGCGAAATATTTCAAATACAAGTTGTGAAACGGAAACAAATATTATGGCCAGCCAACAAACAACGCCTGAATGAGTACTAGAGTTGGTAAATTAAATTAATGCATATTTAATTTCAATAAGATGTTATTAACGAAACTGTGCGAGAAGTCCACGGAAGCCAATATTTGCTACAACTATCCAAATGGCGGATTTCTCGACTATGTAATTGAAAATTAACATGTCCGTTTAATAATTACAAGACCAGACACTCACAATTTTACATAAATAAATAATCGTATTGCATAACTCGCGGTCAAGAAAGAAATCCACTTAGTGGCTGGCAACAAAATACGACCGCCATAGTTCTTGGTTGATGTTTAAAACTATATATATATATATGCTTTTTTATAAATGTAGCATTGCAAATCTTTCACATCTTCTACCACTTAGACTAGTAAATACTGAATGGCCTTTCAATCTAACTAAATAACTATACTGGGTTGCAGCCAACATAAAAAATACTATATACAAAACTTATAATTTGAATCTACTATGAACTTATAATTTGAATCTACGCTGTTCTCATATAATACGCGCAATCGCGTCATTATATGAGAACAGCGAAGCATGTGTTCGTGTCAACGACAAAGTGACAACGTGGTTCTCTATAAATAATGGCGTTAGACAAGGATGCGTGCTATCTCCATGGCTCTTTAACTTGTACATTGATTTCTGCATAAGAGCCCTTAAGGATGAAAGCAAGGGTCTGAAATTGAGTACTGTAATGGTGCGAGATTTGATGTATGCAGACGATAAGGTTCTATTAGCAGAAAGTATGGAAGAGTTACAGTATCTTGTAAGTATGGTATATGAAGGATGTATAGAGAATGGACTTAGGATGAATGCCAGCAAATCAAAGACAATGGTCTTTGAAAAGAGTGAAAGCAGAACAGCGTGTAAAATAAGAGTAGAGAACGAATGGCTCGAGCAAGTCGACGAATATGTGTACTTGGGAAGCATATTTCAACGGAATGGACGACTCGATAAAGAGATCGAAAGAAGAGTTATGGCAGGAAACAGAGTGAATGGAGCACTAAGACCAATTATGAATGATCGCAACATATCAAAGGATGCCAAAGTTGCCATTCATAACGCCGTCGTAGTGCCAACCTTGACGTATGCAAGTGAAACCTGGACATGGCAGAAGACGCATGAAAGTAGAATAAATGCAGTTGAAATGAGATCGTTAAGAAGGATTTGTAATAGAAAGATGTATGACCGGGTAAGAAATGAAGAATGTAAGATGAAGAAAGATGTCATTACTAGAATGAAAGTGAACACATTGAGATGGTTTGGTCACATGGGGAGAATGAATGAGGAGCGCCTGACGAAGAAAATATACAAAGCGGAAAGGAATGGATTGAGAGGTCGGGGACGCCCAAGAAAGGGATGGCACGACCATGTGAACGAAATTTTGAAAGACGGAAATGTTAGAAGTGTGAGCAATAGACGAGCATGTATGAGACGATGCCTGAATGTGGACGAAGCGAGGGATGCGTGCCAGGATAGGAAAATGTGGCGTTCGGTTCTCTCTGCCTACCCCTCAAGGGACATGGCGTGATGGTATGTATGTATGTATAATTTGAATCTATGAACGGTTCAAATTATTATCAACGCTGAATCGCCGGCTTAAGGAAGGGCGATGCTTTAAGGAAGACCTATGGTACAGTATTGATAATTTTATTTATTTTTTTATTTATTTATTTATTTATTTATTTATTTATTTATTTATTTATTTATTTATTTATTTATTTAGGGACAAATACAGTCTTAAAATACTAAAATGGAATAATACACTATAAAATAAAAACAAACAGACCAATTACATATGTCCACAGATATTAAATATAAAACATTTCAAACATCATAAATTTAAATATAACTAAGATGTATGTTTGCCTGTGACGGGAAAGGAAAAGGATGGGAAAAGGATTATGACAGTTAAATTGTTATATTTTTGTTACAAACAACAACTCAAAATGTAAATAAAAGTATACAAAAGATAATATTAGAAAAAACAAAAATAACTAATAAAAAAAATAAAAATTCAACATACGAGTTCATGCTATGCACTTATAGAGAGAATTTTTGTATGCGTTATTACTAGCGGTGAATATATCAGAATGTGTATATTTTTGGCCAAGGAAAGGAAGAATTATCACTCGTACTAAATTTGAAAATATACACACAAGAGAACTGCATTCTATGACATTTAAATTTAAGCGCTTAAAAATTAAAGCATTCGAGCTTGACGAAGATGATCTCCAGTGAAGGTTGGTCACAATACAAGCTGTGGATCTGTATTCGGATGCGAGACGGAACGAAACGAAGATAAATAAAGAAGGATGTGAGGTAAAGAAAGAACGAAGGAAGCTGTCAGAGGTAAAGTCATCTTCTGCATTACCATCACAATGGCGGACCCCGCTAGGTGCGATGATCCTTCACCGCAGCAGTGTCAGACACCTTTGTGTGGTCGAAGAAAAATACCATATTTTTAAGACTATTGTTGGTTTAAAAATAAACACGAAAAAATGACACTCCGCGTTACGCCGGTGACAGATGTGGAGAAGAACCGAACCGGAAATTTGACGATTTGCAAAACTAAGGAGAAAATAAAAATAGTGAAAGCGTACTTTAAAAGACAAGTTCATTTACACGAAAAGACCGTAAGATGTAAAAAGTAAATCGTAAATTATGCATGACGGCATATTATACAAGGATAAATAAGGATATATCAAAGATAAATGGTTGTAAATTAAAAGTTAAAAAAAATCCCCATTGTCAGCAATGATTACTTGAAACTGGATTAGAGAAGGTAGGGAGAAAAAAGCGGAGAATTGTGGAAGTGGCACACATCCAGCAATTGAGAGAGATGACTCATAATAAGAAGATTTGACTCGCTAACTATGACTTACTTAATTCGAGAATAAAGGACATCAAGATTTCTTCTTTCTGGTCGTGTCCATTGTAATTAGCCATTGCCGCCTCCTCGACATAACTTTTCCAGGCGCTTCTGTTCTCTTCCTTTTTAAGGCCGAAGTTACCGAAAGCCCAGTAATTCTTATTATTTTCTTCACACGGATAAGGGGATCGCCCTCGAACGTCAAAAATTCACTGCACATCAAAACCATATGGAATTCATTGAAAATATTAATAAAATCTCATGAAGTGTATAAACAATTTCAGATAGAAACGAACCATTAACACCAACAGATTCCAATATTTAAAATAATCACAGAACCACGGTCACGTCACACACGGTAACAATAATGATCATACGATATATTGAAATGAGAAATTATACGGTTCCGAGAAATCGTTGGCATCTCGCAGAGCGACAATTTCAAAGAACAAACCTCTCCGTTGTTATTATTACGTTTTACGAAATAATGAATGTGGCGTAGCGGCCGGTACCAACCGTGGCCGTCCATTCATATTCATCCGACTTGTGCATCTTTCCACGGTTCGACTCTATTGTCAGCGAGCAGCGAGACATGTCAACTTGGAAAAATATGGAAATACATATCTCAAACGAGAAGCGTTTTAAAAATTGGATTGGAAAACAAAAGAACTAATAAACTGAATTTCGGCGGAGTCAAGAAACTGTAATAACAGTACCTACCAACAAAAATTGTTAAAAACGAATGTTCAAATATTAGTTTTAAGTCATTGACCGTACTGCGAATAAGTAAAAAAATGAATTCACTATAGGTACTGGTTGTTGCCATCTTAAAAGAGATTGCTGCTACACGATGGACTTAACACAGGAACTGCAGAATGTCTTAAACTGCTTCTATAAATGTCCAAACCTGATTTAAGCCAGAAACAAATACCTGGATGCACTGCAAGATTCAGAAACACAAAAGGTTTAGATTGAAAAAACATCTTTTCCATCTCAAAAAAAACACGTTCAACTATGTTGCGAGAGGACCTGATTTTCAGCAAGATCATGAAAAGTCAAACTTCCCACTCCAAATTAATACTAAACATTCGTTTTCAAAAATAATGAAGAAGTCAAACGAATATAATTTTCTCTATAATAAATAAGCCAACAAAAAATAAATACTGAATAATCCAAAAGCATATTAGTCTTGTTTTTTTTTTGTAACCCAACCTGACCATTTCCGGAGATTAAAGAACTCGTCATATTAATAATACAAGAACATACACAAGCATTAGATGGGTCTCGTGTTTCACTACTTGCATTACTGGACCGACTAATATAACTACATAATATATATCGGATATCACCAGCTAATAAGATTACACAATTTGTCCGGTGCGAGAATTACGAGCCCAACTCGGTGCAGCGATGTCTAAGTGTCTTATATAAGAACGAAAAAAAAGTTTCATGAAGCAGAAAATTTAAAGCTACAAAAAAACCATTTGTAATTGTAAAATTAGGCTGAGTAAAAAATACTAGAATAGCCATTTTGGTATGGGTATTATATTGGAAGAGTAGTCGAAAAAACTACCATAGTCAGATAGCCAGAAAAAAAAACAACAATACAAATCGATAATCCAGAGACAATAAACAAACACACTAGTTACACTGTATAGACATCGATCGCTATATTGAATAATTATTATTGACTATATAGAATTGGGAATTATTATTATATTTTTATGAAAAAGATTAAATTTACGGGAGAATACAAAAACTAAACGACTATACACAAGAAATGTAAAACAATGAATAAAAAACAATTATTTTGAATAAGTTATTACTATTGGTTACAATCCTAAGATCTATAAGGGTACAAAGGGTAGAAGACACATAGCTTAATATTTTCGCCATTAGTTTCGACAGAAACACGAGATCTCTCTTTCGAGCCGCAATTAATAAGGATGGATAACCAACCTTCTTTAAATGACAGCACTCAAATAAAAGAAAGCATTTAAGCATGTATAATAATTGATAAAATAACTCGCCAATTGCTTATTAATCATTCATCTTGGCAGTTTCGATTTATCTGATTGTGAAACCAATGTGAATTATTGAAGGCAATTTAGAGATCATCACAATGACATGTGAAGGAAGACTAAGACGATGATGACAGCATCGGCGATGCCACAACTCACAACAGTGTCAATGGCCGAGAAGACGCGGTAGGCGTTGGCCAAAACAAAACAACCGACAATACTACGAGTCTCAAGAATCTTGAATAGACGCCAACACCAATACCGCGTCACTGGCCAACGGTCATCAGGAAAATCGTTAAACACATAAATTGGCTAGAGTCGCTAAAGTCAAGTGCACAATGAATAAACACGATATAACTATTTTTACACAAATTTTTATTGAAAAACACATAAAAATTTATTATTTGTGACGACTCGATAAAACAACCTACGGGTATGTAAGGCGGGTATGCATTAATCGTCATTTTTAACAATTAATAACACAGCTGCGAGCCCTTTTCAGGAATGATCTTGGCAAAATGCCACCGTTGTACGTGGAAGCTTAAATTTGTCACAACTTTCCGAAGAGCAACATAAATACATACACAAAAGAAAAGAAGCAATCTGGACAAAAAAGATTAGAAGTGTGAAAGACCAAAATAAAACGACTATTGTTTACTGAACAAAGATCCTTCCGAGGGCACTCTTGCTTAATTGTTCACAGTAAAAGCACGATCATAGTAAAAGCCGCTTTATTGACTCTATCAAATTCCATTAAAGATATGCAAACACCTAATTGACTTACTCGATTAAAAAAAAACTATATCACTCCACGTACCAAACAGGCACACCCGTTCGAAATAAAATATTTCATCTAACTACTTGCCATACAAATTACAGATATCACTCGACTATTAACAGAATTCGTCGTGACAATAATCTAAAATTTAAACACACAGACATTTTCAATGACTCCTTAGAAACTTATTGCAAACAAATGAAGATATTTTTCACCCCAATTCCCTAACAAACAAGTTCTTTCCTTCACACCAATAATCCCTCCTTTTCTTCTAATTATGTATTGTATTTTTTTTTCTCTTATTGCTGTTATTATTTTACCTACTGCTCAGCATACTTGTTTGAATATTTTTATTTCATTCATTTTTAATTATAAGAAATTTAGATTTTTTTTTTTAATAAAAAAATGAATATGTCCTTGTTAAACAAGTACATATACATCTTCCTACGTTCCCTAAACTAAGCATAAATGCTTGTCCTATAGGTGAACGAGATCGGTCGAGGCAGGATTCGAACTCGCGACCACTGGATTACTAACCCAGCGCGCTAACCGCTCTGCCATCCACCCATCCAATACTTTAATATTTTAAAATTTTCAGATACCTACTTATTTTAATAGCACCATATGTAACCACACAATTTATAAAGCTGTAGTTTTCTGAAATAAAATAAATAAATAAGATCTATATTGTAAGATTACTATTGATGGCACTTTCTTTTGACATAGTTCTTGAATGAAGTGCAAAGTTAAGTCATGCAGAGCCCAAATATCACCAAGCATAGGTATGAGTATTTGCACAAAGGAAGTTTGCTGCCGAAAGATGTCAAAAAATATAAACTTGAAACACGTAGAAGGAGACCAGACCAGAAACATTATAAATAAACATCAATTGAAAAAGTACAAAGACATTGAACAACGGTTATTTAAAGAAGGCTAATTGAAAAATAAACAGCGACTCGTATTCTTCGTACATTAGATCATATCCGGACGAAACAATTCGATCGATTTAAAAGGTCCTTTGAAGAATTCGATATTGTAATCTGTTTTAGAACCGACTCGTCACAGTAATGGTGGGTAACATGAAAGGCGTAGGGGAGTGTGCGTTTGTTTACAACAACGGTGGCTGCATTCGTGCGTCGCTATAACGAGAAATGCATAAAATGCTATAATCAAGTGCGCGTCGTATTCCGGGACGAGTTCCGGTCGGATAGATATATCGCGCGATTAACACTCAACGTCAAACTTTGTGCGATCAAAAATTTAAACATTAAATATTATGTACAATACTAATCTAATCATTTATTGACTATTCTTCTTGACAATATGAATCTGCATGTACCTACATTACCGATTTCTTTGGGGGATCGCAACTGATGTAGAACAGTTTTAGTTGATTGCTTTTCGACGCACCATTAATATTGTATTTTTGTATTCTTCTTTCTTGTAATCGACCTATGAGGGCTGCTCCTCCTGTGATGTGGATTCCCAGCAGTCCGTGCATATTTTGGACAATTATTATTACTGTAGCTTCAAGTGCATTAACTTTGGTGTGAGTCATTATCTGGTCAAACTTAAATAGCATTAGCTGTTATCGAATTGTGCATTTACGCTCTACATTAAATATACGTACTTTGGTAGATCCTCCCTTCCTAACAATGACCTTAGCCACACGTATCTCTCTTATTTTGTTATAGTTAATTATATGCAGATTTACCACGCGATCTCTAAGCATTGCCTGATATCATTCTCGTCATTCTCAATTCTTGTTTTGATACTGAATGAGTTTGCCCTCGATTCAACGCCATGCGTTATTGATCTTACACATGCTTTATGAAGTCTCGTTTTACTTCTTAATGTGATTTTATACTAAATCTCATATTCCTCTGCATTACGTTACGCAATTAAACAAAAGTTATAACGAAATAAGCAATGAATATTTAATATAAATAACAAAATAATTGTTTTGGTTGTTTAATTAGCCAGTATTTTAGACACTGAACATACTTTAGAAACAGTTTAGCGTGATATTTCATGACTTAAAAAATTAGAAAAACACATGTAACACGAATCAAAAAGATTACTTTTTGTGGCTGTCGTTAGCATAAACGTTTTCCAAAATTCTTATTAAATGGTTTGATAGAATTGTTTCTGAAACAGTTGAGAAATCTCTGCATGTAAAATGTGATGTTTTGAAACGTAAATAGACAGACAGTGGATGCGATGCGCCCACCGTTGTCGTGTTTATTTTCAAATAGACTTCCGTTGGCTGAAAACCGTGCGCCTAGGTCATCACCCGTCACGTGCGTATATTATTCAGACTATACAAACCTCTTTGTATTACATTATAGCCAATTATTAATGCAAATACAATATGAACACATACTTGCTAACTATCTGTCTGTCTGTCGCATTCCCCGGTAAAACAATACATATAGATACATACTCACCTGATTTATTTATTTTCCTAAACGATATTCAGTAACTCAGTCATACGTTTGCTAAAAATATTTTATGAATTCAAAATATATTTAGCAAACGTATCGGAATATGATTAAATTTACTTAAGAAATTAAATTTGTCAAATAATTCTGAGTTTTCAGATTTCCCTCTTTTTTATTGGTCTGATTTTTTTGCTGTTGTTTTTAAAGGAGATATTTTGTTGTTTTTTTAAACGGACTAATTCTTCTTCTCCGTGGCACAGTCCTAAATTACTGACTAAATTGGCTATTGGAGTTGGTTCTTCTCGTCTTCAGGCTGTTTACTTTGCGGTTGAGGGAATCGCTTTCATGCAAGCCGTCTTTGTAGGATCTTGGAGCAATTGTTTATCCAGGTATTCTTGTGGATGATATTCATTGCCTTATTTACGCTATAATCTTCTTTTTCATGCCCATACCTTCTCTTCTTAAAACAGACTATTTGTAGCAAAAAAATACTATTTAATTCCAACCATTGTTTTCGTTGGATAAGATTGCCTTGTTGTGATAAAACAGACATTTTACATACTTATAATATTGTCTCACTAAAGCTGACTAATAACAAATAAATAAAAATCTTGAATACATATAAATTAAGATAGCATCAATGTCTGTTTAGAAATTTAAGTATATGTTTTTATTTTATTTTGTTGAAACAGATGCTGACACAAAATCTCTGCAATTACTGGATAGATCAAATATCAAATTATAATCAATGTTAATATAAAACGAGAAAAATCAATTAGATCTCCGACAGCGAACACTAAATTAGCAAAGCCGTAACTCGAACCGTCGCTGAAATATAATATGTAGGTTGACCTCAGCAGCGGCGATTAGCATAATAAAATAACGAGTCAAGGATGATGGGCTCACAATGCAAATTTTGGGAAAACGCCGCCGATAGGTCAAATGTACGTTTCGCAAAGGTTCATCATATTATGTACATAAATATGTAATCGAGACGTCGTCGATACAACTGGGTCAACGTTCAATGACAATATTTCAAATCTAACACAATTCTGAAATATCAAATATGGACTGAACTGCTGCACCTACTGAAATGAAATTCTACATTCGTTCCACTGCTGGACACATGGATCTTCTTAACATTCCAAATATATTTTATATTTGCTGTTATCTATGACTCGCAAGCTTGACAATGTCATCAATTCACCTTTTTTGTGGTCTTTCTACGCATTTTACCTTTCGCACATCACAAGATGACAATTACGTTTCGTTCATATTAACAGTTGGTTTTAATTTTGGCGTATTAATAGAAAAAAATAATGTTCTTCTTCCTCTTGTTCTAGATCTTCGATTTGTATTTGAGCAATTTGGGAACTCTCCTTCAATATTTAGGGCAGTTTCCCTGGTAGAGCAGATCCCGGCGGTATATTGTGGGAAATCATGTGGTGTATTCTGGCCCTTTTCAATATATTCGCATGGCCATTCAATTTTCGCTGTCTCTTCCTGCCACACCAAACAATGTCTTCTGTCTGATAGATACCTCTTATTATGTTGATTTTCTCGCCTTATCGCTGCTATGGCTCGCAATATAGTATTGACAAAACAAAATATTATTTAACTACTTAATATATCAACAATTATCGATTGATTAACTAAGTTCAGTGAAAAAAAAACATAAAAGTTCAGAAATCGTAACTTTTAAGCATAACAACAACAACATAAAAGAAACTAATTCTAGTAGGGCGTGTACGCTTTTATTCTACATTTTTTTTCAATAATTAAAAAACTGACGAATTATGGTAAAGCCGAAAATAAAAACACATACATGCTCAAATATGATCAGTAAAAATACAATTAAAAAAAAACAACGACATAAAGAATTAAGACGAAGATAATAATTTGAATAAAAACTAATTTACTTACATAAAAAACAAGACAAGATGGATAGCTATTGATGATATAACGAATGAAGATTCTATAAATATTACTGTATACAAAAAGGAGGTCTTTAATAATAATGACAAGTAAAAAAGACAAAATTGATATTGGCGGACCCAACATGGCAAAAAAAAACATTTATCAGTAGGTACGGATGAATATTTGATCAATAACATTAAGGGGACTTAGTAGGCTATACTAGGCAAAATAGTATATTTTTGAAAATTTATTCCCCAGTACCCTCTAAAGATACGCGTTTGAATCTATCTATTTCTATTTCTATATACTGGTTTTATCTATTTCTATATACTGGAAGAAATTGTAAAAAAATGAGTAATTGAAACACAAGGCAAAGTCCATTACAAGGCTTGTATTGATCTACCAAATGCAAAAATAAATTATGTACTTGGCAAAATTGGATTCTGATCAATTATAGACATCTTAAAATGAGATTGTCTGGATCACAAAAGTAACTGGATAGATTCAATAAAGCGACCGACTATGAGTAAAATAAATCACTCCGACACACGTGGAGCTCAAACCCGCGGCACTTTCGGTGAATTACTTAACAAAATATGAATATACAAAATTGATAACGGTACACTTGATTACACGTGTATATCAAACCTACAAAACAAAGGGATCAAGTGTCATTTTACTACAATGTAATAACAAAATATGCATTTTACTTCAGTTCAACAACAGAATATGCATTTTACTAAAACATTATTTGCTTCTTGATTGACTATATATTATAAAACAATACACGCGTTTTAAACGGTAGCATAACGAGTATCTTACAAAAAGTGCACATGTTATCATAAAGTGTACTGATTACGTATACGTTAAGTTGTTTACACACATTATCATACAGAAAAATACGTATATTTATGGAATTATCTTGAATAATTTATTGTTTATGTTCATTATCTCTCTAGACTCGAGAAACACACAAACACAATATATAGTAATTTGTAAATCAGTCATGGATAAATAAATAATATTGACACAAACAAAACAAACCACCGACCACAGGTGAATGGACATCCGCAAGAAAAATAATACGATTAAATTCGCACATAGTCAATAGAAAATAATATGAATAACACCTGCATAAAAATTATGAAAACGGTTTGTAAGTTAATCGTTATTCTGTTTAATCCAACAGACACCTGTAGCGTCAGTTAAAATTATTTATAAATTATTATTAAATTGAGCACAAACACTAGGTAAAAATACAACATGATGACAAAAATACATCTTCTATTTCTTAGATGGCGCTACAGCCCAAATTGAGCCTTGGCCTCCATCAACCTCTGTCTCGATTACTTCTTTCCTCGGCTACCACTTAGAGACTCCAGTTAGAGACATGCAGGAGCTGTGCCGCATCTCTCATTTTGTCGGCCTCCCTCCTACAACGCATCAATTATACGTGGTAATTATACATGATTGAGGGGTAAGTAGAAAGATAAGGAAAGCATATTATTCAGTTTGATGGACCAATCCTAAAATACTTGATAGTTTTTATAAAAATTAAGACAAGAAAGATTTTGATACACATCAATACATAATAGGAAAAATCATGGAAAGAGGGAATTGGCGGACCCAGAAGGATTTATTGCTCAAGAAGTAACAGCGAAATATAATTTTTCAGGTTTTTTCTTGAACATTTCTACAGATTGGGACGTAACAGCATTGCTGAAGTAATTACATAGTCTCTTTAAAAGAAAACCTTAATACGAATCATTCCGAAGACTCGCATCATCGTCGCAAATCAAATTGCATCGATTACCAAAATCCCTTCCATCCATACAACGATCAAAACACTGATAAAAAACAAAATGTATGAACGGCTTCAGAATTAAACAATCATTAACGAAGTACGGGCAGTCAGACCTTGAAACTTGAACAACAGTCTCCCTGTCGTTTTCCGAGGCACAAAGCGCTGAGAAATATGACTAATGAACACCAACAACAATAACAATAACAATTATTATTAGTCAATAACAAACGGCGGCTGTGCGAGCTAGCTAAAAAAGCAGGTGAATATTTGCATAATCCGATACGGGGGTCCTACCAATTTGGCGGAAGGTCGAACTCATATCGGTGTCTTTGGGTTGACTGCTGACGTAATATCGATCCAGACACAACACAGGAAACTCCAAACTCCAACTCCACTCTTGAGGTCCAATGTTACATACTTTAAAGGAAATACTCAAATACAGGAACGCGTGGTCAAAACTTAAGTAAATAAAAAAGGCATATATTAACTAACAAATATTTTGACACTATAAAAGTATACATACGAGATATATAAATCTATACGACAAAACATTATGAAGGTTTATATTTATTTTTGAAGAATCTTTAAAAAAGTTTGAAGAAATACCATATTTTCCACATTTTTTTATAACCTCACATATATTGGCGTAATGAAGAAATATATTTTTGGATACATTTGCTTTCCCCCCCCCCTCTTAGCGCTTTTGTCCCGTTTCTATCGGGGTACGCTTTGACCATGATCCTAGAATTGGCGAGTCTGGTTATTAGTAATAACCAGCGACTGCCATCTGACCTTCGTAACCCTTAGAAAGGGGAACCAGACAAATTGGATCATGGTTACACATAGCTAGTGATATAAATCCGCACATAGATTTTTTTTTAAATCCAGAGGTGCGTGCCCGCCCGGATTCGAACCGTCGACCTCAAGCATGTGAGGCGAAGACATTACCGCTGGGCTATCACCGATACATATTTAAATGAAATCGTAAACTAAATGTTGCTAGCTAGATTTATCATAATATAACAATATTTTGTTTAAAATATCCGTTTAAAAAAAACGAAGCATGATTTTGATAACAAAAGAGCCAATGCCTACAACTTTTGACACCTACACAAAATGGTTTGTAATTCTCTGAATAACGAACATGATGTACCCGTTTGTCACTTCTGACAGACTTACATCCTTAAATCGTGACAATATGTATTATGTTTCCTGTAGATAATATTTGTTTTTTTTATTTATTTTTGTTACTCTGCCCACCATAAATGTATCTTAAATCTCATTGTGTGCACAGTTGTGCGAAAGTGACCATGTGGTAAAGGTTATATAAGAAAATAAAAACCGAATGCGAAACATATAAAATATAGCACACAAAAAATAATAGATGTTAGGAATAATTGCTGCAATGAATTGTTCAAGGGAATAAAATAAATATTTATCTTAAATTCACATCAATTAAACAATTAACATATCAACTTCTTAACTTAGGTATTAGAATTTGTTTATATACCGCAATCTATTCTTCAGTAAATTCCGAAATAATATTTCACTCAATATTATCAGCAAAGTAGGTGTACAACGTTAGATTCGCTTTTCACGTATGATCAACCAACGAGTCGATCGACGATGAATAAATCGATAAATATTGATTTGATCGAATAATAGAAACAAAATGTCTGCATTTTTCATTCCTGGGTGCATTTTCCTCGTGTTATATTAAAAAAAACGCAAGAAAATATATTTGCAAACCAGAATATTCTGCAATGCCATTGAGTTGAATGTTTAACAGCAAACATACCTCAAATCTCAATAACTTATAATATCTTATATATACTATGTATTAAACGGCGCTATAAAAATAATCCAAATTTATTATTATTTATTAAACCAATGTGCTTGAAACATTATAAAAATAAAGGAGACTTGGACGACTTGTTTTTTTTAAAAGATCATCTGCGTAAATTAAATTATCAGAGCGTAGGGTGGAGTCTATTATGATGAACAAAAACAGCACAGACTCAAAATGCGAACCTTGAGGGACTCCAGATTGAAGTCCATACTTATTTAACGTAGTTGGATTTGTAGGCATAATTTTAAGTTTGTCAAATCATGTGAACATGTGTAATATAAATCATGTGAACTGTGATCCTGTTTGTGCTAGAAAATACGAGAGACTAACAAGTTGTCAACGATTATATATTAAATATTGGAACAGATTAATACACAAATAGGGTAACTTAATTTCCAAATAAACGAGGATTCATTAGGCAATTTAAAATATGATTAACTACTGATAGTATTCAACACACATCCTATTAATTTTTTTTTCACAAAAAACCTATTCAAATACCACAATGCGGTATTATAAATTACATTAATAATATTATGATTGTATATCATTTCAGGTTTTAAATAGTTCTGGTTTTTCTTGGTACCATCAGTAATGAGAATTTGATGACAGACCGAGTGAGTATGAGATAATCTTTGATAAAAAACAATAATATATTTTAACATGCACGTTTTTTTATCCAAACTGAGTTTTAGTTTTTATAAACATAGCCATTCGATTTTATGTACATCAATATTTGCTTTATATTTCACACTAGATAATATTTAATTTCTGACAATAAAGCAATGAAACTTAGAACTATGTAACTCATTTGTGGAGGTCTTCTAAATAAATTATTTATATCGCAGAATAGCAATAATGTTCGCGTTCGACGATACTGCATAACAAACAATACAACATGATAATCTCACGAGTTAATAATAATCGTTAAAATAACGATAACGAGTTTAATATGAAAATCCACAGGGAGAAAAAAAAAACAGAAACAATGTATTATTAAAAGCAATGATATATATTTGCTATTGTGGCAACATATACATCATACATGCATAGATTAATATAAAAACGGCGGCAAAATATACCACAGACAAACGCTTATCATAAATTATATTGTCAGACATGATTATCAATCCCTGTGTTGATGTACGCCTTTGAATAAGAAGAGATAGATGGAACGGAAAAATCCTTCCATTTAGATGAAATATGCAGGGATGCCAGTAAATTAAACCCTTACTTAAAATATAAATAATTTCTTACGGAAGAACATAAAAACAAATTAAGGATTCAAACTGAATACACAAAGAAGATAACTAAATATTCTGTGGTTTTTTTTTTTTAAATTAATCAATAGACTGGGTATTTTACGGGCGACGTTGTGTACATTGCGTCAATTAACTGGGCGTTTTACATAAAAACAATAAAAAAATATACATAAAAAAATTCGCTGGTTGGACCAGACTTGCCCCCCTGACCAAAGGTATTACAGAACTCCATAAAATAATTATATCCTAGATATGGGTAAACATGAATGGTTTTGATTCCGTCGATTGACCAGACTTACCCCCCTGGGTATTTTATTTAAGAATAGAATAAACCTTCTACAGCTGTGCGCAGCCTATCTAAAAATGGAAGTACCTATGTAGATTTGATTTATAGACTCGCCACAATTAATTCAGACGATGTTAAAAAAGTGACTGTACAATGAAGAAGATAAAAACTATCTAAAGAAAGTTCAAAAGGCTGTAAATTAAGTTATAAATAATGACAACCCTTCTTGATGCTTGAGGCAAAGAAGTTTATTAAACGACGGTGATTAACCTTGGATTTTTTTCACTTCATAACGACGTGAATATCGAATGGATGGACCCGGCGAATGCGAAGCTTCCAACCCTGGATCAAATAGCATCTCTGAAGAGATAATCATAGAGAGACGACCATAAGCCATGTACGGATGTACTGAAAAGGGATAGCGAATTCACGCGAATCAAGTCACGATTCGCTAGACTATATTATATTATTCGATAGGATACGAATGATTCAACTAGCGATTAACTACGGAAAAAAAATCGGTCAAATGTTAAATACATACATGATACAACATGCTCTTATCGTCTTGTTGATGATTCGAATGGACTTGGCCTTGAAGTTTGATTTTATGATTTGGAGTTCATGTATGTTCAATTGTATACGAGAACGAAATTAATTTAAGTACACATTATAAAGTAATAAAATGTTTTATTATCATGACAATAATTAATTGGAATTATGGATGTATTGAAAAAACTATAGAGCATCTGTAATGAATAGTCAAAAATATCAGTTAATTAATTACCTACGTTAAAAACATATTTAGGTTGCAAATGGTCAATTGACGATTCTTGGTGAAATTCCATTAAACACAGAATAAAAACATTTAAGCTACTTTAGTTTCATTGGATGCAATGAATCAAAACTCTGAGCTACAAAAACTCTGAGCAATGAATCAAAGACCCTGATGATAGTGTATTAGGTCGACTTGATCCATTCTGATTCAATTTTTTTTTCAAATTAAGAAATCTTTTTTTTTTGACTTGACAAAACTACGAGAGAGCAAGTAAATTTGATGATATCTTCTAGGAAAAATCTTTTGTGGTCAACGGTGATGGTTGAATCAGTGCGCAGACAAAAATACACGAACTTGAACGTTGACTATAAACAAACCATGACTTGAACTGCGAATGTAAACCATCTGTCGTAATTGAACCGGACTTTTCGTCGGTGGAAACAAGTGTCATAATTTGACGAGCTAGAAGGCCACTCGGTTCATTAGGATAGTCGCAGCCGGCTGCTGCTGGGAAACTGATAATAATAATAATAATAATGGGATGATTTGTATAGCGCCGTTTTTGTGATAACCTCACCTCAAGGGCGCTTTGAGTTTATTGTTATTTTATGTCGTGAGACTCGCGGAATAGATGAGTTTTGAGGTGTATTTTGAATTGGTCAAGGTTGTCAATTCGTCTCAGATGAGGTGGTAGTTTATTCCACGAAGCTGGGCCAGCCACCGCAAAAGCACGATCGCCAAAATTTGTGGTGTTAACTCTATTGATTTCAGTTAACTTGCCGGCCATGGTTGTGGTGGCTGACCGGAGTGTTACTTGTCGGTCGTTTGCAGTAAAAGGGATGCAGAGCTCTGTTAGATAAGTGGGAGCAATGCCATGGATTGCTTTGAATGTCAGCAAACATAGTTTGAACTTGACTCTCTCTGGGACTTTCAACCAGTGGAGGTTTCGAAGATGGTGAGAGATGTGAGAGAATTTTGCAGCTCCGGTGATAAGCCTGGCCGCTGCGTTGAAGACGGATTGAAGTTTGTTTAGCTCGAGTTTTGGGAGGTTTGCGTAGATGCCATTACAGTAGTCTAAGCGAGAAATAACGAATGAGTTTACTAAAGATTTCGTTGCTTCTACGGGAATATTTCGTCTGATGGATTTTATACGTCGTAGGTGGTAGAAAGCAGAAGATGTTGTGTTGTTTATTTGTTTTTTGAGGCTCAGGCTGGAATCGAGATGTATTCCGAGAAGTTTAACTGTGGATTTTGGAGTAATGTCAGTGTCTGCGACTGAGATGGGAGTGTTGTCTATGTGATGTTGCCGGCGGCATGTGGCCGTCCAGAGAAATTCGGTTTTAGTTGGATTTAATTTTAGTTTATTAGAGGACATCCACCGCTCTATTTCTCCGATACATAGACAAATTTTGTCTTTTAGAAGCAAAGATTCACTTGGAGTCGAGTAAAAGTACAGCTGCCAGTCGTCAGCGTAGCAATGTGCGAGAAGACCGTGAGATTTTACTATATTAAAGATGTCTTTTGTGTATAGCGTGAAAAGTAGCGGGCCAAGCACGGAGCCCTGGGGAACACCTGTCATCACCTTTGAAGGGGAAGACTTTTCTTTATTTATAGTTATGCTTTGAGAGCGATTTTGTAAATAGGATTTCAGCCACAAGTGGGCTTTACCCTGAAATCCGTAGGATATGTTCAGTCTGTTTAGAAGAAACGGATGGTCGACTGTGTCAAAGGCTGCGCTCATATCCAGGAATGAAAGAAGAACTAGATTGCCTGTTTCTGTTGCTAGGATTACATCTGAAAGTAATCGAAGGAGACCCGTTTCTGTGGAGTGGTGCTTTCTGTATGCAGACTGGTGGGTGGCGAACATATCTTGTGATTCGATAAAATAGTTGATGCGTGAAGCGACGATTTTCTCTAGTAATTTCGACAAGAAAGATAAGTTGGATACTGGCCTGTAGTTATTTAAATCACCAGGGTCGAGAGATGTCTTTTTTAATATTGGAGTGACTAAGGCCTTCTTGAAGAGGTTTGGTACAACGCCAGAATTCAGGGAGATGTTACATATCTTAGTTATGAAAGGAGACAGTTCGTGAGAACACTTTTTTAGGAGCCATGTCGGAATGGGGTCGAGAGAGCAGTTTTTGGATATTGAGTTTTGGATGATCTTTTGAATTTCAGCTGTATTAGTCTCATCGAATGAGCTAATTTTTGCTTTATTGTTTGCTTCGTAAGATGGTGCATCAGAAGAGGTTGTATTATTGAGAATATTTTGTATTTTGTTATGGAAAAAATTAGAAACGTCATTGGGAGACAGGTCTATAGTTGGCAGTTGTGTCGACTGTCCCAAGACAGAATTGAGGGATCTCCACATGCGTTGGGGGTCGCCTCGTTCAGAGTTGATTTTTTCCGTCCAGTAAGCGTTTTTCTTTGTTTTAATAACGTGTCTGTAGTTATTCTGGGCCTCTATCCATTTATGTCTATCGACTGTTTTTTGTTTTTTAAAAGCTCTCTCTTGTCTTCTCATTTCTCTTTTTGCATTTCTGCATTCCTGGTCGAACCACTTGTCTGAAATTCGAATTTGTCGTCTTGTCGTTTGTTCAGGAGCATGTTTATTTAAAAGGTCTGTCAGTGTATTGTCGTAGCAAACGGTCAGTTCGTCAATTGTGAGAGTTTCAAGTTGATCCAGGTTACATAGAGGAGACTGTTGAAGTTCGAGTTTAAAGTTTTTAATATTGAAATTTCTCCATGCTCGAGATTTTATGGTGTGATATTCTGGTGGATGTGGGGTAAGGTTGATTGTCGTGTAAATAAGTCGGTGATCTGATAGACCAATGTCAGTTATTTGTGGGTCTAGCTCCTCGTTGCCAGCTCTGCATATTAACAAATCGAGTATTCCCCCGGCGTCATGTGTCGGTTTTTGAATGTATTGTGCTAGTCCAAAGGATGTTAGTATATCAATAAATCTGACTCTGATTGGGTTAGTATATTGCTCCAAGTGAATGTTAAAATCTCCCGTTATATAAATATGTTGCGTGTTAATTAATATAGTTTTTCCTAATAGAAGAGAGAGTTCATTAAAAATATGATGATAGGTTTTCTGAAAGGAAAACTGAGGCCATGTCGGTAGTAAGATTACGTGACGGTGCAGTCTTCGGCCGGAGAACGTTTTCACATTGGAAGTGACTTAATGAACGACGGAGACTGGTACTGCCACAGTTGTTAGATGGTAAATGTCAGATGTCGTGACCTTTTAACTAACGACAGCGCATTCAAATATACAATAGATAGATACATGTTATATTATACCTTCTGCTGTAAGCGCCTTGTCATAGTCGTAACAGAATTCGACTCTGATGTGTGTTTATAACACACCATAGTGGATTTCGAAATTGTTTTCGACTTCCTCATTATACTTGAGACAATTTCAAGTCATTGTGTGTTTCGTTGTGTTCACACTGAAGGTCAAAAGGCGTTGTCCCAAAAAATCTTCAATCCAAGGGTCTTGAGTATTGATCATTATGAACATTTTGTAGGTTCTCTTAGATCTGGAGCTATTTTTGAGTTTATAATATAAAGTATTGACTACCATCGAGTAATCTCAAATTTTAAACCGTAGCTTACATGAATCTGCATTATTTGTTTTTAATCGCAATTGTATACCCAATAATATA
This sequence comes from Molanna angustata, assembly GCA_963576475.1. Classification (NCBI taxonomy): domain Eukaryota; kingdom Metazoa; phylum Arthropoda; class Insecta; order Trichoptera; family Molannidae; genus Molanna; species Molanna angustata. The sequence goes on from OY754982.1 coordinate 7,629,433, forward strand.
TCGATGTTCTCTGATATAAAAACCTTGGATTTGTCCTTTAAAAGTATGTATCGATACCTATTATCCTGCTTCTTGTCCATTTCAGTGTACAGCGAGGCTTCAGTTACCTACCACTCATAATTAATCAATTCAGCGGAATTAAATTCTATCTAACTCTTGATCGAGGTTTAAAGTAATTTGGCAAAATTACGTGAATGCGATCTCTAAGACGAAAATGTATAAAGTCTAAATAAAACGTGTACGACATAAGTGGCTTTGAATGAAAATAGACAGAATGAATTATGTCAATCTGGTATTGTAATCTTGTTGGTTGGAAGAAATTGCCTAATATCAATGAGCCCGCCAGTGTGCATTATATTTGTTTATATTATGTACAAAAAGATAAATAAATTAATAAATTATACGTTGAGATGGGATAGTACAAAAGGCGCGGGGGCATTAGGAATGAAATTATTGCTATTTTTCTTTCGCAGAAAATATTTCAAATACGAATATTACGTACTATACAAGAGTCACAGCTTTCATTTTCTCCAAAAACAATAGTTATTAAATTAATCTAAACGATTCATTTATGACCATTGACTATATAAACCATTACAGTCGTTACAGATCTTAATGCACCAGAATGCACCCAATTATGTATTTCGAGGCAAGCAAAGCTCGCGGAACACAATGGTATCGTCGTACCTACTCTAATTTATGCTTGTGAGACATGGACATGGCAGAACACGCAAGAAAGCAGAATTAACGCGGTTGGAACGAGGTCACTGAGACGAATGTATGGTAAAACGATGTATGATGGAATAAGAAATGAGGATATTAGACGAGAATGTACGATTGAAAGAGATATCTTAAGAGGAAAATATATACTCTAAGGTGGCTTAGCCACATCGAAAGAATGAATGATGGCCGTCTGACGAAAAAAACATACAAGGCTGATAAGGAGAAATGGTTTTCTCCGCCTAACCCAAATAGGGAAATGGCGTGATGGTATGGATATGTACTGTAGAAACTATAATGTCACATATTCAATTGACGATGTTGCGAGACATTGTCATTGACAGAAAACAAAACCATAGAGATATAATGTATACAATTAATACAATGAGTTACAATTGCATACTAATTATTAGTTTGAATCGTGCACCATGTGTCTATGGATAAAAGGGAATTATTGCACCCGGGTTGGTAGGGAACATCAGAAACTCCGAATGTAGGTAAGTTGAAGAGGAGAAGCGGAGAGGAGGAATAGATGCAACCAATCGCTTTGCTGCCAACCTAACTTCAAAATCCAAACCGAAGAAGACGATGATAGAGCAACATACAACATCCGTCCTTTCGACTTTTCCAAACTGTTCGATAAAGTAACGAACGAACATTGAAATGTGTTTCAAGATGCGCACAGAGCAATATAATCGGTCGTATAAAACGTACACACACGAAATTAACGACCAAAATTGACATGCAAACAAATTAAACATACGATTCGTATGCAAATGGCGTATGTGGCGACACAGACGAGAAACAACATTATGAAGAAAATTGTATTTGGTACTGTATAAACGAGGGAATGTGTTTTTGAATAACCTGGTAATAATAATAATATTAGATGAAGAAATAAGATAAAATCCCAAAGATGATAATTTACGTTTGAATCAACCTTTTATTATTATACAGACGTGTTTGCTCAACAAATAGCTCGTAATGTATGTATGTGAGTGTGACATCACTACTTAAATTTGAATTATATTATTAAATATCAAACAAATCTTGTTTCTAAATCACACAAACACTTGTATCAACTGTGAAGACTACAAAACATATACCAGCCTCAACAAAAACAGAATAAAATTTAAGATACATAAGTTATTAACTTAAGATACATGCAATATTTTTTTAATAACATTTTAATTTATTCTTTTGATTATATTCTTACTTATTTAATTAACGTAGTAATGTGTATGCTTGTAGGTATATTATGATTGTCATCTGTGGACAAATGTAATTGGTCTGTTTTTTATTTATTTTATATTGTATTCCTTTTGTATTTTTATAAGACTGTATTTGAGGCACCATTTCAGCTGTGAGGCACCGGCTTAGAATAGTGCTTCCATTCTTTTAAATCATTGTTTTCGAGTGTCCCGTAAGAGCCGGGTAATCGAAAATACAACAGGCAACAATAACATCTCACATAGTTCAGCAATGACGTTCACCACCCATTCTGAATGTAGTGCCTTTTTTGGTGAAACGAGACTGGTGTGTGGGTATACATAGATGTGTTGTTCTCTGATACCAATTTTATATTTGATTATTTGAGTTTCTATTAGATGACTAAAGGGCTGTTATCCTTAAAATTGACGGAGGCTGGCATTGGTTGTCCGATAGTTCAAAAACGACAGTATTTGTGCGAATTCTAGCAAATTATTAGTCATTCCATGAAATCGTCTATGAATCTAATCAAGATGTGGCATAGCAGCAATCGCTGTAGATATTTCCCTGAAATCAGCTAACAACAATACCCGTTTATGACAATTTTATCAAACAAGTTTCAAAGCTGCCATTGACACGATCGGCTGTAAATATATATTACGCGACATTTCTAAGAACATTATATCCAGTTTAAGACTGCAACGCGACACCTGGATCGGAGAAGATAATTTTATACTGTTCAAAAAAATCTATCTTCTGTAAAGGGGCATTGTGCTGGCCATGTAGTAAGAATAGTTAAGATGATCAATAGACCAAACGTACCCTGGAATGACGATGGAGAACTGGCCGTAGAAACCCTGGCAGACTTCAAGCAAGATGATCTGACGATATAATAGGATGTTAATGGTACAGAGTGGCGAGGGTTAAATAAGCATGGTTAGATAAGGTTGAAAGGGGAGGACTATATTGAACACAGAATTATAAGGTACAGAAGCCGCGTGTAGTACAAATTTCGAATTCAAATGTAGTTATGTCATGTTTTGTGAGGCGGTAGATCGGTTGGTCTACGTATTATGTAGGTGTGCGTATCGGTAAGTGTACGTATACGGCCGGGCGAGTGAAATTCGTCTGTTTCAGCGTAGTTTTAGTTGGCATACATTCATTGCGCTGACTAGGTATCTGTATCATATATAATCTAAGATTGAACAAGAATTATATTTAAAAGAGAAAACGAGTGGGATGTGGCAAACACTAAACTCCTCACTAACAAGTCATTCTATAAAGAATTCAAATTTTGTATGAAAAATATTCAGCATTTTCATGAAATGAGTGTGTTAAATTATTTTTTATTTAAATATTTTATTATGAAAAGTTGTTAATTCTTCAATGACATTTTATGAAAGTGATGTTGCATTTTTACCAATTTGAAAATAAAAATATCAAATTTTATGTTTCCTGAGCTTGGGGTCACTTTGAATTATTTGACAGTTAAAAAAATTGAGAAGTACTATTCAGATATCCTTCAAAATCTAATAGGGGCTAAGTGCGTATTAGGTGTACAAATTTACAAAATTTGAATAGGATCGAATGAGTACTTTAGTCTATAATCGATAAAGTAAAATGAACACGCCGTCGCCATACATAGCACACAGCACATAGCACACACATACATTGTGATGAAACTTTCAGAATACAATCTCAGCATGATACTAGTTGATAATCTGCAAAAAAAATAGCCTTAAAAATTGCGAAATCATAACTTCCCACTATATCCCCTTGGGTTATTGAGGAGTAAAAAGGTAAAAGAAGTATCTTTAAGTCATGATCTGTGTAATCATGACTTAAAGATACTTGAGAGTGAAAAATAATAATATAGATTCATTGTGTATGTCGCTGATACGAACGGCATACATTGAGAAAAAAGTAAAATATTAAAGATCTGTGAGATCACTAGTAACATCTACTACTACTTATACATAGATGTCACTACTAGATATCGTTTGAAATAATTCTGAAAGTAAATTTCTTCAGCGTTCTCCAAACAGTTTTAGTGTCGGTAACACGACGTTTTATAATTGAAAAATATATATTATATGACTATCAACTTTTTCGTTCACACAATACACTAATAATCCTATTTAAATTTATTATCCAGTGCTATTACCTGAACCTATTCTTTATGCTGTGATCAGTCTACGTATTTTAAATTTCTTCTTATGCAATTTTGAAAATGACCCTACATAATGAATCGTGAAACTTATATTATCGAGTAGATTTCATACAAACAAATATCGATAATAATTGTCACAGATAATTGTTGATATTTTTTATCATTGGACAAAAAATAGCCTATTCAATCTGACTTGATTCGCAACGCACAAGGAAAAAATGTACTTTATTAACCATAGGATCACATTAAAACGTAATAATAACACGTTTGATATATATTATATCAATAAGAATGAGTTGTTAAAATAAACAATGTAGACAAATTTCTCGGAAAGTTTGTAGAGCGAGCAGATAAAAACAAGAAAAGAAATAAATAAATTAAAAGACAAATTATCTTTAACAATAGGCAATGGATAAATTTATTATTGATAACAATGTGATTACTGTTTTTACGATATAAATAATTATAATTATAAATGCGATAATGAAACAAACCGATAGAATCTTGCTAATTGTACTATCGTCAGATAAACGATCTAGATTAATTGCATCACGTTTTTAATACAAAGGTTATGATAATTTGACCTGTCTATAATAATAATTGAAAATATTTTTGAAAAAAAAAGATAATATTTTTTATGATAACAAAATATATATTATGTAGGTACTGGGAGAGCTATCCTCAAATTCTGTAGAGTTGATTGAATATACACCAGCTATTAGGATTTGGGTTCATTTTACTCTTCCGAAGAAGCGCACTACGTAGCGTTGGGAGGGGTTTGCAATCTAGAAAAGAGTTTATTAATTCGGATTTTAAAAATACCCGGGTTGTACGAAGGTGGAAACACAGAATTCGGAAGATCGTTCCACTGTCGGGCTGCTGTATTAATAAAGGAGTTCCTTCGAGAAGCGACTTCGAGGTTTACTGTGAATGGGTGTTGTGATTGAGTAAAGCGAGTGACTCTGTTGCGAGTGGATGGAGGAGGGACCAAAGATGCAAGTTCTTCTGAACAATTCTTGTGATAGTATCTATAGAATAAACTTAAAATACCGACTTTGCGTCTGTGTTCTAGTGATTGCAATCCATCAGTCAGTGATGGATCATCAGTCAGACGAATAGCACGCCTTTGGACAGCGTCGAGGGTATTCAGTAGGTATTGGGGGGCACCACTCCAGATTTGTATTTGTATCCAATATGTATTTGTACTTTCAATTCCTCACGTTTTTTTATGCGTCTTATATTATGTACGTCAAATAATAATAATAATGAACACTTTCTTGCACCCTGCGCAAGTGGCGAGTTTATTGCCGTATAGCAATTTCTTCCAACTAACCAGTGTTTCCAATTTCTCTGGGAATCGAGCCCAGGACGCCCGCACAGAAACCGAACGGCTTACCAACTGTGCCACGGCGGTCGGCTAACAAATCTTTCTATCCAGACAAGAACGTATAGGATAAAAAAAATAGTCATGAAAAGTGCGTATTATTAATCTTACGGTAGTGTTATTTTAAGATATTGAATACCATCTTATTATGGGTGGTTGTCAATGTCTTCAGAAAAAATAAATAAATACATGTCTAAGATGAGTGAAGTTGAAACATTTATATGATGTTCCTGACTATTTGCTGCAGATATCTATTAAAAATACGACCGATAGATCAACAAACTTGGTTATTAATAATTAATGCCTCAATGTAAACAACTCGGGCCATTTTATATTGTGGGCGTGTTCCAGCGACATTGAGGCACAGCCGAGTCTCTGTTCCAGTCTAATGGTATTCAAGTGTCGTAGTTCAAAATGTCGAAGCCCAGACCGTCTGACGAATGGCACGTCCGTTTTGTGTTTCCTCGAAGGACGGACGAAGGAGATTCGACTGCGATACAGCAAATGGTAAAGTAATTAGAGAAGCTACGCATGTGCGTGAGATATCACCGTACACAGCAGGCACAGACAGACGGAGACTATAAAATGTGACAAAAGTAATTTATTATCAAACATATAGAAAGAAGATACAGCAGAGCACCTGTTTCAAAAGGCCACCAATGAGGATTTTAAAACTGGTCAGTGTAAGATCTACTTGAAACAAAATGAGAAGATAAATTCAACAATAAAATGAATAACAACAATTCGTTAAAATGGAATAAATGGAAGATGATTGGTTGCAGAAGACGGAGAAGACAAAGACAAGGATCTAATTGGCAAATCCAAAGTCCGCAGCAGCGTTCAAATGCAATAAACAAAAACAGATTTATTTCTTAAAATAAATCAGCACAATGAAAGTGTCTCCATTTGGAGATCGAATACTCGAGTGATTTACTCGGGATACAAATAGCTAACAAAGTCCAAATAATGATTATAGTGCTAGATATAAATAAAATACCTAAGAATGGAAATAACCTTAACAGGTCACTTCGAAACAATTAAATAGATTCCGAGAGCGCACTTGGTAGCATCAAACATGTACCACGAGAAATACTATCAAAACTAGGTACGATAATAACAGCGGCGTGATTCACAGACACTCTCGTTTTCGTTGCATTTCCGTCGAGTTGTGTGAACGGTGAGGATGCGAAGAATGGCGGGGGAGGGACATGATTCACCTCAAACGAAAGGAAACACGGCGTTGGAGAACCTACCTACCTACCTAGGCCACCATCGCCGCGCTCCAGTCCGCTCTCCTCGACTGTGAACGGTAAACGATCCAGATACATAGACACGAGAAAGAAAGAGAGAGGCCTTACTCTGAATTACCGAATCAAACAACGACAGTCATATCCGCAGTGGGATCGAGCTATTTGGTGTTTACTCAAGCTGCAACAAATCGGAACAAGGAAAAATAAATCTTAAACGAAGGTTAAAGATACAAACAAAGAAAACAAATACGGAGCTAAGCATCTTCAAAATCATTGTCGCTACTATTAATCAAAGATTCTGGAATTATCCTTTACGATAGTCTTACAAATTACTCGTTGCATATCGAACGTTTTTTTTTTCAGTTTACCATAATTTCTTTTGGCAAGATGGCAGTTAAGTTACAAGACATGCCCGTGACACACATTTCTTAAGCGCACTAAGGGCCGTATTTATAAACCATTCTCAGTGCTTAAGTCAGTACTTAGCACATCGAAATGTATGGAATTTGTCATGCTTAGCATTGAGAAAATTCTTAGTACGTTTTATAAATTCGGGCCTAAGTATAGAGGGGCGAGATTTTCAACGGAGTTCAGGGGGCAAGTCTGGTCCGACCGGCGAAATCAAAACCCATAACATGGATATCATTATCATATGGAGTTCTATGACATTTAAAGATATTGTAGAACTCCATATAATAATTATATCCATGATCATGATATGGGTAATCGTGAGGGTTTGATTTTGGTTCTTCTATTTTCTTCTTCGTCTCAACTGTAGATATACTATCACAAATATCACTGTAGAAGTTCGATTAGTTCAGTTGCGAAGATCAATTAACGACCATCACGTTTGACACAAACATACATACGATACCAACTCAGTAGAATAACACCATTTGCGGAAAATGTCCGAGAGTTTGAAACATGGGTAACTCAACCGATACTGCATTGTCTCCTCTGGATCTACCACGCTGTGTACATTTTAAACTCTTATAGAGGGGAGATACGTTCGGTTTTATTTATTCATAATATATCGCTGTCGCATTTTGTATTCTAGACCGCCCCATCGCCGAACGTTCTGGACGGTGACTGCTAACAGGATGTTAGTGTGTGTGAGTATGTGATTATTCACCGAGGAAAACTGGTGATAAAATGCCACGCCAGAAACGTGTGTGTGTGTGTGGAGTGTGTCGTTCGAAGATGCCTCGTTTATGGTTGTAGCAATATAACACACCATCCCTAGAGTCACTGCTAACAATCATCATAATAAAAACACAGTGTGTATCAATTAAAACGAACTTTAACGACGAGAGATGAAGTTTACGATCCGGAGTGAAGCTAATTCACTCTCGACTCAAATGTGTCAGCGTTTAAAACGAAGAAGAAAATAAAAGTCTGAATTGCTTACACAAATGAAAACAAAATCAGGAAATACTTGTACCCGGTTGTAATAAAGACATATTGGTCCGATACGTTGATTTTACCCATGGTTAAAAATCCATAAATCAATATTTTGGCCTAGTGCCAGTGAGACAAATCTTTGAAGTATTACAAAAACAAGATTAGCTTAATACCAGTTAACGTACATATAAATCTACTTTCAGTAAAATAAAAATGTAGGTATGTACATTAATCTTTCTTAGATTAATATATGTTATACAGTATAGTATCTATCGCATTTTGAATACTAATTGGGTGGTGGCAGAGCGGTTGGGTTTGAAATCGAGTTCAAATTCTGCAACGACCGATTTCGTTCACCTATATTACAAGCATTTATGCTAAATTTAGGGAATGTATGAGGATGTAAAAAAAAATGAACAGTAAATATTTGACTGAAACTAGAGTATTTTGGTCATCGCTCTCAAAATTTCAGTATGTATACAAAAATTCCTGTCCCAAACTTCCTTGTTGTATGCACCTATTTATTTGCATAGTTAATATTTTTTTCTGAAAGACCGCAACTTGATGTTACAATCCTTGTTTTAATTTGTTAAATAATTTAACCTCCTTATGTATATGTATTTCAAAACTGTATGCAACTTACAATTAATACAGCATTCCAGCAGGTTTACAAGAATTTCAATGAAATACTTTAGAACGAAAAACGAGTTTATAATTTTTTAATTCTTCTAATGTGTTTTTATATTGAAATATATTTTTGGAAAGGAATTGAATAAAAAATATATATATAGAGAATAACAAATGAATTTTGTCTATGAAGGCAATGGATTATTGTTTATAGAAGGCATTTGTCAAACTCTATATAATAACCCTTCTTCTTTCTTCTTCGGCCTTCCTTCGTCCAGTAATGGATATAGGCCTCCCTCTGAGACCTTGTCCTGGACAGCCCGCTTCCATCCGCCTCCAGCCACTCACTTGTCTTGATATCATCCGACCACCTTGTTTGAGGCCTTCCAACACTTCTTTTTCCCGTTCTAGGTCGCCATTCCAGCACTTTCTTAGTCCATCTGGTGTCTGTGGTTCGGGCGACATGCCCCGCTTAGCCCCACTTCTGCTTGGCAACCTTTTGGACAACGTCGGTTATTTTGGTTATCTCTCTTATCCACATATTAGTTTTTCTATCTCTTAACGAAATACCCAGCATTCTCCTTTCTATGGCTCTTTATGTTGCTGCTAAATAACCCTAATAAATGACAAATCGATTTTGTAAAATGGAATTCGTTGAGAATTGTAAAACAGAGATAATTGCTTGAAGCCATAAATGGATAAGAACCAAACTGGTGTTTTCGTACTCGATCGTCAAGAAACGATGAGAATACATTGACGTTTATTGGAGTATAGGAGGGAAGATAAGGGCCTGAGAACGGAAACTGAGACACATTTTTGTTGTACTCAGCCTTTTCTAATGGACTGACTGCAAGATAATGGATTACATGCTTGTCTAATAAGGAAATGTAACGTGGTTACCAACAGTCGATAAGCAACCACCTGCGGTCAAATGAGAAACGAAAACTAATGCAAAACCTAACCGATTATGACGCATTGGATGAGCATAAATAATAATAACTATAGTAAGTTGTTATTGATAACAAAAATAGGCAATACAACAAGCCCATAAATTAATCCGCAAAGAAGACACAACAAATCAAACTGCGCAATAGTAAATTATCTCGCACTTCCTACCGCAGAAAATTATTATCTCTAATATTTAATGAAAAACAAACAGAAATATTTGTTTAATATTATTAATAATAATATTAAACAAATATTTCCAATTTATATAAACAAATAATTCAATATTATTAATACAATATTTATATAGCGCCGTTTTATGGTAAAAAGACCATTTCAAGGGCGATATTACTTATTTCTTGGGTCTACGACACAGAGAAGTCTCAAGTAATTTACTGAAGGCCCCAAAACTTTGGAAATGTAAACATTACATATCACAATATATAATTAAGGTTAATTATACCAATTATAAATATTCCACTTAATGAATAAAAACTGTTAATAAGTTGAGTTACCTATTTGATGTAGGGGGTGACGAGGGAGGATTGGGTAGGGATACGAGAAGGGGGGAATGGGAAGCAGATTTAAGTCATTTATTAAGTATTTGAACTAGAATTGAGTTTGACCTAATTTGCGTTTTTTTATCTGTTTATCGTCCATGAGGCCTTTTTTTTCAACCAACCCAAGCAACGTCGTATACCAAGTAAATTCTACACACTTATGTTCGTACCTTTCTTAAACAACAGCTAGGCAAACTAGAAAATAAATCTGGATGTAATTAATACATACATAGATTGAATGACTTTTATTTTAATGTTATCAGATGGGAGGGGCGGGGGGGGGGGGGCAAAGACGAACGTTCATTGTAGAGATGATGCGGAAAAATGGATACCTTGCTCTTCACAGAAATCCAGAGGAAAGAAGGATGTCTGATAGACCCCCTAAAAGCGGAATATCAGCTGATGCTGACGTCAAATATTGAGAAAATACGTAAATTATTAAGTCTTGGCATATTAAAATGGTCAAATCTACTGTTACTGATGCAAAGATGTCACTCCCGGATAGTGCCTGAAATATTACACGTGAATTCTGTATTCTACATAGATACCAAGTAAAGCTAAAACGAATGCCAATATCCTTGTCGATTCTTTGAATATGCACACTGACTTCATCACTAGACACGTACAAAATACATACTTGCATAATCTTATTACATTAATTTGCTTTATTACGACACGATATTCTGCTTGTACAATATTGATAAACATTCGATATTGTAATGTGCTACGACACCTGTCTAGATATGTAGATGTAACAATTTTCATAAATAATATTATTGTTATGGTTTATCAAACCCATTCTGTGCTCTCGGTAAAATGATTCAATTGACGCGGACATGCAAATAAATTACTCGTGACAGTTTATAATGGCGAAACAAACCACGCGAAGTTTCGCCTTTGGTTTATGACCGATATTCGATATTTAACAGTATTTCACACGAATGTAGCGTCACTAGAAATATTTATATTTCCATTCAAGGGCTGGCTGATTTGGTAAAATAATGAAACGGACTTAATAAGGATTGAGAATGGACAAGGAGAGGAAATCGGTATCAGGTGTTTAGGGATACAAATCCCTTCTTTACGTTTTTCTTAAAAATACAAAAAAATTTGACGACGCAATATCCGCTTACGCTTAGGCTATTCCATAGTCTTGCTGATTGTACTTTGTACGATGATCTGAGAAATTCTGTTTTATGGATAGAGATGGATAACGTTCAGCAGATCGGAGTGGAAGTCCATTTGCTTGTTACCGATTTGCTTATTTTTTCCACAGATTTGGTATATTGCGCTTATTTTTACCACCTTCATCATATGGCACGGACACGGAGGTTTTAAAAACGAACTGAACCCACAATAATATAAGATGAACCAATAATATATAATGAATAGATTCGTAAATATAAGATGAACCCGAGAATGCTGCGACTCCTCAACGAGTCTCTTTAATTAAATAAACTGAAGGTGTTCGATTCTGAGAATCAGACAAGTCGTCGCGTCCAAAGGATGCGCTAACACACGAATATCCAATCGTTTATTGAGAATCGGTATAATCCGCAGTAGTAGTAACAGTGGAAAGTTTCAGGTGAAAGAACGAACATAACTGAAACTCAAACGCAAACAGTGTAGAAAGTAAAATTTAAAAAAAAATCTACCATTGAATTCAACGACATGACTAAACGAATTATGTTTCTTGAAGATATCTCTGAATTCTATTATCAATATTAAAGTCGAGTGTCAGAGCTCATCAAATCGTTAAGACGATAAAAGAAAATTTCACTTTCGTTGCTGCGATTGTGCCAACGACTCTCGTTATAAAATGTGTAATGTATTACAGATGACGAATAAGTTACTGGTGTTGTTCTAAACTTCTACTACTACTTGACTTCGCCACGAAAGTTAATTGGAAATTGTGTTTTTTTAATACGATCAAGGGCAGAACTATTGTCGAAGATTTAAGGGGAACGAGACCAGATGATGACGCTCTATCATTTAAATTGGTATTTGATATTCAAATGCACTCGTAGAGCGGCTGTCATTTGCAGAATCGAGATTAAATTGAAAAATGGAATAAGGGTATCACCATCGGAATTGACCGTACTTGTCTTCGTCAATGTTTGTTCGTGTTTCGTTGTCGAAGGAGACTATTATTCACCGTGTCTAGATTTGTAAGACAACCAACGCTTTCATTCTCCGAAATGCAAGAAATTATCAATTAGCATTTTCATGTTGAATCAATGATAGATTTTTCACCCTTGGGGGGATCGTCAGGGTGGTCTTTAGAATGACTTTTTTGCCGAAATGGTCATGAGGTCCACCGACGTACGGCCGCCGGTTCTGTGCTATTTCTTTTTCTTTATCTCTTCGCATCTAGTAGAGGAATGCCCGATACGAAGGTATGAAGAAGTCTGAATGGACATCCATAGAGGCTGTGAAATGACTGGCCGAACAGGAACCTAGAATGTAGAAGAACAAAATTCGATAACGCAGCCAAAGGGGCAGGAAAATCCGAAGTCGCACAAAAAAGTAAAGAAAGTAATGAGAAGGAAAAGGACTAGGACGACGAAGAATTACATGACTCTGTAACCTGAGAAATTAGTTACTGTTTCGGTCCACCGTGAATAAAGTGGAGATAGTCCTGATGGTCGCTAACCTTTGTAGATGAGACGAAAGGCGAAGAAGATTAGCACCTGTTTGTTGCTGGAGAAGCAATATAAACAAAAAAAAAAATCCATATTTCAAACGGATTCAGTAAAATACGCGAAACGCTACATCATAAATTCGAATTTGGTTCAAAGTCTACAAAGTTATGGACCATGATCTGTGAACTTACGAGAGATGTCCGTCTATCAACTGACGGTCCGACCAGTAACAGTCTCAATGGTATAACAGATCTTTCTCTGTAACACCTCTCCGATCAACAGAGAGCCATATCAGTCCGCAGTACCGTAATTTACGCAACATCTCGACACAGTGTGTGATGACTCGCTGTGGTGAAAGTGAAACCAGCCACGCCGGAACGGACTGGCGAACCGAGCAGGAACCGACTTGACTGTTCCGTCTCCGTCGCACGTTTTAGATTCGATTTTCGGTTTGATAGCCAATCTTCCTCCTTGGACTTTCATGGACGATGAAAACAAATCTCACGAAACAGCACAAAAAATATAAAATAAACAAATTAATGATAATGTATAAGATGGGTCGTGGATTATCCGGATAGATGCGGGACTCAAAAAAATGGTGTATGAAGTTTATGGTGCCTAACTATTGGTAGTTTCCCATTAAGTTTATTTTTTTACAGAGATCTTGGTCACATCTTTGATGCTTTACATTTAAAAAGAGCTGAAGTCAATGACAGTCCACGAGAGTGAATTTTCCATTCACATTCGTCGATTGTTTTTTTTTTTGGACTATGCTGCCGAGATTGCTAATCTAGAGGGCTCCATGAGCTCCTTTTGTGCTATGCATTATACTGTCTCTCACTTAGCGTTCAGTGGAGGGGCCGTTTACAGTCTCCATATGCAGAGCGGGTGGTGGTGGTAGTAGCGAAATGTTATGTTCTTGTTTCAAGGGCACCATCACAGCATATCCCACAATGTGGGGATTACCTTATAGAATAAAGCACGACATTCAGAATAATAGGTGGTGAACCTCAATACTGAACTATGTGATATGTTATATTAATAATAAATGGATAATTTCTATACCGCCATTTTTGTGTATCCACCTCAAGGGCGCTTAACAATATTGCCTCTTGTATTCAAGAGCATAATTCATTCTTTAAAAACATCTATGTAATTGAATTTCCAATTTTGTTAACGTGCATTTCCTCGTCTTGTTTTGAAATCTTTTCCTTTATACATACAGTTTTTAATGAATGTCAGTTCTTCGTGAATCCCTACTAGTATTTTTCGCATTTTCAAATCTCCAGCTCGCGGTCCGTGAACGAACCTTGAAACTCGCTGTGGTTTTTTTTTACAACCGGCAATCAATTCCCATTTCCGACGACAAAAACTGTCCTTGAGACGATATGGCCGTCGCGTGTCTCGTTCGCGAAGGTAGAAAGTATTGTGACACCTCCATGCCTCAGTTGTGCTATGCAGCACCAGAAAAGAAAGGACAGAAAAATGATATTATATTATATCTCTTCTTGTGTAAGACCTTTGTCCGCTCGCTCTGCGGTTAGACACTGACTTATATTATAAATTTCTCATTTAATGTAAGGCATATTGTGGTTTTGTAGTCAACAACACATTGATAAATCATACTCCATTATCATCATCGTTCTAGTAAATGTAATATGTACAGATAGGGTTGCCACACGTCCCTTATTTAACCGTTGCGTCCCGTATAACTACATGTCCCGTTTTATCGACAAGTGCGACAAAATATTGAAGTGGCCCGGAACCAGATAAAAGAGATGTGGCTGAAATTTTTACCACGTCTACTTGGAATAAAAATATTAATTTAGATAATTTATATCTTTTTAATAGAATATAATGATTGGAAGACTATCACATTACCGTTTGACCTACGTGAAAAACTAGAGGTGAGGTCTGGAAGACACCCAAAATGGTGAACCCTAGATAAATGCCCTTGGGTGGTTTAGAAACATAGAAAGAATGAATGATGACCGTCTGAACGAATAGTAGACGTCGGCCAAGGAAAAGTACGATCACATAAATGGAATTTTGAAAGATGAAGACAATTAGAAGTAAGAATTATAGAAGAGGATGTATGCGAAGATGGATAGACATGAATGAAGCGAGAAATGTATTTCAAGGGAGGAGTCTGGCATTCGGTTATCTCTTTCTACCCCGCATAGGGAAACGGCGTGGTGGTATGAATGGATGCCCACAACCACGGGGTATCTGTAGACAAAATGCGTGGTTTGTCTAAAACTATGTATACAAGCATAACACAGATGTAGATGAAGTGTTGAATGTCTTAATACATTTTGGTGTACACAGAAAGTGTCGAAATGTCCCATATTGGTACCTGGAAGTTATGGTGACCCTATGTGTAGTGTATTATCTTTCGTGACTTCATTGACCGCTATTATCAACAGCTGGACTCGCCAGTGTTTATTCGGTCAGCAGTTAAAAAATAATGAATAAAAAAATTGACGTAATGAAATGACTTCCTCGTTTTTTTTTTCACGTCGATAAACTCCGCACGGAGTTAGTGCTGCCGCCGTGCCATTATCGTGCACGATTTCAAATAAAATAGAAAATGTTGCCATATCGTAATCAATAATTGTTATAATTATATTATTCATTTTGAGATTTTGTGAGTAATCGTGTTTCCCATTATTATTTTTACAATGAATTATGTCATATTCATATTTGATAGTGATTGTTAAGTGGTCAAAATTCGAATTGATCCATTAAAGTTTGAAGGTTATGGACCTGATCTATGATAAACGAGTGGGTTGTGGCCAACCCTATACTCTTGACTACCATATCACTCCGCAAAGTACTGAAATTTTTGATTGAAAATTTTCATTAAATAAGTTATTTAAATTATTTTTATAACGAAAACTAAATATTTTACGATGAGCCTTTTAGCAATTTGAAATTAAAAATATCAAATTTTAATTTTGCTGTACTTGGGGTCACTTTGAAATATTTGACAGATAAAAAAATTGAGAATCACTAATCAGATATCCTTCAAAATCTAATGGGGTCAAAGCGAGTATTAGACATACAAATTTGCAAAACTTGAAAATAATCGAATGAGTTCTTCAGTCGATAAAGATGAAAAAATACGCCGCATGTAGTACCTACATAGCACACACAGTTACATTGTAATGAAACTTTCAAAATACAATCTCAGCATGATACCTTTTTTTCACATATTGCAAAGTGTAATTGTTTATCATTTATATTATTTCACAGTAGATTGTCTATATTTCTTTTACATGTTCTGTATTTGAATTTAAAATAGCTGCGTTTGACAATCAATGGTTTGATGTGGCTTAATGGTATCTGTGTATAGTTTTTATAAATATTTTTTTGAAAACGCATATCGATTGTAAGTAATTAGAAAAAAATTAAATCGATTGACTCTAAAATAAAAATATTATGAATAATAGGCATTGATGGATACACAAATTAATGGATACTTACATAATTAGCTAGATAAACCATGATAATAAATGCTCAGCTTACCTGTAACAAAAAAAATCATAACATTAGACGGATTAACAAAAGAAAACAAATGATTGAATATCAACAATATAACAAAATTGTATATCATTTATAAATTGTTATTGTATATATGAAATTTACAGTAGGTACACATTGATTGTACAATAATACAATACAAAAAGATAAACCCAATATTATAAAAAAGAATATCGTGCGTGGGCGGAGATGTGCCAGCAATAATTATTAATTTCATTATACCGCCTCTTTAATTTTGCGAAATTTAAATGTTGGTGCTCACGAAAATACATATGTATTTTGGACAACGGGCCTCTAATTAAGTCAGGTTTTACGTTATGGTGATGTAATTCAAACAATAGTATTTATTTTCCTATATAAGTTCCATGAGACAAAACGAGTGGGTTGTGGCCAACATTAAACTCGTCACTAACAAGTCATTCTATAAAGTATTCAAATTTTGTATGGAAAATATTCAGCATTTTCGTGAAATGAGTTTGATACATTATTTTTAATTTAAATATTTTATTGTGAAATCTTAATAATTCTTCAATGCCATTTTATGAAAGTGATGTGTCTTTTTACCAATTTGAAAATAAAATTTTCAAATTATAATTTTTCTGATCTCGGTGTCACTTCGAAATATTTGACAGTTAAAAAGATTAAGAAGCACTATTCAGATATCCTTCAAAATATAATGGGGTCTAAATGAGTAATAGATATAAAAATTTGCAAAACTTGAATAGAATCGAATGAGTACTTTAGTCCATAATCGATAAAGTTAAATGAACACGCCATACATAGCACACACACAGATACATTGTGATGAAACTTTCAGAATAGAATATCAGCATGATACTAGTTGATAATCTGCAATAAAAAATAGCCTTAAAAATTGCGAAATCATATCTCCCCACTATATCCCCTTGAGTTAGTGAGGAGTAAAAAGGTAAAAGAAGTATCTTTAAGTCATGATCTGTGTAATTGTTTAAATTTACATACATACATACATAACATCACGCCATATCCCTTACGGGGTAAGCAGAGAGAACCGAGCGCCATACTCCTCTATTTTTGCATACATTCCTAGCTTCCTTTACATCCATGCATCGTCTCATACATGCTCGTCGATTATTCAAGCTTCTTATATTTCCTTCTTTTAAAATATCATTCACATGGTCATGCCATCCCTTTCTGGGGCGGCCCCTACTATTCACTCCATCTCTTACACCCATGTATATTTTTTTGGTCAGTCGTTCATCATTAATTCTTTCAATATGTCCAAACCACCTCAAGGAATTCACTTTCATTTTATTTATAATACTCTTCTTCATCTTGCATTCCCTCCTTATGTCCTCATTTTTTATTCTATCATATATCGTTCTATTATGTACATACTCTTCTTAGTGATCTCAAATTTAAACTTAATTTGTTTAAATTTACAGGATCATTTAATCGCCGATTGTGTATCAATTAATGGCTAAACGGAACAAAGGAGTCTTAAGAGAGCATATAGCGCTAAATCTATTGACTGAAAACCGCCTAATGCACTATGAGGTAGGTACTGTGTTAGTAAAGATAATTATCGAGTGCGTTAAAAAGGTAAATACGTGATTGAAATGATCGGAAACCCAAAATTTGTTGATTTTTTGCATTATAACAAAAAACCTGACTAGAAATGAAAAAAAATATCACGTACATTCACTTTGATTTTATGCACTCTTTAAGCCCCACATAAAAGATGTATTTCTCTACGACACATAGTGATGAAATTTATTGAAAAAAATGTTGTAAAAGGATATCTTCAAAAATTTTATCAGGGAATTTATGCTGAATTTTAAAATTGTGTGACGAATATTCACTAGAGGAATGTTGAAAATACTTATAGTATTTTTATAGAAACGAACTGTTTAACATAGCTGAGAAATTTGATTAGATTTAGATTTAAATGCCCTCTTAAATTTGCTGAAGGCGTCAAACCAATATCTAAGGGGTGTAACTTTTATTCCTCTTAACTGAGTATGCTCTTTTCAACTCCTTTTTTTTGTGCTATAGGTGAACGAAATCGGTCGAGGCAGGATTCGAACTCGCGACCACTGGATTACTAGCCCAACGCGCTAACCGCTCTGCCATCGACCCATCTTTTAATCGCTTGCTTTAGATTTTTTACTCTTTACTTCCAGTAACTTATGTCAAATACATTTTAATAATATAAAAAAAACTGTCGTGAAATCAGTTTCATAGATGACTGAAGAATTTTATAAAATAAAATAACTCCAACTATAGATTAACAACATATCTTTATTTAAACACTATCTTGAGCCAGTAATTGACTTCGCTGAATATATTAGACGATACATATTGTTAAGTTCAGAGTCACGTTCATAGAGCAGTTGTTAGTACCTCTATATCATTGTCACGACAAGAATATCATATGGTTATTATTATAATATATTACTAGTGGGCCCGGGCAGACGTTGTTCTGCCACAGATCGTATTTTATATATACCTCATTTTATATATTGTTCTATGTAGATCGCATTTTATATAGACCTCATTTAATATATTGTTCTGCCACAGACCGCCTTTTATGTAGATCGCATTTTATACAGACCCCATTTTATGTATTTTACAATTTTTATCTCGACCACTAGATGCGTAATACAATGTCAACATATTTGTTCACACCGCCATCTACTGAAAGACTACGCAGCTTAAAAATGAATTAGTACCCTTTTTCCTATAAAAAAATATTGGGAGGGTGTAGGGAAGTCAAAATTTGTAAGTTTATAATATAATTTTAGATGAGATCTAAAAAAAAATGTTGAAAAGATACTATCCAATCTTTCAATCCGGAACCAACCATACAAACTTAGAAAATTTCATTGAAGGAGATTAGCGTATACGAACATTGTGACACAAGATTTTTATAAATTAAGATATTATATACATTAAACATACATTAAAGGAAGCAGATTGACATGTCCGATTGATGAGCACTAAAACAGTAAAGATATAATTTAGACATCAATGTGGTGCCGTTCTTATAAAATATATAAGATAATATACACAGTGAAGTATATGACAGGATTAGGAATAGAGAAACAAGATAGGACTATGAGAGACGAAAGACTGCCGATGAGAACATAAACTGAAATCAAACGGAAGGTAAAAAAAACAGGGATCACAAATGAGATAATAAGAAAATATATAGCAGAAAAGAAAATAGTGCTCCACAATAGCAGCAAGAATAAAAATAGGTCCTACCTAAAAAGTAGCAAGAGTAGTAAAATATACTACCCAAAATGAAGAAATAACAACACAAAATTCTACGTAAAAAGTAGCTAGAGAATCAATTAACGAATCTAAGAAATGAAAAAAACGAAGAAAAATGATTCATTGATACGAAATCTGGCATAATTACGGAGTCGGCCTTCGTGGCTCAGTTAGTTAGATATCTGACTGCTGAGCCAAAGGTCCCGGGTTCGATTCCCAGTGGAGACACAGTTTTTATTCTGTTTTCAGTCTGGATCTGTGAGACGATTAATACCGTAAGTCTTCAGAATGTGGCAACTTGTTATTGGGTGCGTGTTAAATTAATATTTGATATAGTACCTGTTTGTTGCCAGACAAGCAATATTAAATAAATAAATAACTCTGGCAAAGAATTGTCGACCTTCGTGGCTCAGTTGGTTAGGTAACTGACTGCAGATCCGAAGGTCCCTGTTTGGATTCCCGGCGGAGACACAGTTTTTAATTGTGTTTTCAGTCTGGATCTGAGAGACGATTAATATCGTAAGTCTCCATAATGTGGCAACTTTTTATTGGGTGCGTGTTAAATTAATATTTGACATAGTACCTGTTAGTTGCCCGAGAAGTAATATAAAAATAAAATAAAAGATTACTTTTGAATTACTTTAACAACATAATATAATTTATTTTCCTTGAGAAATTATAGAAACACAACCTCAACAAAAATTAAGCAACATCATGTCAATAACGTAGAAATTAATATAAACCGCAGATATGTTTATAATGTATCCGAATGGGCATTTTCACATAGCTACAATTGATTCGTTTCATTTCATTTCGTAAAGAAGGATTTGTAATAGAACGATGTATGACCGGGTAAGAAACGAGGACATAAGGAAAGAATGTAAGATGAAGAAAGATGTCATTACTAGAATGAAAGTGAACACATAGAGATGGTTTGGTCACATGGGGAGAATGAATGAGGAGCGCCTGACGAAGAAAATATACAGAGCGGAAAGGAATGGAATGAGAGGTCGGGGACGCCCAAGAAAGGGATGGCACGACCATGTGAACGAAATTTTGAAAGACGGAAATGTTAGAAGTGTGAGCAATAGACGAACATGTATGAGACGACGCATGAATGTGGACGAGGCGAGAGATGCATGCCAGGATAGAAAGATGTGGCGGTCGGTTCTCTCTGCCTATCCCGCAAGGGACATGGCGTGATGGTATGTATGTATGTACAATTGATTCGTTATAAACAAATTATATAATGAATAAACATTGCGAAATAAAATCGTATACTGGTGTAGGAAGAACAGGTATTTGTCAAGGAAGCGTGATTGACGAATAAGCCGCCTTAATGACTCACAAGTTAAAACTTAGTACAAGTTCTCAAAATATCATAAACACATCCTAAGGGTCGTTATTACAGGAGTTATTTAAGAATAATGTAAGAAAAAGTTGAGGTCCCGTATGCAGTATTCTCGTAGTACGGGAACTTACCTTTTCTTACATTTTTCTCAAATAATTGTTTATTACAATTAATAGTCTGAGACAGTGGTGCAGAAAAAAATACACATCACTGTTTAGGGTCTCCGAGAACAAGGCGATAAAACTATGATGATCGTCAACCTCCGTAGAAGAGACACAGATGCAATGCGATAAACATAAACAGTAAATAAAAATAACGCAATTGACGTAAACCATATCATTTTATTAATAAACCGACTACATGCACACGAAAAACCGGTAATACCGGATAAATAACTATACGCTATAAACACAACGTACAGACGTGTACAGAAAAAAGCAGGTTTTCGAGAACAGTCCATAGGTACTGCTGGTCACGGAGAAAAAAAATGAGAGCATTCACAGCGGTCCGAAACACGAGGCCGTAAAGCCTAGATATGCCTTGTTACTAAAAACCAGGAACGAACACAAAAGAAATACACGTAATGATATTGTATAGCATTTTTCCAAGCAGAGAAACACGCTTTGCATTGATTTGCATGCCTTCTTAAATTAAATATCCAGTTTCTAGCGAGTGGCTGGTAAAAAAGATTTACAAACCAGCTTCGTTAATAATGCTGCGATTGCAAAAAAGCCTGCATTTTCAGAAACAAAAATCGAAATCAAACCTCTTCGTATTGTAGGAGTTACAACTTTGTAGAGATTGTGGCGCAAACTGCAAGTCGTAAAATGATACGAATGACGCAATACGAGGAAAAGTTATAGAAATCATAATGTGGGCGCTTATGTTCGAATGGAGATGACAGCATTAGATGAAACTGCTTTACTATCAATTAATAAATCATGATACAATAAAAACGAGTAGGTAAACATAATACAAAGAAGTAGAAAGTAACTACATACACAAACAATACTTCGACAGCGGCAAGTATAATAGACGAGTATTTGTAGTTATAAAAATATGGCTAATATTTTTATCTGTCAGTAGTACAATAATGAGTAAAATGTATGCATTTGTGAGATAAAAAGAGAAACAAAGACAGTATTTGTGTGTGATGAGTGATGATGTATGTATGTGTGATAGTATACTTTTCAGTGATAATGAATAATGAATACACTCCAGAGCAGTCAAGGAACATATCAAAAGGATTTCCTATGTATATGGTTGTCTCTGTTTATTAAGGAATTCATAGCAGCATTTTCAATTAAAAAAATATATTGTTGGGATGGTGGATCTATGGACAGAAACCCGAAAAACGATCACAAAAAACAAACAGATTCCTTTTGCGTAATCAGCTACCAATCGAACGATAGGTATCGATCCAAATTACGAAATCTTATAAAATAAAATAAACAAGAGTCAAAGTTGTATCGTAATGTGCGATAAAAGTATCAATCAAATCAATTCACGCTATAAATAATATTGTTACAATCTGCGATAAGTTAAAATAACTATTTAATTCTGAGAAAAAAACAATAACACTGGATACATTATTTACAACACAAAGGAGAATAAACGAAGAAACAGTCGCGTGGGTGATAATTATTGCAATACAAACAAACAGTGAATTAGTGAAATCGTCGTCCCAACAATAGCAAATACATTAAATTGTTAAAATGTGGGATGTCTGATATTTAACTACATTTGCTTAATGGGTGCTGCATCAGAATATACCCACCCATACCGAGAAATCGAAGCTGAAATAAGCATAATTGATAATAATAAATATTCAGAAACTATAATAAATTGACGGCAATAGACGATTTGACACGTCGTGAAATTCAACGCTGGAAGACACCATCTTTAAAGATCAAATACTACGAAGCAATCGAACATCAAAAATACAGCAACATCACACTGTAGTATACAGCATATTGAAATTGAAAGGGAAAGAAATATTCGTATTCCACAGACGAAGCGAGACAAATAAATTGATACATTTGGTACTATTTGGTAGTCCATGATTATCATAATTGCGAAACAAATACATTCCTTTATAGATCTTAAGACCTGTAAACCAGTTATTTTAAACACTCCTGATTTCAGGTGAGTAGGTACTCCTCTCACCGACAGGTGTATTGTATATTCTTGTCTATGTGAGGAGTTCTCGAGCGATTTCATGGTATAGAACTCACTAAAAACTCACTTCTTCCGCGAGTCTTACAAAAACCCCTAATATATTCAAAGCGCCCTTGAGGTGAGGTTATCACAAAAACGACGCTATAAAAATAATCCAAATTTATTATTATTAGAACAAGAATTTGCACCATAAATACAAAAAAAAAACTATTACATTTTCCTTTTAGATGGTTGAGCCAACTAGGAAGGCGTTACTGCGAGATAAACCTCAAAAAGTGTTGTTCGACTTGACGATCGAATGAAACAGAGGAACAAAATTGTTGAACCTAAGCTATTTAAAACGTATAGACAGTGTGATAATGAGTAATTTGCAAAAAATAGCAACAACAAACACAGTATAATTAAGGAAAGCTTAACCAAGTTACAAAGGAATCAAATGTCTTTGTATATAACCACTAGTCTTTCAGTATTGTTAAGTATTATTCTGACGATGTGCCTTGCACGAAACGCATCGATAATCAAATAAATTTCAATAGAACTAACACCAAGTTTTTTTTTTATATTTGTAATATATCAGTTGTAAGGGATTAGGTGGTACCATTTCGTATCCAACGAAGTTGTACGAACCAGAACAGCGCAGCAGCCAATCATCTCAGTCGTCCAGAACCGCAGATTGAGCTGGCTTGGCCATGTGCTTCGTATGTCCCCCGAGAGTGTTGATTATGTAAGCCTTTTTTACGGACTCCGGACGGGACGAAAAGACGAGGCACGCCAAAACTCACCATCAAGCAATCATTATCTGCGGACCTGCATGATTCTGGCTTAAGCTGGGATGAAGCTGTCCATCTGGCGCAAGACAGAGAGGCTTGGAGAAATTTCGTGGTGTCCACGTGCTCCACACTGGGAGCGATCGTGGATTAAGTAAGTAATATATCAACAAATGTCTTTGGTTAAAAGCTGATTCAGCCGTCGATTATAATTTAGCATCCATTTAAAAAGACCACGTTAAGGTCTGTTTAGAATCAAATATTCTACATGAGGAATTAGAATATTTGAGGCTACAATAGCAGCGAACACTTTAGATCCTGTACTCGTACGTAGGTACGTCGTTGAGGATATTAACATAATTCCTACGTTTATGTATCGCGAATGTATCAAATGAAGACAGGTGGAGCGATTGCGGGCGACCCATTATGTTTTATTGATTAGGCAGAATGGAGCAGGGTTGGCAACAGACCGAAAAAAATATAAGAAAAAAAAGACATTGAAAATCATTGGCACGTGATACACATCGTTGACAGAGACTTTTCAACATTCTGATGACACAGCTTAAAACATCGTAGTAAACTTTGTGTGACAAAGTTCCCACTTCGTATCAATGATTGATTAGATGATAAATAAGCAATATTGACAAGACGATGACAGGAAAGAAAGACGTTCAAATATAAGTTGTTGGAGTGCAGCGGGTAGAAGAATGTGCCGTCAAAATAAAGTTCACAAGGAAATATTCCATAAAAAGTCGGCAGAATTAGACAAAATAATCTCAAATGTTAGAATGGGCACATGCAATTTGGTGTGGATTTTTATTCCATTTCTAAGAAATAAAAAATCAAAAACGTGTGCTCGTGACAATATTATCAATAATATACTTAAATATCATGGAATAAAATTGAATGCAAACAGTCTTTGATTCATATTTTAATGTTGTCAATGTTGAAGGCACTAAAAAATTTTATAAAATCAAATTACTGATTTTGGTTCAGCATATTTTTTCTTTCACAAAACGATTGTTTTGGCTAATTAGGCTGGGTTGTTTCAACAAAAGTATCAGTAATAGTATATATAGTTAAAATACTTTGATTTCATAAAATTGTTCAAACTGCGTCGTTTAACGGCATTAGATTTCAATGAAACAATCAAAAGTAACAACCAAAAGTTCAATGAAACAACCAAAAGTAACTATTTAATACTTTATTATTAATACTTTATTTTTATTTCTTAGAAGAAGAAGAACTAAAAGTATTGAACTATTTTATGAAATCAAAGTATTTTTACCATACTTTTACTTTAACCTTTGTTCGAGAAACAAAGCCTTAGATATTCAGTTGATACATGCCCAATGAACCGAAACGACCATCCTTCCAAATATATTTATGGAAAAATCGTATATTTGATTTAATAAACCACTGGGCTAATATTATTGAACAAATAAGATAATCAATCGTTAAGATAATGTTGTTTAAATAGATTCAAGTGTATCAAAATAACAACATTCCACATTGGTATAAATCAAAGATAATAAATCTACTTGAATGTTTATTTTGTATAAACGATATAAAAGGTAGGTACACTGGAACAACCAAATCGGACAACCGTAACGAAACAATCAATCCAACAACTCATTTCGGCGTAGCATGTCCAATGCGCTTATGTAAGTCGTCATACCAGCAACAGCCCTGGCCTCGAAGTCTCCACAGCCGATAGATAATTATGCGTGGTAGGTAAAGAATAACAAAAAATATATAAATCTGCTGGCACCAATTGACAGCAGAGAGCAGGAGGAGAACTGTCGCATGCAAGGTCACGGCAACGACGGAGCAATAGCACTATCCAACGCTGGGTTCAATGGCGTTCAATTTTAATGCATTTGACAAACATCCGGAATGGGATTTGGTGAACTTGGAATTAATTCCGAGCACTGGAGTGTGGGCGGCATAATGAGTACGCTTGTGAAAGACTGCACATTGCATATAAACACAAATACATACACTAATCAGATTATTTTCATTTTTTTTTAAATATATAAGGATAAAATCACTTGTATAGCTATTTCATCCTATAAGGACACAATCAAGACTACACGAAATAGTAATCGTGTTTTTTTTTTATTCCTATTAGTAGGATCCGATAAATAGAAATTAGTAGAAAGTGTTTTTTTTAATTCCTATTAATAGGATCCGATTAACGTTCCTATTAACTAATTTAAAGTAAATGGGGTAAAATAATCAGAATATCAATCAAAGTAGGACTTTACAAGGAAAAGTATAAAAACTAATAATGCAACACCTACAGAATTACAAATATAATATTGAAGAGATCGTAGAAAAACAATTTTGTAACTGCTACTCGCAGAATTGCAGATGTCATTAAAGGTTAAATTGTATTTTGCGAAATGAGCAAGAAACTTCATTCCGGGTATAATTTCATGATAAGTGGAAAGATTAAATAAGTAGAGAAGTCTTGTAAAAACCTTGTTAACTATTTTATTAACCAAGTAAACGTAACTAATACAACGAAATTAATATGAAGATTGTCTCCGTAATGACGAAGTAAAAAAAAAACAATGAAAAGTCTAAATTTGGTATGTTTTATCGCTGCTCTTACGGATGGAACCAACAGTTTCAACAAAAAATCGGGGAAAGTAAAATAATATATTTAAATCTATAAAACAAAGATTTATAACATAAATCGCAATAAAACGATGAAAGGCATTAAATTCTAGAATAAACAATCGCGCTAAGCGTAAAATAAGCCGGTTGAATTTTTTTTTCAATTTCCAAAGGTTATGTTAGCAACATCCATTTACTTTTCTCCTACTGATTGTATCAACAAAACTTGCAGTGAAAGTACAAATTGATTGGAATCAACAAAAAAAAAGATTGAGCGCAAATGAATAACAATAAAAAGCCTATGGACGATTCCCATTAGAATCTATAGTAAATAAATCATAGAGTGAACGAGTTAATATTGTAGCCTTTACATATGAATTTTCTAGAGCAGTATAGCGTATCGATGATCTATGAATTCAGATTCCACAAGTAGAAGGAATGTAAAAAAAGTAGTCTAATTTGAATAAACAATATAAGGTATGCAAAGGGACGTGAGAAAATATTGATGAAGATACAGCCATTTCCTCAACACTGACAAATGAAAATACAATTTAATATTTATACAAATTATAGATGCCACCAAACTTCTTGAGTCTTTACGCCGTGGAGGGGCCGGTTGCACATATAGCAATCAAGCAAAAGGACAGAAATTTGCGATCTGTGCACTCACGTGAAGGGGTTCAAGTTGTTTTACGATACCTATTTTAATCTAATAATTTGAAATGCATTTTTTCCAATAAAGTAGATAATATTCTAAATACCTAATCAAATTTAAATAAGTAGTCCCTCTAGTAGTCTGTTAGCTAAATTGTATCCGCCCGGAACCTACTGCTTATGAATCACATGTCCAGCTAACTGAGCTACAAAGTGCGACAATTGTTATTACATATTACACAATGTTTAACAGATGTGATTTCTTTTTGATCGAACATCGTGTGATGGACGCGTTGCAGTAACCAGTTTTATGGACACTGTACCAAAAATAGACACTGCACAACTTATTTTAAAATACGATGCTGTAATTCGTAAAAGTGAAAGTACCAAATTAATAAAAACAAGTGTTTATTAAAATAACCTGGATGCGGAGAGTACAAAATAAAAACGAGTGGAAGCAGATGAGAGAGGCCTAGGAGATCTAGCAGGGGAAAAAATCTATGGACTGTAATATGCTTTGCCTTAAGCTTACTCTTATCCTATGTATACAAAAACGTCCAAAAACCCCATGTCATTTCTTATTTGGTTTATCTTCACATTCAGCCTCATTTACAATATCAATCGTTTATTTTTCATGCTTCTAATGTACCTCGGCGTAATAGTTTTAATTATGTCAAATACATCCTTCGTTGCCTAACACGATCGTCATATTTCTACACTCTAAACTCGATCATACATCGTTTTATTACACAACGTCTCAATGACCTCATTTATATCGGTAGAAAAAATAATTAACACAAGACAGTAAGAAAATATAAATCTAATTCAGATAAAAAAAACATAATATTATTCCCTCCTTCATTTCCTTATTGCTGTGATCAATCTATTTATCGCAGTAATAAATAAATAGAGTTCTACAAAAAAAAAAACTAAGATAGAGTTCTACAATATTAATGCGGTCAACATTGACAAAATATAAACATAAAATATACATAATAATAATGTATTTGTACTTTTAATACAATTTCTCAAACCATTTGACAATACAATTTATATATTGATAGACAATATATTGAATAAACAAAACACTAATTCATTCAATGTATTATGAATGAATTATCAAAAAAAAGGTCAGCAAGTTACCCCAGAAACACGACAATGTCCGTTCTCTAAAATTACTACAATCGAAACAGTTTGTTTAAACCTGTTCACACAAAAATATGGTCAAATTGATCACGATCACAATAGACAAAAACATTGTTCAAATGACAAATAAACATTTATTAATTTAGTCCAATTATAACGCATAAACATTTTAATTTCAGCGATTCAGACAGCGTTCATTTATATAGGAAAACAACTTATCAAAACAGATTAATAGTGCTATAAATTTAAATTAATTTTTTTTTATTAGGAAGATCGTTTCGGTTTGATAATATATAGGTATATATATATATATATATATATATATATATATATATATATATATATATATATATATATATATATATATATATATATATATATATATATATATATATATATATATATATATATATATATATATATATATATATATATATATATATATATATATATATATATATATATATTCTTATAGAGAAGAAATGTATACAAGAGAACTATTAGGTACCTAATTAGGTATTCCTTATTAGGCACCTAATTAGGTATTCCTTATTAGGTACCTAATTAGGTATTCCTTATTAGGTACCTAATTAGGTATTCCTTATTAGGTAATCTGGTTTTATTTATTATTACATGCAATAATTTTACTTTACAGATTGAGTGATAAGTCGTGTTCGCAATATTAAAATAAGAAATACATGTGAAATAGAGGACATCGTTCGGTGGAGTACATAGATCCAAAAGAAGACATTGGAGGGACCACGTAGCCAGAATGGACAGTGATAGACTTGCGTATAAGGCAGCTAATGAAATCCCTTTTGGTCGCCGTCTAACAGGAAGAACACCCAAAAGATGGGAGGATATTTGGACTTCGTCATCTTAAGATGCATAGTTTTTGAATTACAGACCAACAGGTCTACTAAACGAAGAAGAAGAATAGTTCTTTGAAACAAGTACATATAAATCCTCATATATTCCCTACATAAAGAGGTAAAGGAAATCGTTCAAGGCGACATTCGATCCTGCGCCCTCTGGATTACCAATCCAGCAAGCTAGGCGCTCAGGAAAGTTTATGCACATGTACGTATTGTTATACCTGACAATATCATATCAGACGCGATTGTATAACATCGCGTTATAAATTATTCGATCTGCTCTATTAAACAAAGCACATAGTATACATTTTAAAAATCCGGCATAAGATTTTATTGGCGCGTAGAAAATTCCAATGGTAATTTATAATAGCCCGCATATAAACAGACAGATCATAGATTATTGGCCTGTACAAATCAAAACAAAATAATTAATTATAATAACGATGTGAAACATTAATATTAATTATTATTAGTACGCCATAATATACATAGAGTGTAAACAATACATATTATGAATAAGTTCGTCTGACGCTTTTAGATGAATAAGGAGAGGCAGTCAAAATAAACAAGATAAAAAACAAACAATAATTGTTTGATTTTTAATAATAAAACAAATCAATGTTACTAACAATGAAAACCATCTTAGATCATGAATTTGAATAGGATGCGAGTTTGGCTCGTGAAGCAAGATTTGAGACACGGCATAGGAGATATTGTGCAAGACTAAAGAAAACATAAATTAAGGACGAGGAGAGCTGACCCCAACAGTTGGCACAGACGATGAGTTGAGATATAGTTTGGGTGAAAAAGAAGAAGTGAGAATTGAGTGAGAAAAATTACTTTGTAAATTGAACCCAGGACGTCAGCATAGAAGTCGAACAATTTAATCGCTGTCATGGTGGTCAGTATATAAACTCACTCAGACGTACCTACCGTATAAGAATATTGCAATATTTAAATGGAATAACGAGAAACGAGATCTTTAAGAAGAATGTAAAACTATAGAATAAATTAATGATGTGATCATTTTTAAAATTAAAGCTTGAAATTATTGTCAATATCATCCCTATATTTGAAACTAATACTTATAAATCTAATGATACGGATTCATAAGTGGAATCTTATTCTAATGCAATAAGAGCTTGATTTATTCATTCCCAATATCGATTTATTCCCAATATTAATTTATTAATTTTAACTTGCCTATGTTTTTTATTTTGTTTGTATTATTTTATTTTTTTGTTTTTTTTTTATGATTTTGGCAATGCACATGTTTTTTTTCTTGTTTAACAAATTTTTGTAAATGATCTCATGAACGTAGAAGTTAATAAATAAACATCAGAGCTTAATCGATTCTATTAGATCTTGCTTGTTTTTTTAAATCAATGTCTACTTACATATAACTCTAAAGATACTTATTAGCACTCGTATTATAACTATATTGGTAGCTGACTTATAATTATAACTCTACTTAATCGAATACAAAAGCGGGAGTCAATTCCGATAACAGAGTTCGCTCGATTTTTTACGAATATCTCCGAAGACGAATAATAATATATCTTACGTATTAACGGCATGATCTGCAGATATCTTGTAAGACCGCTTACGCACAATAATGTGGTTGTATCTCATAATAATATGAACGATACTTAAGGGAGAGTGAAATGAACAACTCTGTAGACAAGTGAATATACCTACTTGTATATTAACAGCGAAAGTTCTTAAACGAGTTTTCACGAGCCACTCGGTTCATAGTCGGTTCTTTAGACTGGTGAGGTATTACTAAACTGTTCGATAATAGATAGATTTGTATAGACAGGGAGACGATATCTAACATTTGGCTTTTCTGAGTCGTTATATAATAATTCGAGTGAGTGGCGAATGGTCCAATTCAGTGGAAAGAAGAACCTCCTAATGTCTGCAGTGCTAAAAGCAAGAGCTCTTTCACTAAAGGACTGAAAACAGCTTTGTTTCGTAAAGCATCAAAAAACTGAACTATCAGCGCCCCTGGAGTAATACTGATTTATTAAACGATGCTTTAAAATGTATTAATATTGAACTGAATTCAAACATGTTACTAAAATCCATATGTATCCATCATTGCCATTATAGTTTCTGGTACATATTGCAGGCGAAAATATCCACCAAAAACTATAAACAATAAAAGGTCGATACATTACATATTGAAATCTGATTTTTTACGTTCTCAGATGTTTCGTACAATTTTTTCATAAGTTTTGTTTTCAACAGAGTGTGGAAAACGTTAGAAATAATCGAGTATTACAATATTTAATTTCTAGGTAGATGGTTACTTACTCACTTAGAATAGAAATTCATCATGATGAAATTGAAGCGAATGATACGGCGGAATGCACTAGTCTAATATACTATTGCATCGGGTTATTGCACTATTATGAACCAACAATTTTCTCTATCGGTAGCCAAACTGAAAATGAGTTATACGTTCTCTTAATTGCACAAAACTACTCATTTCGTCCTTATTTGCACATTCAAGAACTGTGTCAAAAGAATGTGCCATCAAAAATAAATTTCTATGATTTCGATTGTCTGTGACCCAATAAAAAAATGGCTTAGGTACTATGTAATCGAACCTGAAAAAATTTTTGAAAAGGCTTTCAGTCAATCACTTAAGATAGATTTTTTCACAGCTAACAAGCAAGCACGAGGTGGTTATCATAAAACAAGATTTAGAGGAGCCCGTGTAAATTGTTGATGCAGAGACGACAATGATTTGATGTATGTACCTTTATAAGTGTAATAAACTCGTTAAAAAGAGCAGCCTAAATGTTAGTACTGAATCCAGAGTCATTACGAAATGAAATTATGAAATATAAACAATCCATACCACGAAGATAAATATTATGACAGTATAAACAAAAGGCGAGGTCCAACAACGCTGGGACTAACAAGTTAAGTAATGCTATTATTATAATAAACAAATAATTTGTATAGGTATGCATGTAATAAAATATTATTCAATTTTACCATATGCGAAGTCAGTCAATTATGTTAGGAAACTGAGACTGTCAAAATAATGCGAAAGGTTGAACGAACAGCGAACTGCGCAGACCTGGCATTAATTGACGGTAAAGCGAATTAGAATGACGTTGTCGAAGTTAGGTAACACAATGCAACGGAGCCCATTGCGCGAGAGTGAAGAAACAGACGCGACACGATGGGTCCCCCATAAACGTTGCTAAATCGAAAAGAAAAAAATTAGCTACGCAAAGTGCGTAAAAGACGATATTACCCAACCAAGCCGTTGATAAAACAGCAGAAGGTTTTGCATCACACGGTGATTAATGTCATTTCCATGCAACTCCCGTAGAAGCGATAGATTTGACGAAACAAGCATGGATGTGTATGTTGTACTAGCATCGTCCATGTGTGTCCGCTGTCAGCATTGTCAGCCCGCGGCGATCAATTGATATTATTATTATAAAAACATCTTCGAAATTAACGACCTATTCATCGGACAAAACGCGGTCATCCGTCGTAATTCAACTGGGTCAGTCGGTGTGACTACGAAGATTCTTATGTGTGTGTATGTGTGGTGATGGAGTAACGCGCGCGCAAGATGGTCATTAAATGCCGGTTACCATGACGCGAGCTGGTAACAAACAATATTCGTCGTTACGTAATTAAAAAGTAGTAGTAGTAGTAAATCCGACCGGCCAGGCCAAGTGAGACGGAGGAAAAACTACCAGAACGAAAAGCTGGAAATTTTGAAATCGAAAGCGCGCCCTCGATAAGAACGGCACGAAACTGCAATTCGATGAATGTATTTAAATAGTTATCTATTTACTTGTAAATTCGGAACAATAGCATAGACAAAATAAAGTTTAATTATAAACAGACAAATCTAAGCAATAAGGGAACTGAAGGACGCAGACTGTCTGTTATCAATTGTTGTTTTTTTTTACGTCCGTCTACTTTCATTGTCGATCGGTTCATAACGAAATCTTTATCGCCAAGACCAGACCACTGTCCGAAAATATCCTCGACATTGACAGCCAATAGCCAGATGGATGGATTGATTATATCACCGGGCAGTGGAGTGGCGAGAGTGGTCGGACACGATGCCACAGGGTCAAACGGACAAGTGACCGCCTCGGGTTGTTCACGACTTCCGTGACCAACATGGCGGCCGCTATTGGGGTATTTGATTCACGGCACTTAACAAATACATATATAGCCCGCAACCGAAGCCGTGCACGTGACCGATGCATGCAAACACGCCACAGCTCATTGCCAAGGTTCCCTGCAGAAATAATTCACATGTTTGGAACAACAACGAAATATCCCGTGTAATATAATAGAACTCCGTAGCATAGTGAAGTCGATTGAATTCTGTGCTGGCGTTCTTAGTATTAAATCCAGCAGAGGAAAGAATGATTTTCTATTTGCAACGACATAAAATTTGCACAATAGGTAAAATTAATGACAGAAGATTTTGAAAATGATTCGATAAGCCGTTACGCTCCAGTAGTTTGTGATTTATCGAGATAAGGTTTAAACGGAGAAGAAAAGTTAGGCGAACGGCTAATAGCTCTAATTTAGAAATTCAGATCCATGACCATTAATTTAATTATTATTCTAAGCCGGTGCCTCACATTAGCTGTGAGGCACCGGCTTAGAATAGTGCTTCCACTCTTTTCTATTATTGTTTTCGAGTGTCCCGTAAGAGCCGGGTAATCGAAAATACAACAGGCAACAATAACAATTGTCGGCCTTTGTGGCTCAGTTGGTTAGATATCTGACTGCTGAGCCAAAGGTCCCGGGTTCGATTCCCGGTAGAGACACAGTTTTTAATTGTGTTTTCAGTCTGGATCTGTGAGACGATTAATATCGTAAGTCTCCAGAATGTGGCAACTTGTTATTGGGTGCGTGTTAAAATTAATATTTGACATAGTACCTGTTAGTTGCCCGAGAAACAATATTAAATAAATAAATAACATCTCACATAGTTCAGCAATGAGGTTCACCACCCATTCTGAATATAGTGCCTTTTTAGGTGAGACGAGACTGGTGTGTGGGTATACACAGATATGTTGTGCTCCCTTTCATAAGGCAATGCACATCCGCACACCTTTCGCTGGTTACCCCACATTGTGGGATATGTGCCGTGATGGTATGAACTATCACACAAAGTATGGTTTATTACAAACTATATTAAAAACTGTAAGGAATATGACGAGGAATGGTAAACCAATGGAAAAATGCTAAGAAGACGACGTGAAGATATTGAGAGCGAGATGTTTGAAACTATAAAAACAGAAGAGAATTTATGAGAAGATGAACGTCTGACGTTCAGTTTTACCTGCCTACCTCGCCAGAACACGCTGTGATTGTATGCATACCAGTACAACTAGCATAAATTAGTATAATTACACTGTAGAATTAATAACCAACTGCAATAATTAATCAAACAATACATCTTTCCGATTACAATAGCTCTACAAAACATCTCATAGGATGAATATTATCAATCACAAACTATATGTATATATATATATATATATATATATATATATATATATATATATATATATATATATATATATATATATATATATATATATATATATATATATATATATATATATATATATATATATATATATATATATATATATATATATATATATATGTTATATATATATATATATATATATATATATATATATATATATATATATATATATATATATATATATATATATATATATATATATATATATATATATATATATATATATATATATATATATATATATATATATATATATATATATATATATATATATATATATATATATATATATATATATATATATATATATATATATATATATATATATATATATAAATATATATATACGTACGTACGTACGTACGTACGTACGTACGTACGTACGTACATACATACATACATACATACATACATACATACATACATACATACATACATACATACATACATACATACATACATACATACATACATACATAGATACATACATACATACATACATACATACATACATACATACATACATACATACATACATACATACATACATACATACATACATACATACATACATAGATAAACAACTATACATAGATAAAGAAATAGTTACTACAAGACATAATTCTATACTATGGCCCGGTTCAATGTCAGGTTTTTTTCCGCGCAAAATTAAACGATTGTGTTATACTACACACACACTGAGAGTGGCGAGAACTGGTTCTAGGTGATCATCAACTTACTAAGCCTCTAAATACCCCGGTCACGAGGCACGATCTCGCCGATCCTGCTTGGTTATTTTTTTAATCTCCGACTTCTGCCGACTCGTGTGTCGATGATACTTCTGCATCGTCACGCAGATCCAGCGGTGGACGTCGATCATGATTGATTGTCTGACAGACCATTATACAATACATACTGTAGACTTATAAAAAGACACGTGTAAAAAATATCGTAATTGAAAATGATTCAATTGTACACAGCCATGATTTGATAGATGTAAAGAAGCAAATACACGGTCTTGTTAAAGTAAAGTTTCTACGTATCTATAACACACAAGTACATAATTACAAAATTCTTCATCTTCTCCAAGTGTCGTCTCTTCCGCGGAGGTTAGCCACCATAAATGATTATTATTATATGTAAGAACAAACTTAGTTACAATATTTACGCGTAATAAGTTTATATAATAAGAGCCTGAGCGCTTTCGATGATTAAACTACCATCCTTGAAGACAATTAAACTTATGTAGATTAACTATTTTTTTTTGTTTATTATAGTTCTGATATTATACATTATAAACGTCAACTCTGTGAAAGAAATAACATTGAAATTTAAGAAATATTAAAATTAAACAGTAAAAAAATAAACAATTAGACATTAAGAAAACTAATAAAGTCAAATTAAAAGAGTCAATAGAGCAAATTTATTATTGAGATTTGATACCTGATTCTAAAAAAGTTATTTAAACGACACATTGTTTTGTCCACAGTTTAAAAGTTTGGCAATAACCACTTGTTCACCTTGCTTCTACAATTGATATTCAAATAATAATAATGGAACAATCGAAATACTTTGCAATGAATAATAAGACTATTAA
This sequence comes from Molanna angustata, assembly GCA_963576475.1. Taxonomy (NCBI): domain Eukaryota; kingdom Metazoa; phylum Arthropoda; class Insecta; order Trichoptera; family Molannidae; genus Molanna; species Molanna angustata. The sequence goes on from OY754982.1 coordinate 7,665,883, forward strand.
AATGACACTAGAATGATTAAGACGTTATGGATCGAATTAATGAATACTACGTACGATATATTTAAAAATAAAACTAATAGAATGAATATTAGACATGAATCAAACATTGCAGAACAAGTATAACTGATTGTTACAGTACAAAATTAAGCATTCAAAACTTACGATGACAAACGATTTAGAAATACCTTTCCGATTTGTAAATTGCTATTTTAGAGACGAATTATTACAAATTGTAAATAAGTGACAACTGGACCTTGTTGTTTGATCACTGGAAAAAACGGATGAGGTAATAATACAAAAAGCGACCAATATTTGCTAACACGTGGCCAAACACGTTGTCATTTTAGTCGACAAAGTGACTAAATCACGGATATATCACGGATTATAAAACCAGAATTAACTGAGGTAAACAGCTATATTAAAAATGATGGAGCAAAATCTGCATGACATAGTAACAGAATATCATAAATATATTTTGAAACAGATTGTTGTTTCACCAAGATTCATTCGATCTCAGTCTTCTCATATTGATTATTTTACAACGTCCGAGTATTCAATTAGCCGAACTTGTCTTTGAAACGCAATAGAATCAAGCTGTTCAAAAACTTTTGGACAAACAAATACAAACAAGCTAGATTTAAACCAATCCTTGCCAATCATTATATAGTAGTCTTAAAATATATACATTATTCAGACCCACAGGAATGGTCACAATTAAAGATCAGTCAAATAAACTGTAAGCGAGTCAGATATAAGATGTAAGGGGTCGAGACACCACAAGGCGATACAGCACTGAGACAATTCTTCGATCGGTGCTGATGTAAATGATTTTTAAATAGACGTATTATAATACTCGAAAATGCAACCAGAAATATTCGTGTAGGTACAAGCCATGACCATCTTCTGTTTAAAATGACTAAAATAGACATAGGAAATGGGAAGGTGTACAGATTTGACGAAGAACCGGATATTTTTAATTACGCGATACTCAATTAAGATAACACCCATACATGGATTACGCGGGCTTTATTTTTTATATTATGCATACATACATATACATACATACATACCATCACGCCATATCCCTTACGGGGTAAGCAGAGAGAACCGAGCGCCATACTCCTCTATTTTTGCATACATTCTTAGCTTCCTTTACATCCATGCATCGTCTCATACATGCTCGTCGATTATTGAAGCTTCTTATATTTCCTTCTTTCAAAATATCATTCAAAATATCATATATATTATGCAACCGAATTTAATAACGCTTCCAAGTAAATATTTCAGATATCGCTTACATATTAACTATCAAATTATATATTTACGCTAATGTTGAAAATTACATACATTCAACTACGAATGCGTTATAAAGAAGGCGTGGAAGTAAATTACTCAATTTATTTATTTACACAATTTATCAGGCAGAGGTGCGATGTGATAACCACGTGAATTGCCTTAATTGTTTATTTTGCAATGCAAATAACATACTTACTAAATAATACTAAATATAAAATGTGCTTACTAAGTAAATACCTAAAGATAAACGTTTATTTTATATAACTTATATGGCGATAAAAAAATCACAAGATAGGTTATATAAAAATAAACATGGATCTCCAAAAACTGACCCCATATCGGGACACCAAAGGCGGCACACAGTACGTTCGGCTGTTAGAAAATAAACAAAACAAATGCTTAACCCATCCACATATTGCGAAACAAATCAAAGAAATAGCCATTAAGAGACCATAAATAAGAATTAACGAAGAAATACAGAGCCAGTCATAGCTCAGAGTATAGCAGACGCGGATGTATTACAGTGTCGAACAATCACGTTCAGCGCAATTAATTACGAAACATCGATCGTGCAAGTTTTATCATAAAGAGATCTCGGTCTGATATTTAAAATACACTTTTTGCTATGCCGATACTTCCAACACATAGGACGTTGATAGGTGATACGGTCTATGATGGCCCGGGGCTATACATTTTTGCAGAGTTCAACGCATGAATAACACGAGCGTGCAGATAGATATACCCACAACAACAGTTCAGGAAATGAATGAGTTAATCAACATGAACATTCCAGTCTACCTGTGCGACTACAATTGGTGGCGGTCAAGTTACAGATCAAGGAAACAAACAATGATTTATTTTTTAACATAGCCAATGATTATCATTCACAAGTTTTTAGCAAATAACCTAGCAGTTTTATCTGAAGTCGAATCATTAAACTTTGAATTTCTATCACGAAGCATGCGATAAACTCGGTGAAATAATTTCTTATTTTGAAAATAAACAGTACTGAATACAAAACAAATGGGTTTAGATGGGTCGGTGGCAGAGCGGTTAGCGCGCTAGGCTAGTAATCCAGTGGTCGCGAGTTCGGATCCTGTCTCGACCGATTTCGTTCACCTAAGCACAAGCATTTATTTGCTTATTTAAGGGAAGGAAGGAAGGAAGATGTGTATGTACTTGTTTAACAAGGACATATTCATTTTATTAAAAAAAAAAAAATAGCAAAGCGAAACCAGTATGAATCTGCAAAACGACAAATTACAGATAAAAGCTATAATTTTTTTTATAAAAACAGATAAAGCTATGAGTTGTAAAAGGAAGATAGTATAATAGTTTTCTAGAGTAATAGGAAATGAGAAGCTACTAGTTAAATAATGATGGACCAGTATAACACAGACCAATATTCCTTACGATATGTAAATTATTCTCAGTTTTCGGCGTAGTGGCATATTTGTTAATACCAGAACTGAGTAAAATTTTGCTATAGTCGTTTGTAAAGCCAACCAAAGGTGAATCCTGAATAATATTAGTACCTACAACAATTTTAAACAGAGAAGAGAATGTTAAAAAAACAATAAAAGTGTAATGAACAAACAATCTCTAAATTCTCCAGTTTAAATTAAATGTCTCTCTGAAAGATGTTATAGACCAATAAAAACGTTAATAAAATGCATAATATTAATAAAAAAAAACATAATATGAATCCGATAAAATGGAATGGGCAACCGTAAAATATTACTTTTACTTTTCAAATCGCATTAGCATTAAATATAATAAGTAATAAAACACAAGTATTCTTTGATTATAATATATAACAAAGTATGTAGGTTTTATAATATAATGCGAAACTTCCGCATGGTGAACTCCTATTTCCTGGTTGTGATAGACCATCGAAGAAAATCAGGAGAATGTTGTCAGAGCTTTTGGATATATCGAGAGAAACTTATGATGAAGTAATTAGAGCAAAAAATAAATTCATCGTGAGCTGGTTATTAATTATACATATGTACTTGTTGAAATGCAATATATAATTTATAAACCAGTGCAAATTTTTGTATATGAAGTATTTATTTATTAAACATACAAGTCAGTAATCTATACAAATAAAATTTATTTATTCAACGATTACATACTGCAATTAAATTTTGAATTAGTTAAAATCTAAATAAAAGCTAAATGTTACGGGGTTTTGAATAAGTAGATAATACAAAACTGTGAGCTAGCAAAGTTTAAGTCAATATGTTAACAAAGAACCCAACTAGCGAAATGAGAGTAAATAAAATAAAAAGAGAACAATGTTTTATCTAATTAATGTCATACGGTTTGTATTACATTAATTAGATAAAACGAGTATAATATATGTAAAATACAATAATTTGTACATTACCAAAATTGAAATTAAAGTTTCGGGTTTTGAATAAGTAAATACTTTTGAATAAGTAAATACTTCTTCCGCGAGTCTTACAAAAACCTGTAATATATTCAAAGCGCCCTTGAGGTGAGGTTATCACAAAAACGGCGCTATAAAAAGCATCCTAATTTATTATTATTATTTTGTAGTACAAAAATGCAACGGTGAGCTATCAAATTCGAAATGTTAATTATAATAGCGCAACTATGGCTAATTGTTTTAGGTTTGAATAAATTCTAGTAGTTTTGGTTTTAAAATTGGTTGTTTCAAGTTTAAAATTAGTTGTTTCGGGTTTAAATGCAACTCTTAGCTACAAAATTTAAATATCAGTCAGCAAGTAAGTAAACAGGTCCAACTGGCGCGAGATAAGAGCTAATTTTTTCGGAGGTCACCGGGTAGGGTCAATTATTTTGGAAAGTGCGAGCGACCCGAGAGCACAGCAGATGTGTAAGTATGTACCAAAGCGCAGCAGATAAGGACCACCGACTACAGCTAACTAACGACTGACGGCGATGACGTGAATATCTAGCGCTGAGGAGTCAAAAGGTTACTTGGCTGACGATCTCCGTCAATTTGGTGCTCAATCGACGGCCATGAGACCATCTCGAAAACATCCTTAATCTACTACGAGTAAATCATCATTCATACTTACTCACAGCACAAACACACATCATATCCAATTTTCATTACATATTTATTTTATTTTATTCCATCTCAACAGCTATTTCATGAATTGCTTAAAAACATTACACACATCAAAGCCAATTACAGAGATGTCTTAAATTATTTTAAAAAGTAAATTTAGTAGGTAGATATTCAATACACTTATAAATTGTAATAATTGTGCCAATACAGTCGCCACAATACGGTGAAAGGTACTTAGTATGGTTAGGTTTTATTTGTCCTTTGGTCACTGTACTTTTAACGCCCGGGTGGTCTATCTCCACACCGGCGCAGGCGGCGACTTATGAAAACATTGCAAGGAAAAAAAGGTAACGGTATAATAATATGGTGAGCAGATAATAGAGATTTTTTTGCATTTTTTATGCCTAATAGGATAGTAGGTCGGTGACCGGTATGGGGAATATATAAAACATATTCGAATAAAAGCACAAACATTGCACTGTACCTTTCCTATTATTTTAAAGATTAAGTTTTGTTAGAGTGAAATCATTTAAATATTTTTGGATCTACTGTAACTGACTTAAAGCTGTTTTGCGAAGAAAAAAATCTAAGAATAATATGTAGTAATTAAACAGACACGTCATAAAATATAATAGAAATATTATATGGAATGACTCATACCAAGATGAGTAAAATAAGTTTTTTTTTTATATAAGGTAATTAGGATTCTATTAATTAACTTATTTATTTCGATTCCTCGTTAACAGCACATCTTTACTTGAATAAATAATATCAAAATAATGATATGAACAAAAAAAATAGTGTGTATAATATATATTATGTTATAGCTAATAAATTCAAGGTCGTGGTTCCATATAATTGTTTGAATATAAAAAGTGTGGAAACCCACATATGTATATACATATATTCCGGATGTGAAGCGCTCATCATACACCTGCTGAAATTTATTACGACTGAACCTCGCACTGAACGGTTTCATTATTTATGGACTTCGACTTCACGAAAAGTAATGTCACAACTCAAATATGAAAACAACAACGTAAATATTCTCTCAAATAAATATAAGCTTGCGTTGTAGTTAGATAGAATCGATTAGGGAAGGATTTTCCGCTCTCCTACCGACTCATACCAACGTAAGAAACACGAGAGTGTTGGTATGGCGTCACTAAAGTTATAATTAAACAATTTTAATGTTTTCTGTGGGCCGGTATTTCAGTCGACCCTTAGGAGTTAAACTCAAGTTTAACAAAAATATTGAGTATTTCAGTACCTAATCTTCCCTTAAAAACGTCACTAAACGACAAATATTTAACTCAACGTTTCTGGCGGATCGCGTGTCTCAATCTTGAGTTAAGTATTGCTTCTAGCCTTTTTCGCCAGGTGGCGTACTAATCGCCGCACACTTTAATGTTTTATTTTTTTATACTACAAATAACTATGCATAATAATTATAATCATGATTTATTTTTGTTGTTAAAATAAAAGACGATATAGAAGTGGTTCATGTATTTAATATTTATTTTATTTTTTACATAATTATAATGTATTGCCTGACAACAAACGAAATAAACTGTCAGCCATAATGAAACGTCAGACACGTATTTTAAAACTTTATTTTTGCGATGTTTTTTCATCCCACTTTTTAAATTGATCCATCCTGTTTCTATATATATAATGTGTATTCTTAAATTTTCTACATAAGACACTATTTTACCATTATCACTTAGTTCCATATCCATATGTAAAATATACATACATTTGGCATTGAATTATATGTACTACGTACGTAGTACATATTCAATGACATTTTGTCACTACAATGATTTTAATTAAAAAAAACACCGATCGATATAAAAAAATGAAAAAGTAACATGCTGTGTAATGAAACAAATAAAATAATGTGTTGTTATAGAAATAAAATAATATTTAGTCACAGCTTCGCGTCACGTATGATTTAAGGTTATTGACAATTTGACAGATGCGCTATAGACAATAACCATAGAAAACGTAAAATATATCTATAGCTGAAGATTACGTAACTGACGTTTCATTTTGCACTGAAATACGCGAATGAAATTTAATCTTCCCTAAACATTTAACTTGGTTTACTAAATCCAACAATTTAAGGGCCAACTGATATCTCGGGCCTGTGACGTTCTGTATTTAAATAGGCTTCGGAGTGACTCGGCAAACTTCGATGCAACTCGAATCGAAACGAAAGTCGGAAGACTTCGTCCCACACAAAGATGATGTCTCTGTCGCGCCGGACTAATTTCAATGTGTGCATGTGAGACAAAAAAAGAGGCGGCCAGTTTTGATTGCATTTGTTTCTATAGTCTCGTGTGTGCAATGCCATTTGGTTGTGTTTTAAAGTATGCGTTATCAATATTGTTTTTATACAACTATAAACATTGTATTCAACAAATGTGAAATATAATTAAGTGCTCTCCATTTTAAGATAATCACATTTTCATAGAAACAAAATAATCCGCGTACATAGAGATCTTTTCACTTTGAAATTTAAACGGCGCTCAGTCATAAATGAGGAGAGCCGGTCAACCTCCAGCGATTATTCAATCACGAAACGTGAAGAGGCTCACACACACACGTATAAACAACCAATTACATAGAAAAATATTTTTTATATGACATGACATAACACGTTATTAAAATAATACAAAACCATAACGTAATAGACACGAAAGATGGCTACCGTAACAACAATTAAATTTCATGTCGATTTGGTAATAATTCGTGTTGCCGAAAAAAGATGAATAAATAATCAAACGCAATTAAATTTAAACTCCATCGTATATGATTATCAAATCAATTATAAATGCAAATATTAAATTTGAAGAAAAGGCTGTATAAAAAAATAGAAATATTACAAACATTCCTCGCCATATTATTACTGGTAGATTTTTACTTGGCGTAGGTGGTTAATATTTAGTATAAAGACCATCAAATTGATACAACGAATATTGCAAATATCTAAGACTTACAATTATATTGTTTGTGGTATATATTTTAAGCGTATTTTCATTTTCTTCAGACTATTGTGAAAAGACAGTGAGTGACAACACGAAGAAACTTGAGGAGACAATGTAGATGAATTGACTAAAATAAGAAAATTTATAAACTATTGCGTTGTTGGGGTATGATGAGAGGCGTCTCTAAAAGATCACAAACCTCAGTCGGAGGCTCAAACCAAACCAAGTCACTAAAACCAAATGGTATTAAAACAACAATTTTGTTAATATGAAAACATAAAGTGTATTTACATTGATCATATATGAACAATGGAAGTTTATTATAATACACTGCGAAAAAAAAACACTCAGCCCACACAATTGAGACGCAGTTGTCAATTTGGTAAAACAATGGAGATAATGAGAAGAAACTTCTCGTTCGGTTGACACCGAGATTGTTATCTAGACTGAACTACAACAACAAAAAGGGAAATCGCATTGTGGGTTTGTTTAAAGCTCGGATATACCTACTGTCAATTCGATTGAATGCACACAACGAAAATGTGGCCCAGCAGGACTCGGTCGCCAAACTGTTGCGAAACTAAGGCAAGCTTGGCGCCCGAAGAAAATTATTGGCGTCAAGATTTTAGCAAGGGGAAAAAATCGCTCACATACAAAACAATGGACCACGGACGGCTGCAATAATAAAAAATAGCGTTGGGAGGACGAAACAAAATTGAACAATACGAGTTGACCGAAGAACCTAATGAATCCGGCTCGAAGGACTAAATTAATATGGCCGACAGTCAGCAGCTCGTTATACCAGAAAAAACTGGAGATATAGACAGTCAGCAGTTCGTTATTACAGATTGATTTGATTATAGATAAACCGTAGGTATAGATAGAACTGAGATCAAATACAAACCTTTGAAATATTGAACATATTATTGAATTTATGTGGAATTTCTATTAATAATCTTATTGAATAAAGATTTCATAATTACTGATATAATTTTTCAGGACACATAAATTTTGTTTATCCACGAAATAGGAAGGTCTTGCCGTAAAAATATGACCATTAATCATATGACACCATTTTAATGTTAGAGTTTTCTATATAGTTACCCGTGCATGACTCCGAAGATGTGTGTGCCTATGGAAGTATGAAGGTCAATGAGTGGTTAACATCTCAGTTTGTTGCTATCAGTGGAGTGATGGCCGGCCTTGAATGTGGATACTAATTAAGAAGAGTCAGAGGTACCTACTCCACTACTACTGGCGTTCAATTATTTTGTTATTCTCTTTATCTGTCTTCTCCGCTCTAGGTGGAAAGCAATCAAGTTAAAGCTGCACTTATGATGATACATGCGAACGTTAAAATAACAACCACACATTTGTAACCTACGGGGCTAAACGAATAATCTACAGTTTTATCTATAGGTACACCAATTTTAGTTGAGTTTTAAATTGAATATTTCTTAAAAGACCAACAAGTTTTTTATAGTTTTACATGATTATTCCAAGGACACTCTCGTTTAATTGTTTACAGGCGTCTTCAGACTCCGAGCTCTATGTAGATCACAGCCGCTTTATTGAGTCAATCTAATTGTTATGCATTCTGAGTGATGCGTTTAATATCGTTCGCAATCTATAGCTAATATTATCTGTAAATCGCTTAGGGTACCGCTTTCAATCTAATGTTAAGCTGATTGAGCAGTTAGGCTCGCGTATTTTTTGATCTATCAATTAACGACTGAGGAGGTGCAAAGGTTCGATGTAAAATATGAATAGAAATATTATTATAATGAAGGATGACGAAGATAATGAGCATCCGAGTAGGTAGGTACTCCACAGTCAGTCAGTCATTCAGAGGGAGTCGTGATAAGATCGTGGCGAAGAGTCACGATAGTTGGTCGGTTGGTTGGTAGTAGTGGGTAAACGCCACGAAATTATACGATACAGATGGATGCACGCCAGCCGCCGGCGGACAACTCTTCAACAATGATAATATCAATCTACCTGAACATACAAATAACAACAACAACGTAATACTAACTTAATTATTCGACGAATTTGCCAAAAGGAAACTGTAGACGTACCGAGATGGAACAATCACGCACAACTGCACAAACACCACCATATCAAACACCACACTAGTCGTTTCGTATTGACCTTTTCAAAGTTATATATATGACGGTAATGCATCGTGTCTATTATTAATATTGCTATTATACGATCACGCCGTGTCCCTGTATTGGTAAGCAACGGGAATAATTGTGGGTCATGTGCATTTTAATATTGACAGACATTTAAAGTTTCATATGAGAAATAACACGGTCTGATAGCGTTTTAATAATAAACATTTCCTTGAACTAGGCGCATGCACCGGGTTTGTTGCCAAATAAATTAAGAATTGTTTAAGCTAAACAGTTTTTGCAGCCCAGAAAAGCAAAATTTCTAGAGACATCGGTCTCTTCTCTGATGTCAAACCTATAAATACATTAATTTGTTCATAGTTCATGAGCATCAGTTGATAATCTGGAATACGCATTTCAAGGATTATTCTAGCGTTCTGTTAAGGAAACGATTACAGTCCTCATATGCTTATCGGATGACAGTGAAAATAACGAAATAAATTACTCGACTGCTGGAAATCTAACTCAGGATCCTGACTGATACTGAAAAGAGGAACGACTTACTTCTATACCATGGTGGTGAATGATCAGTACTTCCTCAAAAGCTCAATAAGACTCAACTTATACACGTGAAAAAAAGAGATATAGAAAAAATGGAAAGTGACAATTCCACTTTAGGACCAGTTGAAATAAAAAAGACATTACATGTTTGTTAGAATTAAAATAAGTACATACATTATACGTATTATGCTCTGTTTTAAATACAAGTTATTCGTATGTATGAACCATACATATTTGACAAACACACAACAAAAGCGACAACAGCGGAAGCACGATACAATGGCGTAATTTTCATACGTACCCGTATTTACTAGAATAACTGATAATAAAGAAAAAAGTAAAAACTTTCCAATTTCACTCATATTCAAACAAATACGTTTTTAATTCCACAAATTTCACGTAACCGGTAACCAAACAACCGGCTGTGTTTATAGATAACAACAAATAATAATGGACGCCGTAAATTGTCGCGTTTCCTAATGCATGCAAAAATCCCCGTAACTCCTTCCTGTGCGCAATATGAAAAGCAATTAAGAATTGCATAATAATTGTTTTCCGGTGACATTTCTGAAAATGTATTTTTTATCAGCAATACGGTTATGGAAAAAAATGCACGATTGCAACAGAAAATAATTTTGTTCTACACTTGAATATATCTAATGCAGAGACATGGCCTAGGTGACAAAATACAGGACAGAAGGACCTTTAATTTAAAGACTATGAGAGCTGACCCCAACAGTGAACGTAGACAAATAATTGGGATATAGCAAGGGAGAAGAAGAATAAGAAGCAGTTAAGCCAGAATAACATAAGAGCGAGTCCATCTCTAGACAATGTACGAGTATGAATGGCAAAGGAAGCACGACATGTTAAAAATAAGTAAGTAACGATCCATCAAACAATTGATTTATGTACTTATCATATCCCGTCAAATATTTACCATCATGATTTAATTCGCGAAGAAACTAAGATATTAATTCATGGTACGTTGAAGCGAAGAGCTTCCACGCGGCGAGATAAAATCTGTAAACTGTCAGATTTCAGTAGCGGCAGATAACCATCTAGTCCGACTCCAACTTTTCTTTTCAAAAATCATTAAGATCGCCACACCGCGCGATGTGATAAGATGATAACGTGAAAAGCGACGAAAGCATACATCAAGACAGCTACTGGTTATTTCGTTTATTTAAATATCCCAGATATTTAAATGCGGATTTGCATAATGAAAGAAAACAAGCGACCAAACAACAAGAATAATAATAATACTAGGTACCTAACTCATTTCATTAACGGTGCGGTAAAAAAAATAAACAAAAAAAAGAAAAAGAAAATCGAGTCGCATTCGAGTAAACACGGAGAAACTTATTTACTAGACGATCGAAAATGAAAGTTGAAACGGAACATAGTATCGATCTATCTAAGCAGCGAAATAACTAAATCACGTAACAATAAAATTATAAATTCCTGGTCATAATTATATTATGTAAAAATTATGTGCAGTAGTTTCTATAACTATACGTAATAAAAATATAATCATACGGACAGATCTTACTTTCGACGGGACGTAGTGTTCGTTGTTCCTTGTAGAAATTTAAATCGATTCATTTAATGTTTAGAACAATATATACGTACAATATAATAGACAATAACACAAAACTAGCTCACCTTATCACGGGCTGTGCCTAGTGAGGAGGCTAGTAATAAAAAATGAAAATAAAAATGGACATTTAAAAAAAATATATTGTATTCACTTAAAACATGCCGTCGTGCTAAATAGTTAAAGAAATGATTCACTCATTTATAGCTTCCCTAAATCTAACGATTCAAAATCAACATCAGCCGTTGGTAATGACAAAATAAGACTTATGTATGTAATTAATAAATTATAACAAGCAAATAAAACTTTTTAAGTTGAAAGATTAAAAAAATATTTCATGTCAGTCCGTAGATTGTTTACATTCATATTGCCAATATCAAACACATAATGTCGACCGTAGTTGTTTTATACAGAAGATTCTAATACAGAACATAAATAATCTATTGTGAAACGATAAATAATCTATTGTGATATTGTGAAATGGTTCTCAAACAAGTATGAAATACAAAATTGTGCAATTTTATCAAAATATCAAAGGAGTCAAGCTGGAACACGCATTTTAACACGTTTTGTCATCGGTAATACACAAGTTTCAAAGTTCTATTAGTTAAAAACCAATTGCAAAATTCCATTACGGACAGACAGATTAAAAAAAGTGTGTAATAATTTTACACCACAATAAAATAAAAAAACTTCACAGATTGTAGTATTTCTATATTTATAACTAATAGTGGTCAGATAATTAATAAGTAGGTAAGATTACCTATATTACAATATGAAGTTAGTTAAAATACAATACCTTAAGAATAGCCTTGAAGAATAATGACTATTGAAAGTTGAATACGTTTTGAAATGTACGATGTCATTTGTCATTATGGGCTCATTAGTAGCTGTGCTTATTATAAGTATGAAGCGTGACGTCGCATTACGACGTTACTTCACTTCCATTTTCCAATTTTCGCTCTGAAGAAACACTCCAACGTGAAAATATCGATTGACCAACGGCCCAAAACCGCCGACGATTGCCGCATGAAAGATCTGAAGCTAAAGAGACCAATTTGATTTAAAATGGCAAATTATTCGAAGTGTTTCAACTGGTTTTATTTAAATGAACTAAGTATGTTCCATATAACCATAGGTATGGTTATTTCTAATGAACATCCAAAAACTTTAATTAAATCACATAGAACACAAATATGACTTATTTCAAGAATTACGTCTCCTCGGCCAAGGTTTTGAAAAAAAAAATATTAAGCATATTTTTGATTTTATTAATCCATTAGAAAATCAACAGAAAAAGGATGGTAGAATAAAAGACAGGTGTGGAATTAGTACACTAATGCTTGTTATTACCGATAGAAATATATTTTACTTCCAAGAGAGATGTGGAGCTAGTATAAGAGGTAGAACAAATGCAGCAGAAATGAGATCGTTTAGAAGGCTATGCAATCAAACGATGTATTACAATATAATATAATATGTGAACCGAACATTTAAAAGATATAAATGATAAAAGCAAAAATAAAAAACGACCACGTACAAATGGCACTTAGCTCTCTCTTCCTACCTCGTAAATGACACGGTACGATACAAAATGTTGTTATTATTTCTCTTATGAATAATATAATATCAATATTGCGTTACTTTCACAATAATGTCTCTGAGCGTCCCCATGTTATCCTACAAATATGGTAAGTAGGATCATCGCACGGATACAAGATATCTGCAATCATCTTCGAGTCTTTATTATCCGGTCCCATTGTGCTCGTATTTGTGATGATTATTATTACCGTCTGTTATTATAAGCACCACGCGTGTTAAGACGCGAGACATCGACATGTGTCGCGGTTGTCCCTCGCAATTTGCGCCCACGTTACTTCGAAAGCAACATGTCCGGCCCATCCTTAATATCCTCGCGCGTGGAAAGTTGATAGTAGGGTATCGACATCTTCATTTTCAAAAAATGAATGAAATAAATTTTCGACGATTGTTGCGGTTCAAATTTTGGGGGGAATGTGCCCCGCGTTGAGCGCCAAAAATGACTTTTTTTAATGTCCTACAAAAGAACAATTTGAGGCAGCATGAACGCATACATATCACTAGACTTTGCCATTCAAGTATTAAACATAACAGAATACCACACATTTCTGTATTGACATACATACAACGTTTCTCCTATAACACTAAGATCACAATATCGTTAGGTACTGATGAACCACCGGAAAAAAAAATTATCATTGTTTTCAATTATATCGTATTTAATGAACTATTTTCTTTTTTATACCATCTAAGCGATCTCACATTTATAAATCGAAAATTTATTATTTCAATCGTACGTACTATTAGTTCTAACCGGTTTTGCAGTGCACTCACATTATATGTCTCTTCCTTCTAATAAAAAATATCGTCTTAGCGAATTTTATAAATCATGTCCACTTAAAAATATTACGTATTTTCGCACAACAGTCCCTTACAACACACCCATACACATAACACGGATAAAATCCATTTCGGGTCGGCGACCTAACGTCTGAGGTCGATGCAGGGACAAGAGCGAAACCCGAAAGCAATTTCATACAGGTTCAACTTACTCACACGAACGTCCTAAAACAAAATATATAAGGTATTGAACGAAAACTTCAAACAAATGAGAACATTAACAGTATATATTATGTAGTAAATTCAGTATGATTAAATAAAAACTGTAAGTTTTTGTGTGAATAGTGTGAAAATCCATTTTTAAATTAATGAACAAATATGTATACCTAAGTATTTTTACACAAAATTCGATTTTCGCCTATGTGACTCGGTATTATCAAGGTCTAAAATGAAACTAACCAATTTAAACAAAACAATTGGCAACGCTGAAAATTTAGTAGTGTAGGATGATTTTTGTATAAATTGGTTAGAATTAGTTTCATTTTAGACTTTGATAAAGCCGAATCATCTCGGCGAAAACGTTGGGTCATTGTAATCGAATTTCGTTCATTAATTTAAAATTATTAATTTTGATAAGGTACATTTCAATTTTCCCTTCAATCCATTTCAATTCCACTTTTAAATACAATTATATCTAAGGTGCACATTCATAACTTTTTTTAAATAATTTGCAAAACACAATTTAAAAATAATAAACGTTTAACGTACGCAAGTACAAACTGACGAGATTAAGGGGAGGGGGCGGGCGATCAATGAAAATCTAGCCAGATCTTATAAATATGATTAAAAAAAAGGATTCTACATCATCAGGTAAATAGAAGAACATGTATATCCCGATGCATGGATATAAATTATAATTAATGAATTGTCCTTGAGGTGGTTTGTACATATTGAAAGAATGAATGATGAACGACTGACCAAAAAAATATACATGGGTGTAAGAGATGGAGTGAATAGTAGGGGCCGCCCCAGTAAGGGATGGCATGACCATGTGAATGATATTTTGAAAAAAAGGGAATATAAGAAGCTTGAATAATCGACGAGCATGTATGAGACGATGCATGGATGTAAAGGAAGCTAGGAATGTGTGCAAAAATAGAGGAGTATGGCGCTCGGTTCTCTCTGCTTACCCCGTAAGGAATATGGTGAGATGGTATGTATGTATTATATAATTGTTTTTTTTTCTTATTTTTATCTTTCCTCTTTCGTAAAAATCCTGATTGTTTTATAAATTTTGTACTGTCATGATTTGATCTGAGATCGACTCGACTGAATAAAGATATGACTGGCGGATTACATCTATGCTCTGTCAGTTTAGTATTCTCAAGAGATACTTTTTCAGAATATTTGTGTCATTAATAAATAAAAATGCCAAGATAGATCCATAAACAATAGGTATGTATACGCATATCATGATAACTCCAATTCCATTATTCTTTTAAAAATGCCAATAGGTACAACCTATGTATATGCCTCCTGTTAAATATTATAATAATATGTACACTGCTAGCCCTAGCACAGGTATACCTAGTTGGGGAGCAGTTATCTATTTTTAATGAAGTTTATTTAAATGGTGTGATAAAAAAATAAATAAACGAAGTAAAAATAACAATTAAGATAAAATAGTGAGGCGTTCGGTTCTCTGCCTACCCCAAAAAAGGAAACTAATTGAAGGATTCGAACCAATGACAATGGAACTAAGGTCATACGTACCTACTAGGTACTGAAACATCTGATTGTATTTTCAATTCGGTATGAAATTCTGTTATTTTACCGAAAAAAAACCGTTTCTTCTCGTTTTTTGGGTCATTTTATGCAGGGCAGGAAGCCAATCATAACTCTATATAATAATAGGACGACCGTTTCACTTAATGAAAGCATTTTCAATTGAATCTGAAACTTTATCAAAAGTAAAAAACGTTTTTGAAGCCGTTCACCATAGCACAGGAAATTAATCATAACGACAATAAAAGCCATAATTTTTGTTGTATTGTTACAGTAAAATAGGTAGGTAGGTAGGATACATAATTATTTAATGTTGTGATTGGCGAAATCAAAACAGTGAGCTAACTATCAATCAACATACATACAGTTAAATATGTAAACAACAGCTACGCTATTAGAGTGTCTATAGGTACCTCCTATATTTGGAAATGTCCAAATGATATTAATGTCTATCCGGTTGCGAGGTGATTTACCAATAGTCAAAGTTAGTACAATTATTGACGAAACAAACGAATTGGAAACAGTTAGTTCAAATATATCATATGAAATTTACAAAATTCAAACAGTTAAGTACATAAATTATTTATTCGCAAAAGATCTATTATCAATTATAATCCCTTGAACCTTTCCCATTCCTTTTCACGAAGTCATTAAGTAAGTACTTTTTACTCCCGCGCTATTTTTACAGTAATATGTATAAAATTTCAATTGATTTTATAAATAATTATTTATTATCTTCTAATGAATATAATTGACCTTGATATAATTGCTCATATTTGATAATCCGACACTTGGGCAATTACGGCCACATAAAAAAACTGGGTAAGCGACGAATTAATAAACGCAAACAGCAAGACCGTGTATAATAATAATAATTAGAATTTATAAAGCGCCGTTTAATGATACAAGATCACTCCAAGGGCGCTGTGGCTTATTTGTTGGCTCTACTAAACAAAGCAGTCTTAAGTAATTTACTGAAGGTGTCAATGCTCTGAGCTCCACGTATATCAGGGGGCAATTTGTTCCATTTTAAAGGCCCGTTCATACTGAAACTGCGATCATAGTAAGCCGCTTTATTGACTCTGTCCAACTCTTTTAAAGAGTTGGTACTCTGTGATCCCGATGATCTCAATGAGAGTTGTCTTCCTGATAGGACATTCTTTTGACATAGTTCTTGTATGTAGTGTGGAGCCAAGTCGTTCAGAGCCTTAAACACCTATAGACTGTAAACTTCACACTTTCCTCGTCAACATTATTCTGTAAATTTATTTTTTAACTTTATGAACAAAAATGGGTACAATGGCATAAGGCAACCACTTCCAACCAACCAAAGCAACGTGAGGCCATAAATATTATAGTAGGTACCTACCTACATTAAATTAATAACAAAAAAAAAAAAACAAAAAGCAAAACATTATCAAATGTAAATTCACAACATAGAAAGGAAAAGATAGATGTTGTGGAAGGAATGGGAGAATGGAGAAGTGGTGTCAATTAAGAATTAAATTTATCCAATCGCAAACTGCCTTAGTCTTGACAATGAATAAGTGGATTCTTAATTCATTTAATTTTGATAAATAAAGAAATGATGAAAACTAAAACAGTACAATTTGGGCCGATTTGTCGTCGTTGCTCTATCAGGCCGATTTCGCAACAGTAGATAATTTATTTAAAGCAAGCTATAATAACCAGTTGCTATTATTTATTATTATTGTTGTTGCTTTGAGTTTCTCCTTGCTACAACATCGGTAAGTCGGTATCTGTGTATATCTACCAGTAGCAAGTTGGTTGGTAGGAAGACATACAAAATACAGTGGTCTCTCGAGAAACTGAAGTTTCTCAAGCAAAACGCACACGGTTAAGCGATAATTAGACGTAATATATACGGCAAAAAAGGGAAAATGCTTTGTACTAAGGTCAGTTTCTAAGCTTTCTAAGGTAGCGTTCATCAAAACCCTATATTCACCAAGATGTGCAGATCCTCGAAAATACTATCAAACATATCTTGTAATCTGTGTATGTACATTGAAGTCTCGCCAATTGTTTTTCAAGTAATGATTGTGTTCGTATTCACACTGTAATTAATCGAGTTTGTTAATTTTTCAGCTGTACGAGCAGATCAAAGAGAAAATCTCATTTGTCATATGAAAATATGAAACAAGATAAAATCACGAATGATTTTAGAATCAGTAAGCATATTATGCACCTACCTACAAAAGGTACAATGTACCTACTTGCATTCATTTGTGGAAAAAACCACAAGAATTTGTTGTGCAACATCACAATGTTATTAAAATAGATTAAACTCGAGTTTTTATGTCGAAAAATAATATAATTCAATCAATGTCGAATATATTAATTTTCTTCTCGTGGACAGAAACACTTTCAATAGTCCAGTAGGTAGGTACAATTGAAGGTTATCTTCCAAGTGTAATAATTTGAACCAACAAAGGATGGTATATAGTGTACCTACCTACCTACCTACACCACCGCACAACGCATACAGACACGACATAATGTCACTTGTCAAACCGGTATGCGCGCGCACGCACGCATAGAGCCACCGAGAAACGTGGAGAGTGCACTAATTGTTATACCTACATATTCTGATTAACGCGAGAAAATAGATAACCGTCTAAAAGTCCCAGTGCCAATGAACAAGGCCCTCTGGAAATTTTCGTTTAGACAGGCCGATAGGTAAGAGAGAAAAAAAAGGCCGAAGCATAATATTTATGGAGTTATTGTATTAAAACACAAGTGGTTATATAATAAAGAGATCCAACTATTGTCAGAAAGTTCTCAATTTATAACAACACCACAACATGGGACTCGCATAGCTACACAATCATACTAAGTATATAACAGATGATTTAGTAATATAATGAAACTAGTCTGCCACCTCGGAACAGGCCTGGCCTAGTGAGGTGGTACAAAACAACACGATTTATTTGTTAAATTGCTTAATTATCGTAATGTAATTTTTGGTATTTGTATCTAATAAAAAAAATGTATTGGCTATTAATCGCATTTCAAGCATTTAAATAGGTACACTTTGTACACAATAAAACTAGGTAGACTGAAACATTATATGTAAGTATATAAGTATATTAAACACAATTATTATAAGTGATAACTTGAACGACAAATATTTGTCGCCAATTAGTAATATGGTTTTTGTATTTCGAATTGTTCTATATAATTTTATTAATTAAAATATGTTAAGATATGTCATATACATAAAGGCCGAAAATTTTCTGCGAAAGTTCACAACAGCAACTAAGAACAATTTACTATAATGAACCTTGATCTGCGGTGGCTTTGACAGGCAGTACAAAGGTGTGTAAAATTGCTGCCCAAAATCATCAAAGCATAAAACGTGTTTTTTTTTTACTTTTCTACGGTTATTATTAGAAATCACGTCATAAATTTGTAATTTATTAAACATTAAAGGTAAACATAAATTAACCTTTATTGGGGGATTTCCATCATACAGAATGTCTGTCAATATATTATAAATATTTTGGCTTATTTTGACGATGAAAGAAATTTACGAATGACATTTAGTTTGACATTGACACAAAGTCATAAATTAATCTAATTCGATCGTTAAATTCTAATTGCAATAGTGATTATCTTGTCTATTTCGTGTTACAAGATATGACAATTTATGACATATCCAAATGTACCAGATTTGAATATTTGCTCTGCCAAAACGACGGCATTTCGTGCACGGGGGAATTTTCAATACGACGCACAGACAGGAAAAAACAAAACATGCCCTGAGAATACGATGAGTGGTAAATCGTGATGGGGTACTAGAAAGGCCAAAAAAATGACGTCACAAAGAAGGAAAATGTTATTATGATATACCTAAATAAATACATAAATAATTACCTTATTGTAATTCAGATGATACTCAGGCTAATCGCGAAGGTCCGCGGAAGATGTAAAAATTTTCACTCATATACGTATATGTAATTATTTTAATACTTCCTCATTTACATTAAAATTATAATATTATGCATAAATATTATTTTTTGTAAGTATTTTTATGATCATATACATACTCGTCGATGAGATCATTATTCAATAGTATTTTTACGACAATTTCTATCTATTTTTTTGTGGTAGGTAGATACCAATGTTGCTGAATTGATGGGGAGAACTCAAAATACATTTATGTACCTATATTGTATATGTACTTACAACTTGATAGGTAAGTACATATCTCATTCTAGTGAGGTTGGGTTTTTTAACTTTTTCATGATATAAAAAAGTGTTTAGATTTTTAAATTAGTATTATAATAATTATGCTGTGAAGCACCGGCTTAGAATAGTGCTTCCATTCTTTTAAATCATTGTTTTCGAGTGTCCCGTAAGAGCCGGGTAATCGAAAATACAACAGGCAACAATAACATCTCACATAGTTCAGCAATGAGGTTCACCACTCATTCTGAATGTAGTGCCTTTTTTGGTGAAACGAGACTGGTGTGTGGGTATACATAGATGTGTTGCTCTCTCTTTTATAAGGCAATGCACACCCGCACACCTTTCGCTGGTTACCCCACATTGTGGGATATGCCGTGATGGTATGAGTAATAATTATAAAAAATAAATCTAACTAAAAAATATCAAATAAAATTTATATTAATTATACTAAATATTCAACAACAGAAGTTCTTCCAACAAATATGAAAGAAAAAAAACTAATTGTTCTTCCTGATAATGCTAAGCATCATAAAAATTCTAAAAAACTGTATACACATACGAAGGTAGGTATGTAAATTTCAAGTCAACGCTCCAGTTTATCTACGAAATCAATTTCACTTCCTCTCAGAACACGGGTTGCCTCTTCGTTCAAATACTGAATGAAAGCTTAGTATCCCAGTATACAATACTTCCTTTTTCAACATCTTTCTCCGTACAAGCAGCTCGTCTTTGGAATCACATCCCATCACAACTTCGAATTTCGTTCTGAATCATCATTTCCTTACACATGTGACATGACACATTAATTTGTTTTTAAAGTCTATTATTTTATTGAAATAAATTGATACCTACATATCATACACAGTATTTACATATGGTTGGTTGGAAGATATTACTATTTTTATTTTATTTTTATATAGCCATTGTGCATTTATGTAATTTTTGCAAAATGATTCAAATAAATTTCTACTGACCCCACCATATTATTATGGATTCGAAAAAACTAAACCATTTGAGAGCTTCACCGTAGTAATTAATAAGAATAAAAAAGTTAACATATTGCGTATAAAAGACGAGCAATATAAAACTTAATTTTTCAAAAAAAAAATAATAATATTGCTGATTATTGTTGAAATATTATTGTTTGTGGTCACCCGGTAATTTGTCAATTGTTTTATCTCGTATTTTGCTGTCCGTCACAGAAACCGGTTTCAGCGCCATCTTTCTCGTCGCGGGTCGGTCATTCTTCGACGTATGCGTAATATAAATAATACCTACCTACCTACAGACCATCAGTCAGTAACTTATTGTTACGTATGCGGATCACATGTGACGACGGATACAACGGACTCCTCAATAAATGTTCAACAATAAGATAATAATAATAATAATAAATAAATTTGGATAATTTATATAGCGCCGTTTTTGTGAATATCTCACCTCAAGGGCGCTGAAAAAATGATTACGTTGTATCATTTCGGCTCTGGTAAGATTTGCCAAAAAGGTGCGTTTTGAGTTTTTTTCTGAACGAAGATATATTTTCGGCTTGTCTGAGGGTATGTGGGAGCTTATTCCATGCATTTGGTCCTGCCACAGCAAATGCACGATCACCGAAATTAGTTGTGTGCACCCTGTTTATTTCAACTAATTTCCCAACCATGGATGAAGAAGCAGAACGAAGTTCGAAGAACGAAGATCAACTAACGAATATAATAATTTATTAATCCAGATACTCATCTCAAGGATAAGGCTCTGAGGAAGACCTTATACAACAATCAACCCTATAGATCCCAGAACACTTTTGTTAAAAATAATTATTTTATTTATTTATTTTATTTCAGAAAACTACAGCTTTTTAAATTGTTTGGTTACATGTTACAGGTTACATGGTGCCATTAAATTAAAAAAACTTGTCATACATTTGAATTCGAAATTTGTACCACAAGCGGTTTCTGTACCTTATAATTCTATGATATTTAACAATAATAAGAAGAAAAAGGAACGATAAATAAAAACAATACATAATAGCAATAAGGAGTGATTATTGGTGAGAAGGAAGGAGATTGTTTGAAGAAGTTAGGCAACTGGGTTGAAAATAAGTGTACGTTTACTACTTATATTTTTACTATGTGGCAAAAAAGTTCATTTATCAATCACAAGACAAAAAGGTTTGATCTTTCATAAAAAGAAGGGATATCCTTCACAGATCCATGGTACAGCGGCAAGACTAGCAATTCAGGCGACCTAAACGATGGGTTTGTAATCGAGTGGTCACGAGTTCGATCACCGTTCGTTTGGGAACGTATGAGGATATATGTGTACTTGATGCAAACAAGGATATATTCATTCTTTTTTTTTTGAAAAAAAATATATTTATATTTTTATATCTTTTTTGATTTATATTTTTATGAAAAGCACAGGCTAACATACCTATATTTAATCTGAAGCACAACTACATATTACGAGGGCTTATACAAACCAACATAAATTCTGAAAGAAAATTACATTTTTTTAAAGGAAGAAAAGATCGAATTCAAAATGAGATAAATCAAAGAATACATGGCATTCATTCCTCTATTATCAACCCAATAATATGGAAACGGAATGATACATAATAACAGTCAAATTCAACTTAATTCAATACTTAATAATTCTGTAAATAATCATCAACCGCGCATTTTAACAAAATAGCGACAAACCAAAATATGGGTCTCTATAATATGATTACATTTAATAGGTTAAATGATTAAACTATTAGACCACGTTTGAATGAATCATCACTACATACATTTGCAACTATCAGTAGACATTGAATAAACAATAATTTATAGTCACATTTGGATAAAAATAACAAAAAACACACTAATCACTTCCGTGCATATCGATCATTACATTATGATGTTTTTTTATGTGTTTAATAAAAATGAGGTACATAGTACAACATACAAGAATAATCATTAATGATAACTGCTGAAAATAGAAAAAAAAATTAAAAAAGGCAATAAAAAAGTAGGCATAACATAAAAAAAGTAGGCATAATATAAAAAAGTAGGCATAATATATATGCGATGAATATTAATATCGCCATAAATTAATTCAATAAATTTCCATCTATGAAATATTACACGAATAGTTAACAAAAAATACACAACGAACAACAAAAAAAAATAAAGAGGTTTGAATAAGATCAGCGGAAAATATATTTTGTGATTATTATTTTGATCTCATTAGTGAGATCAGCCCCCCTAGACAACGTGTCATTTAGCTCAAGAAAAGATAACTCAATATATGGATGTGACAGTTATCATGTGACTGGCAACTGTCATTTCCATACTTACATTGAGTTATCTTTTCTTGTTTCTTTTCTTGAGATAAATGACACGTTGTCTAGGGGGGCTGGCCTGGAAGATTGGCTTGGATTGTACATGTGGTCAGATCGTGAGAAGAAAGAGCCACAAAACATCCTGCTAAGTAACCCTGTGGGCAAGAGACCGCTGAAAAACTTAAAAGATCTTGTAGTAAATGAGTAAAACTAAAATATTAAATGGTCGAATAGAATTGATGGAAACATCCTACGAGAAGAAGCTCGATGAAGACTGAGCAATCTCCAAGATTGTAAGTGAAGAAGAAGCAGAAGAAATACTCCAATGGAACTGACAGCAACATCCAAAGTCACATTTCAGAACAATAACATAAATAAAAAACGAAACACTTTTACTTTGAACTCGACAGCCGGATTAATATATTCAAGAGCTAATTAATTTATAAAATGCCACACATAACTAACACAGAAAACAAAAGAAACAATGGAACAAGAACTATTAAAAATTATAAAGAAAGTGTTTTACAATTGAATACAACCGATACTAATTCCCACGATAAAAATGTTCTAATCACAATAATTAATTCAAATGTAACGATTAAACTGGGTTTTGAAAATCCATATATTGAAACACCTGGTAATGCTACAAACTCAACAACTCATGTTAAGAGAATATGAGTAGGTATGCAAGCAAAAAAAATAATTTGCCGTTTTTGTGTTGTCGGGAATCATTCAACACTTTTCTCCTGTCAAACATGTTCATGGAAAATGCAGCGCGGCCATCGATCGTAGGTTACATCATAACCGAGTTATGAGGTCGATCGTTGCCGACAGTGAGAGGGAAAATAAAATGATTGAGTTAAGAGATTCAATAATGAGACATATTAAACTGGAACATGAGAAAATTTCGCGGGAAAACAATACCAGTAGATAAAATATTTAACCGAAGATAAGAAATATGTAAACGATAATAATCGGACATAACTGCCGATTTTGTTATATTTAGTTTTAACCATTTACTATAATAAGAAAAACGATAAACTACCAGTCAACGCTTATTAAGATTACAAGTAAAATAACAAATTTAAGATTGAAAAAAAAAACAACACCGAAGAAACAAACTACAGATAAACAAATACATTCAATGCGTAGATACAGTCATAAACCTATAAATACACAAAACTGTATCGAAAAAATATACAAACAAAATAAACTGAATAAGAAGGAATACCTAAAATGTTTACAAAACAATAAATTGCAAACACACCTGAACAATACGTGTCGGAAATCAGTACCTATGCATACAATTTTGAGATGAGTTTCTTTCAAAAGCCGTAAAACAAAAATAAACCATGGGTATCCTCGAGGCACAGAGAGAGGGTTCTGTTTATTGACATCAATCCCATACAAACGAAGGTATTTCCGGTCAACGGGGGACATAACAACGATTCCTCGGCTACGACGAATCGCCCGACCGCTGCAGCCTTGACCAAAGCTGCGCAGCCAGCACCGAACGAGTGTCCGAGAATAACCACAGACAACAACAAAACATTGTAAAAGTCCAAATCACGCTCCACCCGAGTACGAGGCAATGTACTTAGACAAAAATATAAAAACAGACCCGAGCGCCCGTGAAATGGCCGGGCACACGTGCGGACAGCGATGCTGGTGTCAAACAAAAAAATAAAACGTTCAATTGCAGATGAGGAAAAAGTGTAGGGACCGCTGAAGCGGAACACTCTTGCCCGAACGTCGATGACAATGCTCTCCATCCACGTTCGACGACTGGTGAATAGTATCCATTCTAGACACCGAGGCACCGAACCTTGAAAAGATCGAGATGAACGCAATGTCACACCTCTTTCATTTCTGGTACGTAAATACATAGTAGGTAATACAAGCTCATCTGCATATAAATGTCTAACAATTATCATTTTCTTTTGCCAACAAAACACTCGTTCTCCCACGAATCTCGTGAATTTTAATGGCCAATTTTGAGCAAACATTTTTATTGTACAACATACACATTCCGATTTTTTATTGTAACCAGATGAGTAAATTTTATAACGTCCATATTGAGCATAGATACCTTAATTATATTACAAATTATTGAATCATGTTATAGCGTCGTTTTGAATATATTTAAATGTACTTTTTAGGTTGTGGTGATACCAACACAAAGTTAATTCTTAACAAATAGCAGAAAAAACTGCACGACAAATTTTACTACGAATATATTGTCTTATAATGGACATGTACTATTCATCTTCCAAATTTTTATTCCTAGGATCGTGTTGATTTTTTCTTTTCTATAACCGATTATTTGTATATTATTATGGACATTTCACATTTATGATAACTCTAACAATTACATTACGTATTATACGAAAAGATTTCGTACGTATACGACAAGGAGATCATGAACACTTAGCAACGTTGTGAACGAACGATCCACCGAAGCGTGACAATCTCTGAATCCAATCGAAAGTGCTACCGTATAAAATGAATCCAGATACCGGCAGAGCTATACGGGACGATACGATCATATCATAAAACCATACCGTGTAAGAAATACGAACCAGTATTGGCCGTGGCTGGATGAAACCCAATATGATAAGGAGATACAAAAGTATGCCAACAATTCCCCAGTAATGATTGTAGGAAGCGATCAAACGGAAGTCATGAATATTTTTATACTTTAATCTTCGTCATTATAATCGTTGAAATGATGATCGAAGACCTTGCACAACTTCATAAAACTTGGTTGTTTTGCTAATGGTCACTACGTATATTATATTGTGTAACTGAACGCAAATAGCCTATACGATTGATTTTCCACGTTATCTCCTCGTGCTATTTTTTTTTTGCAAACATCTTTTTGTTTCAATTGAAAAATCACTTGTTGCGTTAAAATCTTATTTCGTTAATTTTATTTTATTTACTTTATTTTATTCGGAAAACATAAAGCATACATAATGATAAAAACAAAAATGATACAGATTCATGTATCATACATGTTTTCACTTATATAAAAAAAGTAATACCTGCCTAAACTATATAAGTACGATATTATTTTACTATACAAGCACGATATTTATTTATTTATATCACAACTACCAGGTACTATGTAAAATATTAATTTAACACGCACCCAATAACAAGTTGCCACATACTGGAGACAGCTTCAGACTGTAAACACAACTAAAAACTGTGTCTCCACCGGAAATCGAACCCGGGACCTTAGATAAAAAATATATTTTGAATCTATGATAAAATAGTAAGTAGGGGAGGGTAAAAAACAGATAAAATCAATTTTGGAATTGAAATCCTTCTGAATGAAGGATAAATTAATTACTATTTAAGTGAAAAATTGTATACAATAGGCAACATTTTCGTTAGTTTTATTGTTATTTTTTTCTAAATGAACAATAAGACTGACTAACTCCAATTCTAGGTTAACCAAAGCAATTCAGCATTCATTACGGCCACGAAATAGTTAAATAAATAATATAAAACTTTTGTTTTCTGTGGAGGACAAGTGATTCCATTGTCCGGCGTGTAATGTCATTAGGTACTCGTATATATTATTACGTACTTATTTGTTTACCAAAACCGGTCGTAATAATATAATGAAGGTGCTATGGGCATTGCTGGCGGGTGTGGGCTCATTCCCTATACATACAATATACTATTATAAAATGCAAAACAATTGACGTTTGAATTGACCAAAGAGAGGAAGCGGCGGTACGCGTCGGGCATTACAATATTAATGTTGGTTTTGGGGCAATACGGTCAAGATCATACACATCATCGAGTAAAACATATTGTTTAAATAATGAGTATAACATACGTAAAAAAAATCGAAAAAAGGGTAGTATTACAGAAATCCTAGGTTCCATAAGAAAAGAAATAAGGAAATATCTCTCCGATGGTGCTACAGCAAAAATCGAGCATTGGTCCTGAACTCTGGAAAAAAAACAATGAAGACAAGGATTGAATTATATTTATCACTTTGCTATATACACTTTGTTCATAAAATATGAACATACACCTGATATATTAATAATATTATCGTAATATACAATATCTAAACACTTCCGTTCTTATTAAATTGAATAATTTCCCGTATATTCATTAAATTCATATTATTTTTAATTCATTATTCTAACAAACATGAATATTATAACATTTAAATGGATACACGAAGAATAGTATTAAATAATAGCGTATACTCTTGATTTAATGATATGTGAAAAAAATGAACATTGTAAGGGCCAAAGTGTGAACCTTGAGGCACGCAAGATTTTAAGTATAAAACAAAAACCATCAACAAAGTTTAGGAGCCACTGAACTGGTTCCAGGAGGGGCGGAGGGGGGACTTGTGAGTGGAACGAAATAAAGACTCCGACGTGGTCGGCCATAAAGCTGAAAACGATACTGCGAGTGGCCCTGCGGACCTTGGAACACATAAAATTTATCGCTTCTCGTAGGGATGGGACGACTCGGGTATCGAGATGCGGGTACCGCGATGCTCGAAAGCGCAATAAACCATGGCGAGAGAAGCGGGCAGAGGGGGGACGAAAGCGTTGAGGGGGGGGGGGAGCGAGTGAGCCGGTCATTACGAATGCAACTTGCAATACGAGTGAACGCGGAATGGATGCAACAACAACAATAATAATTGCGACCGCAGAGAGAGCTGAAGAAATAATCGAAACCGGCAAAAATTTACCAAAGGGTCCTTCATCGTGGTCTTGGGAGAGATCCTGTTCGAACGAAGAATCCAAATAACATATAATCTGAAAACTGGTTTAAGGAAAAACACAAATAATGCAAATTATAACTATCGAATGAACTAAAGGTTTATAAGCATAGTTTACATAGTAGTTAAGCGATTGAACAACGACTCCAATTCTATTAAAAGCGGACAATAAAATGGGGTTTGTTTAATTTATTATAATAAATTCTCATAATTTGAATAAACTTCGCTCAAAGATGCAATAAAACAATAATTCATTGAAGTACTGCACCTATTATAATTTAAACAGACAGGTAAATAAACAAAAATTTAGCAAACGAACCTCCAAACAGATTGAAAGTATATCAAACAATAAATTAAAATGAATTATCCCAAATAGAGTGAAACAATCATGCAATACTTATCTCAATCAGAAGAATCACGTCGAAAAATCATTTTAAATAGCTGACGAAATACTAAATGAAAGAGATTTCAATTAGCTTGGAGTATTTTGTCTTGTTTGTTAATAATAATTTGTATATTTATTTATAATCAATGACGACTCCGAGTACTCTGCTTGGGAGCCTATGGAGGATAAACCAATAAAATACAAATGTTTTTTAATAAAAATGATATTTTTGCTGATACACATATTGGTAAAATACATGAAATGTTTGAAAATAAAGAAAAACAATGAAATGTGTTTATGGTAGGTACCTTGTTTTAAAATAGGAATTCAAAAGTGCTCGCGATTCAAAGTCGCTTTAACAATACACCCTCTGCACAACCGCAGGACCATTCAGAGGTGAGGCCATTTACTGCTGGAAGTTGGCATTTTAAAATAAACAAGCGAGTCGTAAAATTACAAAAAATATTATATTGATTTCGAGATTCAATATGCAGTAAAACTCCGAGAGTCGAGTTGCCGACAACAATGGGTCGAAGAAACAGCGCATATTGTGCACGCACAAAGCAATAAATATCATATGTATTTTAAGTCGCTGTTATAATACAACCCCAGATGAAAAAAAAGTCAGTCTCACTTCGGTAAATAACTTTATTTTAGTGTAAATAACTTTATTGAGTTTAAGGCTACCTGTTACACCGGACGCATATGCACACAGACCAATGGTCCCCTCGATATTGTAAAAATTTTCTCGTGGAAAATGTGTTGCGCAGCGTTCCTTTCAAGAAATTACAGACCCCAACAAACTATCTGAACAAAGTTCTTATGATATCCAATAAAACAACTCAATGAGCTAGAAACAATCATTAGTAAGTTGTAAATTCCAACCGACTAGCGCTTGCTGTGCGCAATGGTGACTACAACATTTTATCTAACCCAATACGTTGCATGCATCAAATGATAAAGTCTTTAATTGAAGAGTTCGTCTAACATACAAAGACGACCATGAAGAATATCGCCGCCAAAATCAGCCCGAAGAGACTTCCTACAGGAAAAACCGGTTCCCGTCGGTATCTGAAGATGGCTAGTCGTTTGAAAAGGAAGGCAGAACTCCGACTGAATACGAATCATCACATCACAGTGAGAAAAATTCCCCAACTAATGACTCATAGAATTTGAAACATCGGAATAATTTCTAGATGAGCATTAAAATACAAAATAGTAAAGACAATTACCGAAAACATATTTACAATCGAGGATACAAAATCAAACATCACAAATAAATCAAGAAATTAATTATGTTTAGGATAAAAATGGCAAAACACACAAAAATAGTAGGATTAAACCAGTTTCTCTCATCATTTGTGCAAATACGTGGGTATTAGTGAAAAAAAAAACCATCGAAGAAATTAGCCGACTGTAGGTTGCAGATTTGATTTCTAATGACGTAAAAGAAATAGAGAGATTAAGCATATTTCAAACACAAAATAAGCAGTTATGAAATCTCTTGGTGGATGTGGTATTGGTAAAAAAATATACTATAATTCAGATACATCTTAAAAAATCAGAGACAAAGAACAGCCCGAATCTGTAGGAATATGGATAACATTGAAAGTCAAAATATGAATTCCTTAAAATACGAAGTCGAGTTTATGCTTCCGTGGCCCTCGTACAAATTACACAGAGCGGTGTCGGTTGCCGTGGTTAATTCTGAACACACAACAAGAGAACAAAATAAACAACCAACAAACTCCGCGTTAATATACGGTTGGTGGAGCGCAAATAGAATAAGTTAACACTGGACACACATAGGTACATATTCTCGGAGAATTAAATTACTGGAGGTGCGCTGAAGGAAACTCACGAGACGACCGCAGAACACACACATAATATTGACAGGAGGGAAAACGTTGACCGTACGTACTTACACATATACAATCACACTAAAGACGCAAACGAACTAGGAAAGGTGAAGGGCAGTTGCAGAGTCAAAAAGGTCAATCGCTATGAAGATGGATGGAGACTAAGAACGGACTTTCTTCCATGAAAACACGCAACGCAATACGGAATTCATTACACTCGACGCGGTTGGTGATTTTGGCAGTGAGGACGAATAACAAATGAAATCATGGACAGAAATAAATATACGAATTAAATATGGAAAGCACCGAGCAATTAATTTTAAAACATAATTTTATTTTGATTCAACAGATAAAGAAATAGGCCGGCATCAGAAAAGGTGGGCCGATGATATTGTCCCTGTCACTGGAAGTGGATGGGTGCAAAAGGCCCAAAAAAAGACGAGTGGACGTATTTAGAAGAGGTCTACATCCCGCAGTAGAGAGATGGTTGAATGAATAATAGAAACAAACAGTTACAGACATTTGAAAAAAAGGAAACATAAGAAATGAATAAATCCAGTAAATTTATCTAATTCAGTAAGTTTCCTAATTAATTCCCTACGAAGACTCGAATGTACTCGAACAAAAATGTTCTTTATGTTATCGTCCCGTTGTTTCTTCCATTTCGAAATATTCCTGAGAAAATAGATCAAAAACGGGGTTTTGCTTAGTTAGGAGAATGTATAAGCGACATGTTATTCTGTAAATCAAGCTAGTTGTAAGATATAATTTGAACCATTCCAACATCATGAATGTATCAAATAACAGCCCCCCAGTCTCAAGTTCCTATACCGAAGATCGATGCGTTTCGAAGGCCTGTCCAAGACTCCGTGACTGCGGCTTTGAAAACTTTTAAGGCGAAGCAAAAAAAACTGACTGGTTCACCATTATTATTACGTCCGCCATCTTGGGAGATGTTGACCGGGAGGGAGCGGGCGCGGCGGGGGTAGGTGCAGGCAGGCCGGTAAGGCAGTGGGTGACCAAACTGGCGGAACGACTGACTCCGCAAACTGCGCATGCGCGAAAAGATATCCACAACTACTATGAAATAACATACAACTACTGCAAGAATATTTTAAATAATAAACGCCTCTATTGATGGCGTTAACTTGACACGCAGATTCTTGTCAACGTTGAGTTTTTTTTTTAATTCGGGTAGTTATTATAAATCGAAAAGGAATCAAATAAATTTATTATTCACCAATTGATTAAATAACGAGGAAAATAAGACGATGAATTTTTCAGTTGATTATTCAAAAATACAAATAAAAATAACGTGGAAACACAATTTATAAATAAGTATCAATCAAAATTAAAGAGATTTCTCCAAAATTCCGATTTTTCACGACCGAACTTTTTTGCTGACACTTCATATTAAAAATAATTTGATTTTATAAAATTAAGCTACCCATACTTATCTTTCTCAGTATCATCATTCACTTAATCCTACCATTTCTTTCCTTGGTAGATAATTCCTTTTTATTTCATCACTTTCAGCCTGTATATATACTGTTGCCAATCCTTCATTATCTCTTTGTGTGGCTGAACCACCATATTATCAAAGCTTGGCAAATTATCCGCACACATCTTTATACAGAACGAACATGACAGCATTTTGGACAAACATGACAGAAATATGCAAAAGACAAACAACAATTAATACGACTATCGACTTCGACGCCTCCATAATTTTGCAGTTGTTTAAACAACATCGCAACAAGGGCCAAGAAGCTAAGCAAAATAAAATAATTCTAAAATTTTAGTGTCATAGTTGTAGCCAAACATCTTGAACTCTTGGTCGAGAATGGGGGCGAATTGCACATAAGCCGACGAAGCAAAAATACACATGTTTGCGCTCTGCGCAACCGGAAGCTCGTTCAAGATGTTTAGCGAAAAATATATCAGATTGGAAATCCAATTTAAAAATTACAAATAAAATAGAACACAGTATTTTTACATTTATTCATTTGATTTTTTTTTAATTCATTAATAAAAAAAACAACATTATAAATATTTGAAATGATGTTGGATTAGTCTTGTCAAATTAAGTTTCATTTGAGCTTGATAATGCCGAGACATCTCATTTGTATGTCATTTGATTTGCTGATATCAAAAAAAAATAAAAATATGAGAATGTCAGAATAATATGAGGAAAAAAACGAAACTGTGTGTTGTTTTAATGAAAAATCTAATATTGTAAAAAACAAATTAAAAGGAATCATTCTGTAAGGTTAGATTCACCTTCAATCATTGAGTCTCGTGAGCGAGTATTTGCGAGTAAAAATGGAGCTATATAAATTATCCGTTTATTATTATTTACCATTAACGCATTACCGTAACGACTGTTGATTTCCCCTACAATATTCTAAAACGTGCACACCCTGTATAATAATATAATATATTATAATATGCTTGCTTAAGTTGATCGAGTTTTATGCCCACGACATTAATAATTATCGCACAGTTAGTTTATCATTTCCCAGCCCAGGTCATATCATATAACGTTGACTGGACTGGACGTTGATAAAGAATGAATGGAGACGCGAAATAGATGAAAATTTCATGACGATATTAAATATCTTATCGAAAACCAAAGCCGTGGGATGAAAGCGTAATAAATTAAATCCTTTTGTGTGTTTGTACTGGTATGCTTTCATAGTCGGCAATCTGGCGAAATTAATTTTACGGAATTGCCAACATTTTAAATATTTCGCTTCTATGTATGTAAATTTACGGGGTCTTTGATTTTATAAATAAATTTATAACTGATTTTATTGTTTTTGGGGTACATATATAAAAAAAAAACATTTTTCAAATTTACACTAATTTAAATTATTTACTTAATCAATAGGAACATCAAGTATGCTTTAGTACCTAAATCTATATCAATAAATGTAGTATTTATAACTCGATTCTACATTTTGTATCCATAATTTGTGGCTCAACTTTCATAAAAATAATGAAATAACTCTTTTGTCAGACGCAGTTGTAAATTGTATAATTCTGTCATTAAGTCTGATATAGATATTCTAAATAACGATTTTGCAGTTTTTAAAAGAAAACTTTTTAATGTTGTGTGAAAAGAATACTTTTTAACTTATATGTGGGTACGTGTTAACTGTTTTCTCTTTTGTTTCATTTCTTGACTGGTTGGTTATTTATTTAATTATTATTTTTTATTATTTATGTTTTATTTCAATCTTGTTTATTCTTCCTCTTGCTATAACTAATGTTCTTTTCCTTCATAAAGTATCTTATTGTTAACCATTTATGGAAACTTTGCTGGTTTATTTGATTATTATTTTGTACCATTACAATTTATTAATAAAACTGTATGTTTCCTTGATAAATAAATAAAAAAAATAAGAAATGTTACATACATAACTTAAAGCTATAGCTTTTATAAATAAATAAACTTTATGTAACTGCTAGTGTTGAAATTTATAATTATTTATTTATTTATTTTTACATTAATGTACGCTTTTAATGGGTCATTTACATTAAACGTATTGATAGGTCTGTATAAATAATAACAATGTAGGCACAACAAGAAGCATAATAAGTGCAAATACATTAATAGTACAAATACAAAAAGTAAACACAAAGAAAAAGTAAAAGAAAATACAATATTTATTAAAAAAGAAAGATAAAATGATAAAAATAAGCAAATAAATAAACACAAAAAAGAAGAAAAGAAAAAAGTAAGCATTATTGTGTGTAACAAAAAAATAATCAATGCAAAGCAAAAACTAATAAGTACAATTTGTGTTGAGCAACCTATTAAAATCGTTATACGAATTATGTACCTACATACTTTTTTATTAAAAATGAATATGTCCTTGTTAAACAAGTACATATATACATCTTCCTACATTCCCTAAAATAAGCACATAAATCAAATCAAATTATAACATAAAATGAAGATGCTAAGGTGGAAATGAAGATGCCGCGGCGGAAATGAAGATGCTAAGGTGGGCTGGGGGTCTGACAAAGTTTGACAAAGTGAGGAACGTCCACGTCCGCGGTAGTTTCAAAGTGGCCTCAATAGACGAAAAATAGTCGAGAACAGGCTGAGATGGTATGGCCACATTTTGAGACGACCGACGGACAATATGATAAATATAGCCTTGGACATCGAGACTCCAGCAAGAAGACCAGGCAGACCACCAGCCACATGGCTGTCGAGCATCAAAAAGCATCTGCGAGAGAGGGAGCTGAATCCTGATCTGGCACAGGGCAGGCGAGTTTGGCGAAATAAAATAAGGAGAGCCGACCCCAAGTAAATGAGATAAAGGCGAGGGCGAAGAAGAAGAATAACATAAAATCGAAGATGTGTAATTATACGAACCGTCTTCATAATTCGTTTGACAATACCTTTCCAAATTATTTATTTAGGTAAATTTTGACAAATAAGTACACCGAGTAAATAACAGAAGTTGATAAAATATAAACATTTTCAAAAAAGATAAATAACAACATTACTCAACAAATACAAAATAGATACCGTTTCTAAATAATAATGGTTTGAAATTAAATTAAAAATGAGGGCATATAATTATATACATATTATTGTCACCTGTAACGGAATCGAAAGCAGGTATTTCAGTAATTTTATAAATTTCGGATGCCCCTATGAATATTCAATATTTTATAAATTATAATACTACCTAGCAGGTAGATAATAGGTAGTAAAACATGATTATATTATGCAAGTACTACGACCTGTAGGTAGTAATTTAGCCTTAATTACTAGGATTACCAAAGTATTACTAATTGCTCGGCCGTCTAATGTAGGGTTCATCAATAAAACAGCTTCAAGGCCGCTGTTAATTTGGAATAAATGTATTGTACTAACTTGAATATTGACCCAGCTAACTAAACAAAACCAATTACAAACATAAATATCCGTTCTCTGCAAAGTTAAACCGAGCAATGATTTACACTATTTTGGCACTTTTTCATTTTAGCATTATTAATTGTACTATTTTTTCCACGTGTGGAGATTCTTTTAATAAAATTGATAACGGGGACACTATGAAAAAGTAAAAAATAGTGACGAGCGAAACCAGTCTTGACTAGACCAAGATCTAAAGCAAATTTTGTTATAACAAATTAATGTAATGAAAGTATAGTTATCCAACTATTACTTAAAACAAGTACCTAATAGTTATAATTGATAGTACATTTGTTAAAAAATAAATATCGAGTCATTTGACATAACTTATAATGATTAAATGAGAAGATATCTTCAAATTGCTTTTGCATTTTAAATTAAATTTCAAAAATAATGACATATTATATAAATTTTTAAGCGTAGGTATAAATTTGTATGCGTTGATAAATTCACTGTAAAAAAAGAAATATACTTAAATTGATTTAGATTTTTAATTTATTTACTTATTTCAACCCAAAACATAGAGTATCTAGATATAACATACAAAATTATTGTAGGTAATTTATTTCTTTATTTAATATTACTTCTCTGGTTACTAACAGGTACATGTCAAATAAAAGGTACCTAGTAAGCAAAATATACAAATTAATATACTTCAAGTAATCAGTGCCGCCAGGACATGGGTCGATGGCAGAGCGGTTAGCGCGCTGGACTAGTAATCCAGTGATCGCGAGTTCGAATCCTGCCTCGACCGATTTCGTTCACCTATAGCACAAGCATTTATTTGCTTATTTTAGGGAACGTAGGAAGATGTATATGTACTTGTTTGACAAGGACATATTCATTTTTTATCAAAAAAATATGCTTGTATCCCCACACACCAGTCTTGTCTTACCTAAAACGACATACAAGATAGAGATAAAAATAAACATTAAATACAACATGATATTAAAAATTAAACTAACCCACACATTTCGTGACATCTTAATATTTTGCCCTTCATAATCATTTGGAGCATCCTTTTTTACCTTGCAGAACGTGACCCATCTTTCGTCGCTTAATTGTGTCATCTAGCTCGCGCTCGACATTTACACATTTGAGTACCTCCACATTTGATATTTCATCGACCCAGAAAAAAATAACAATTTTGAAACAGAATAGTTCAAGAATAAGTAACACCAGTAGCCGTAACTAAAGATCGAATTTGAGTACATTTGTTTAAAAGAATTGCAGTTTTGTTAAGACCGTGACCAATCAGATCTTGGTCTTGCGTTCGCTCATCACTAGTTGATATGTAATTATTAAATAATTGTACGACCAAACGTAGAGACGAGAAACCCTATTTATCGTTATATCTTAATATATACTTGAAACGTATTCGTAGACAATCGTGTTATTGTTAAATGTGTAATTAAGATATCTAACGAAGAAAACATATCATGTGGGAAATTTGCGTCAGGAGAACAGATCTGATGATTTTATCAATCAGAAGCTAATCGAAAGATCTCATTCGGACCCAACAGGTCAAGGTTGATATTATAATGATGATCTCGCTGTTGGGCTTAGTGAGAATTGTAAGACGAGACTAACCAAACATAAAAATGTTTTAGTAAGTAGATAATACCCCCTTTTCAGTAACTATTGTAACTAAAATTGGAACGTACTAAAATTGTAGATTTTAGATTTACGGTCTTATTTCAGCGTTATAAAATATCAACTTGGACTAAATGGAATAGGAACGTACCTATTTTGGCCGAAACGTTCTTAAAAAGTTACTAAATCAGACGTATCATGAATAATTATGAAATTTTCATCATTTTCATAATTATTCAAAATAAGTCTAATTCAGTAAATTTGTAAGAACATTCCGGCTAATATAGGTACGTTTCTATTCCATTTAGTCCAAGTTGATATTTTATAACGCTAAAATAAGACCGTAAATCTAAAATCTACAATTTTAGTACGTTCCTATTTTAGTTACAATAGTTACTGAATAGGGGGTATTGTCTAAGTTTACGTATGTATGTTCTACAACATTATTAGGATGTGTTTATTTATTTATAAGTTACCTACAGGTTTGAAATACGTATACTACATAAGAACTTAAATTATTTAACAACTATAAAAACAAAGATTATAACACCAATTAAGTACTAAGCTACGGTCTTACAAAAAAAAAAAAATTACCATATAAGTATGTAAAAAAAAAATAAACAAAAAACATAGATAGGAAGTAGAACAGGACAATGGATAGGAATGGGAAAATTAGGATAAGGAGATCATTATTGAAAAAGCCTCAACATATCCGGTGAGCCAAACATGTCAAGATCTACGAACTTTGCCTCAAACTGTTTACATGTTCATATTATATGTGTTCATTTATTTCAAGCATATCAATATTTCTTTTCTTGATACTGTACATTTATAAAAAAATATGTAAGTACTGATTTTTTAGTATTTATATCCAAAGTGTATATGTGACTTAACATGACGCGTAAATGTCAAATCGTAAATGAAAATCAGCTGCTACGGGTTTGTCCTCCTCTTTCATAGAAAAGACTTCCTTTTAAAGGTTAATGCATAGTGCATACCCACACACCTGTCGCTCATCACCCCACATTGTGGGATGAGCCGTGATGGTTTGAAAGAACATACAAAATATGAGTGTAATTAATCAATGAAAACAGGTACAGATCTATCGAGACTATCATCAGACATCGTCGAGAGACTTTTTTTACTTTTTGTGTGGTCACTAAGTAACCAAATTTGTCTAAAAAAAGTGTTAAATATTTATTTAACACAATATGAACGCCATTGAATCCAGACCTGTCACGGTCCGTACCAAAAAACTTCTGCGCACCAGCGAAATGAAAATACTGCGATGCATAGCTGGCAAAAGTCTTCGTGATAGTCATAAATACAGAGATCCGAAGAATCTGCGAAGCTGAGGACATCGTAAGATGGGGGCGCCAAAGAAGAAGGTACTGGAACGAACACGTCAACCGCAAGTCCGAAGATGGGATCCCAAAAATAGCCCGAGACAACGTACCGGAGGGGTCTCGACCGCGAGGAATAGTTGGCAGTCCACATCACAGGAGGCTGAAAATGCAGCATAAAACAGGCCCTGGGCCTAATAAAAGAACAACAAGAAGAAGAAGAATATGAATTTGTGGTTGACTGGTAGAAATTAGTTGCTACCAAGAGATGAAGAGGTTGTCGGACAACAGATATACGTGGAGAGATGGAATTCTTGGTGCAAACCAATCTTAGTTAAGATTGTGACCCGGAAGAAGCAGAAGGTAGAGATTGCATACGGGAAGTCAATCCGTCACATTTGGTAGGTACCCGGTACAATGGGTTTCTTGATAATATACTTATTTCAAAACTGCACGAACTGAAGTAAAACACCGTATGTCTGCCAGGATTTAAAATGTGTAACGCTCGGATCTCCCCCGCCTACATTTTCTCGTACAATATTTCAATACGCAATATAAGGTGTGTATGTGTGTGTGTGTGTACTTTGATAATCTCTGCCAACCCCATGGAGAGAGGAGTCACGATTGCGACTAATATAATATATATATATACCTGTTTGAATACATTAAATACCGGTTTTAGTACGATCTGTTAAATTTATAATGAGCAATACAAAAAGCGACGATATATAATAATAATATATACATGTACATACACGCATACATACTTACATAGTCTTTATTCGTCACTTCGCCTTGAATCAATCGCTCAGGGTGGCGACCCGTAGTAACCAACCTTGGAGCGATCGTTGTCGCTTTCGCCCGAAGAAGGCTATAGGAAGCAGGAAAACCGCGTCGCCTCACAATGATAATAATTCGACGATTAATCGCAGCGAGATGTCGTTGCGTACTTCCGGATCGGCGGTATATAGTCAATGAATATTACTTATCAATACGAACGATTTGCGGAAGTTGAAGAAAAAAAAACGGTACATCTGTTGAATGCTTCTGATAAATAATCAGAATCACCCAAAACACCGAGACATAGAGATTTGTAAGTAAAGCAGGCAAATGATGTCAGATAACACCTCTTCTAAATGAACTACACTGGTTGAAGTATCCAGAACAATTAGACTACGAGATAAAAGAATTTGCAGTCAGGAAGATAGGTACCTATATATTTATTAGATTTTTACTCATATAATTTTAATAAAGAATGAACATGTACTTGTAAAAAGTTCATTATATTAATTAAAATATATAAATGTATACCACAAATTAAAATATATAAATGTATACACTTATGACAAACTTAACTTTTTCTTACTTATAGTATAACTTATAATTTTAATTAACTACTGTATAAAGTTATATTGTACTTATTGTTATTATTATACTTGTAAAAAAGGATTTTAATAAATAAATAAATATAAATCCTCATATTTTCCTTATATTAAGCATAAAAAGGTAAGGTTCAAATTCGCGACACTAACCCAGCGCGCTAACCGCTCTGCCACCACACATGCCATACAACGCCATGTGGCTAATGGAGTAGGCAGAGAGAACCTACCGCCACATCTTGGCAATCATCCATTGCCTCATTTGAATTCATGCATCATCTCATTAATCAGTTACTATTAAAATATGCTATGCATTTATTTATAATATTAATTACTGTAATCGAACAGTAATAAAACATGCAATGAACTATTCTGATTTCTCACGGAATATATTAATACATAAATATTATCATGTCACTTCCCTCACGAGGTAGGCATAGAAACGAGAGCCATACATTTTTATCTTGGCCCAACCTATAACAACTAGTCACATTCTGAAGATTAATTATATTTATGAAAGAATGAACGATGAACGACTGACAAAAAAAATATACATGGGTGCAAGAGATGGAGAGAATTGCAGAGGTCGCCCCGAAAGGGATGGCATGACCATGTGAATGATATTTTGAAAGAAGGAAACATAAAAAGTATGAACAATCGACGAGCATGTATGAGACGATGCACGGATGTAAAAGAAGCCAGAAATGTGTGCATAAATAGAGCATTATGGCGCTCGGTTCCCTCTGCTTACCCCGTAAGGGATATGGCGTGATGGTATGTATAATTATATTTATCGTCTCATGATATTAGATCCGGAACCTTTCGTTCAGGATTAATATATTGAACCAACTGAGCCACGAAGGCCCTTAGAATGATCTTGCTATCATAAAACAGCGATACAAATTTGTTTTAATTATGTTACATATGAATAGATTCAGATATTTTAGTTTTCTGCATCCACACACACACACACACACTTCACAGCTGTGATAATACATCAATCATGATACATCAAGAGATCAACATCTTTCCACTCCCCGTCACTTTCACTCACACAACAGTCTGCCTCGTTACGTCTTCTATATATGTAACAATATTACTATTATTGCTATAGCGAAATATAATTGTTATAATTATTGACAACAATAATGGCGACCGCTTCTGTAACAGCCGGCTAGCTGCCGACCGATGTGGGTTATTATCACTATAAAATATAATTGATCAAAGGGGTCGTAATAAGCAAATATTCGTCCAAATTGGCACAGTGAGACAGTAGCGGAATAGCTTATATATGCCGAAAACCTTGGCTTGCCTATAAATATAATATGTAAAGAAATACACAAAGAATATTTAATCAAAGGTTAGAAAAACTGTCGTTTTGAAAAATCCTAATTATTTTTTATGGTTTTATCGCAACCATACATACATACTACAAGATCCAGGCATTAAAACGTAGATACAATCCTTTTCAGGTCCACCAATATGTAAATGTTATTTTGGCATGTGACCACTGCGATGAACGACGAAGAAATTATGCTAAAAATACCTTAAATATTCGACATATCACAATTTCCTTTCAGGGTTTGCGTAGTCCGGAGATTCTAGGCACGCCCTTGCAATGAGACATCTAGGCTAGATTCGTTGCACCAAAATTATTAAATGCATTTATATCCATTGCATTGATTCACTCGAAAACAGACGTACTTTATCTGATATGATGCTTCTCCACAATATTATTAATAATAAAATCGATTCTCCGGCTCTCTTAAATTATATCTTTCAACATCCCTACCCGTAGAACTAGACACACTCCTCTTTTCCGCCTAACCACTCAACACACCAACTATGCTCAACATGCAACAATCTACATAATATGTAATACATACAATAGGCATTTCCAAGAGATCGACATATTCTTACTTAGCGCCCCCACATTTAAAAAATATATCAAACTTAAAATTTCATCCTCATAATCAAATTTAACACTTAATATACTGACACATTTATATATATATATGCAATTTCACACATCATTCACACAATATCTCACCATAATATGTAACCATTCCTAATGTATCTTAATATACTACAATAACTTCAGCGACAACCTGTAATTGCCTTTATTATTAATCAAATCGTCTTTTTTATATATAATTTATTATATGCTGTATGTTGTCCTCTAAATAAATAAATATCCAAATTTAAGTATCGTAAGACACGTGAAGTGGAAAAAACATTTTTTGTGTTATAATTTTTATCTTTTTATCTCAAGGTTTCTTAAAAAAGGTACCATTTTAACATGGCTACCCAGGATACACCAGCTATTAGGATTTGGGTCTATTATACTCTTCCAAGCGCACTACGTAGCGTTGGGGAGGGTTTGCAATCTGCTAAAAAAAATTAGATCGGATTTAAAAAGACCCGAGTTCACCAATATTAAGCTAACCACAGATAAAATATCGCCTATAGTATTTATTAACTGTACCTCTTAAAATATTATTAATTCAATTCCAAAAGGGCCCCTGATGACCTCGAGAAGCTCGTCGCAACGGGAAACGTGGGGGGATAGTAGATTCAGAGGTCACCCATCGACCAGGGGGGCAAGTCTGGTCCAACCGGCGAAATCAAAACCCTCACGATTACCCATATCATGGATATAATTATTATATGGAGTTCTATAATATCTTTAGATGTCATTGAACTCCATATGATAATTATATCCATGATATGGGTAATCGTGAGGGTTTTGATTTCGCCGGTTGGACCAGACTTGCCCCCCCCCAGATGGGAGTGACTGACCAAGTGCAGAACAGTGTCTCCAATTACAGAATAAATCACTGACATACATAGAAGAAAAAAATCTAATATTATACTTTCCATTTTATATCACAGATAAGTAATTAATTAGATGTTTACAGTCCATCAATATGGCCACCTCAACAGGTATTAGATAATGGCCGATTTAAAAATCTAGCACTTGGCAACAATAATATAGTAATTAACTAAACATTAACATTGTTATTTATTTATAACTGACTGGTAAAGTAACACAACAAATTACCCAACCAACCAGTCGGTTAAATAATATTAAAATTGTTAGTAATTATTAAGTCATTTAGTAATTATAACTAAATATCTGATAATATCTAAGTACTTAGGTTGTATAATTATTATTAACAAATCAATATTGTATTCACTAAAGTACCTGGGTATTGGGTTCAATTCTGAAAACTAAAATTTGTGTCATGATTAAATTTAAATTTAATCATGACACAAATTTAAAAATCTGTCAAAGTGTTCATATTTAACAATATTTACTAAATTATAGTTTAAAATCTAGCAAATTAAACGTAAGAGGGAATATCGCAAATTTCAGGAGAAGGTACTTTAGGATTTATTTTTTATCGAGAGAATTTTCAAATACCAATCATTCTGGAACTGTCAAGCTAAATATCTGTATTTTATTTCAAGACTTGCTGTATAAATAGGGAAACGCTAATGCAACTAATCAAATTTAAGCGCCTGTGCGGCCTTAAGTAAATCAATTTCACAAATATGATATCAATACAAATCGATCAAGCTTATAGTTTGGGATGTACGAGTACAGATGACATGAAATTACAAGGTACACCGCATACAAAAAAACATGAAATTTTATTAAATACAAATTTTATTTTATTTAACAAAGGACAGCACACAATACCTACATGGATACAATTATTAAAATTTAATAAGTAGAAATACAAATATAATATGTACCTCTTACGTACTATAGGTACCTAATATCAAAATAAGAAACATGTGATTGAAATTTTGAAAAATACGTTACCTACATTAGATTTATAAATACACCTACTGTTATTTACAGCTATATAAATAATCGACATTTCTATAAAAACGGAGGGTGGCTAACACATTATTCCTTTATAATATGTATAAATTTCTGAACACTTGTTACGACAACAAAAACCCATACCTGCTTCATTGTATTGAATCTTAAACCCAAATAACGTCTACCTATCTTTTCACGGTGCCTGCCTATTCTACTTACTACCAATGCTTGTGCTGTGAATAATGAATTCACCAGATCCGTCTTCATCCCCAATGCGAAAAGGGTCCATCCACCATCCCGCACAATATCGGGAGATCCATGCAACTTGCACACTACAACACAAAAAATGACGAACCCTAATAATAATAAAGCTCAACACTACCCAACGAATACATGATACAAAAAAAGCAGGGGTTGGAAGTCATTGGCTTCAAGGCCATTCCGATGTTTTTTTATAATTAAATTAGTTTAATATTATATTCTGTCCAATCACTTACAACCTTCAAATTTCGCCTTAAACGCTGACTCTCCCTCTCCCTCTCTATTCCCTAACCAACGTACATCCCATCCCACACACCATCCCTTTCTATAGTTTGTTTTGTAAACAAAACATGTAGGTATATATGTCAAGGTAGGATAGTATGGAAGTCAGTCCTTTTTTTCCTAGCTTTAAGTTATGTATTTAACATTTCATTATTTTTATGAAAGTTGAGTCACCAGTTAATGGATAAAAAATGTAGAATCGAGTTATATATACTTCATTTATTGATATAGTTTTACTAAAACTAGTTGCATTTAACACATGAGATCCAACTGTCGATAGCGATAGTATGTATAGTTGAAGAATAAGTACCAAACTATAAACCCAAAAATCCAAATTATTGTATTTTAAGATATTTTGTTTTCTATACAACACATGTAGGTATGTATGTCTCGATAGGACAGTATGGAG
This sequence comes from Molanna angustata, assembly GCA_963576475.1. Lineage (NCBI taxonomy): Eukaryota > Metazoa > Arthropoda > Insecta > Trichoptera > Molannidae > Molanna > Molanna angustata. Next base: position 7,710,229 of record OY754982.1, read on the forward strand.
GTCAGTCCTTTTTTCCTACCCAGAATATGGTATGATGGTATGTATGTATGTTTGGAGATTAAGTATCAAACTATAAAGTCTTCTTAGATATTGTGTATAGGCGACTGCCATACAAATTGTATGAAGCGATGTCGTCACTAAATTAAATTTTTATAAAAATTGTTAATAAAAAATTGAGATGTACTACTACAATGTTAATATTTTTTATAGGAAATTAAATTATCTAGATCGCTTAGAAGAATTTGTAACAGAACGATGTATGATAGAGTTCGGAATGAAGATACAAGGAAAGAATGTAAGATAAAGAAAGATGTAATTAACAGAATGAAAGTTAACACATTGAGATGGTTTGGCCACTTGGGGAGAATGAACGAAGAACGCCTGACGAAGAAAATATACAAAGCTGACAGGAACGGAATAAGAGGTCGCGGGCGCCCAAGAAAAGGATGGCACGACCATGTAAACGATATTTTGAAAGATGGAAATGTAAGAAGCATGAACAACAGACGAACATGTATAAGACGATGTATGAATGTTGATGAGGCGATGAATGTGTGTCAAGATAGAAAAATGTGGCGTTCGGTTCTCTCTGCCTACCCCGTGAGGGACATGGCGTGATGGTATGTATGTATATGTTTCGGCGTTTTTCGACATTTAAAAAAAATGGAAATATACGCAGTTAAACCCATAAATTTATTTATTTTACTATATAAATTTATTTCTTTCTTCATCATACATTATTTCCTTGTGTCCTCATTTCTTACCCTCAATAAAATAAACAAATATGAAGTACCAAAGGTTTCGTAGAACTGTAGTAGACCATATTTAGTATTATATAGAACACAATACATACACATTTAATAGACCCCAACGCACACAGTACAAGAAATGAATAGCGTGTATCTTGTGTATATAATATGTATATATTATATACCTACCTATATGAATACATAAGAACCGACCAAAGCAACATTTTCTACCTGCTCACAAAAAGGTCAGAAGAAGAAACCCCAAACGCAAGTGGAAAAGGGACTACTACACCCACAAAAAAGGGGCCCGAAATCTACAATCGAACCGGGAACTCCGACATTCACTAAACCATCGCCCATACTTTCTTTGAGTCTCAGGAGGAACACGTCGTGGTCGGGAAGCGCTGAAACACATTTTACGAAAATGTTGTCGATGGAAAAAACCCTATACACGTCCGACGACAAAAAGCTTTTCGAATTTCAATTTACGAATGCGAATTTCCAAAAAAAAAGGATACAGTTTTTAAATAGCTATAGATTTTTTTGACGGATGGAAAAAAATAAGCATTTACTACTGTAAAGGAAAAAAAATACAATACTTGTACAGTAATGAGTATTGACAATACAGTATTTACTTAACAACAATTAACTTAATGAGTTAGTTAAGTCATGAAGATAAAAATGATAGAGGAGTGGGTTGAGGTCAACAAATACAGAGATCTATTTTAACTCAGTATATACATACATATCTTACTTTGTATTACATTAAAATGAATTAAAATAATAATAAAATAAGAAATGACTAAATTATGAGACAATACCCCCTATTCAGTAACTATTGTAACTAAAATAGGAACGTACTAAAATTGTAGATTTTAGATTTACGGTCTTATTTCAGCGTTATAATATATTAAATTGGACTAAATGGAATAGGAACGTACCTATATTGGCCGGAACGTTCTTAAAAACTTACTGAATCAGACGTATTTTGAATAATTATGATAATGATGAAAATTTCATAATTTTCAAAAATATTCAAAATGCGTCTGATTCAGTAACTTTTTAAGAACGTTCCGACCAATATAGGTACGTTCCTATTCCATTTTGTCCAAATTTATATTTTATAACGCTGAAACAAGAACGTAAATCTAAAATCTACAATTTTAGAACGTTCTTATTCTAGTTACAATAGTTACTGAATAGGGGGTATTATAAAAGGTTTATGAAACAAAATTAATTTTGATTGAATTTATAAAAACATTATTACTATCAGACAGGCAGCCAAAATGATCTTAAGGCCCTTGTATATATCTAGGGCGTACGGATGTTCACAAATACGCACACTAAATTACCAAGTGTATGAAACACGAAAAAATATTGTATATCATCAAATCTTTAATTTAAATATTCAATATTTTTTCGTGAAGAAAAGGTAAAATTCTTTTTTTTTTAATAACAAGAATAGATACCTAGTTCCTAATTAAAATAATAAAAAAAACTCAACATGTAGATTTTCATATTCTGTTCATATCTCCGAATCTACTTCATAGACATTGTAGATTTTTAGTTACAGTAAAAAAATAAAAAAGCGTTTTACTAAAATCGAATTTTACAAGAAAAGTATTGAACAAATTCAAATTTCAAAAAACTCACGAATAAAATATACATTGCGAAGAGATTGAGGGGATTGTCAAGGAAGAGATGGCACGTCCATGTGAACGGTATTTTGAAAGACGGAAATGTCAGAAACATCGATAACAGACAAACATGTATAAGACGATGTATGAATGTCGACGAGGCGATGAATGTGTGCCAAGATAGAAATAAGCGGCGTTCGTTTCTCTCTGCCTACCCCGCGAGGGACATGGCGTGATGGTATGCATAAAAAAACTCACGCAATGATGTTAAAATACACTGTTCTTTATTTGAAAGACGTATCTTTTGAAAGTACTGGGGAAATGATAGATAAGTATTCAAAATTTAGAAATTTTCTTTGTATAACAACATTTTTTTAAAGAATGAATGATTCCTTGAAACAAGTACATATTATACATCCTCATACTTCCCTTTAACTATGTAAACATAAATGCTTGTGATTTAAAAAAAAATACATATTTCAGTTATTCGCAGGCAATTCCTTAGTATAAAATAAAAATAGCTAATGTGTTACTCGAAAACGACAATATATACCTACAAAACTATAACAAACACTTCCTTGCACCCTGCGCAAGTGGCGAGTTTACTGTCATATGGCAAAGTCTTTCAAGTAACCAGTTCTAACTAAGTTACTAACCAGTCCATTTCTTCAAAAAATAAAGTGTTTCCAGCCCAGAGAAGCAATATTTGCGTGAGAAATGAATTTAAATAAATTTCTTCACTGCTAGTGATCGAACCCAGGCCGTCCGCACCGAAGCCAAACTTATCAACTGTGCCATGGCTGTCTGATAAATATTACTTAGTAGCTATACACAATTTTTATTGTGTTTATTGCGATAGTTTTGTTTTGTATGTCGATACAAATTACTTTATCTACGAAATTCATTATTAAACATTTAATAAAATACGTGCGATGTCTTGCAAAATGGACTATTTTCGTTAAAATTAACCTATAAATATATTTTGTGTATAACTGCTTTAAATCTGGTTTTCTGGTGAGTCTGTGTTCATAATATTTATACGAATATGCGTAGGCAAATCTAATGGAAAAGTACAATAAAAAAATAATGATATTTTTGATGAACTAAATAAAAATTTGAAAAGAGAACGCAAACAAAAACCAACAAACTTTTGCAGCAGAAAAACAATAATGGCGGCAAAATTTAACAAATAGATCTGTCAAGATTATTTTATGATGCGTAGTTTAACATTATTCTTATTATTTGAAAGGATGTTTTACAACCGGCATTTATAATGTTTAAAAACTTTCCGAAATGGAGGTAATTCTGCGACATTGCTGTCGTAAAATTGATAATAAAACGTGTACAAGAAAAAACCGAAAATGTATGCATGTATCACGTGTGACAATAAATTAACCGAAAGAAATATGATTAGAAGCGTTAACACACAAATTGCAGTTGACTATACACTGAAAATTACTTGGTACAGTATTGAGATAACTTTTAACAACGATCAAACAACTTATTGAAGCAAATAATACAAAAAAATATTATATATTTGAAACAATATGTAGTCAAATTAGTATTAGAATGGCAAGCTGTCAAACGCACGACGTTTCATATAAAGATAAACAATAAAGTAACTTATATGATTTTATATAAAAAAATATATTGAAAGGGGCATAATTTTATGGTTAAATGACTAAATAAGTATAAGCAATAATAATGTACCTTCAAAAATAAATCACCAAAGTCATAGACGGCAGATTGATGCATTATAGCGGTAGACATGTTGACAGGTTTTTGATGATCTTAGCTCCAGTATTGTCGAATAAAATAAAATTGATATGTAAATAATAAGCACTGAAGCACGTTAAACCAACTCGTAACTGCACACAATTGAGTTATTTTGTTATAAAAATAAAACTGTACCACAATTATTAATATAGAAAAGACTATTTAAACAAATAAGTTTCCCGTATGTTTTTGGTCGCCGTACCAAAATCACGGAAACAAATCGTTTATCAGCAATTTGGCGAAATCACATTATTTTTGACATCACAAATTTCACACTCGAGGCAAAATGTGTTATTGTTTATATTTATTCTTTAAAAATATATATAATCACACTTTTTTTCCTTTTAAGCACGCGTAAATACGGCAAAGTCGCCTCCCGTTTTTTAAGCAATATGAATTATCTCGACAGCGATAATATCAAGTATCGATGTGACAAACTAATTTGTAACGAAAACTTGCTTTCTAAACGTTTTAAAAATCTCGATTTTGTTGTTGCTCGTAATGCTTCTATATCGGGCTATACGACCACTGCGTATCACGCTCTCTCGCGAACTGAACGAATTTTGTATGCAATCTGCGGCTGCGGCGTAAATACAACCATTGAGATTCGTTTTCAGTTGAAGCCTCGGGCGCATTCGGAGATGTTCGTATCGTATTGTCGGCTTTCGGCTACAATATTAATATTTTATGACAAAGATGATCGAAATAATGAATTTTTATTCAATACGTAACATAAAAGAATATTACGTTGATTCATTTTTAAATGTATTTTTTGATTTATTTCTAATCAAATCAATAATTTAATATTTTATTTTATATTCCAATATATACTTATAATTTATTAAATTCATAGCCTCACTCACATGCATATACCTACATATTTCTACTCCTCACAGTCCTCACTGCCCCAAGGGGATAGAGTGGGAAGTTATGAATTCGCAATTTTTAAGGCTATTTTTTATTGCAGATTATCAACTAGTATCATACTGAGACTGTATTATGAAAGTTTCATCACAATGTATCTGTGTGTGTGTGTGTGTGTGTGTGCTCTGCACTATGTGCTGTGTGCTATGTACGGCGTGTTTATTCTATTTTATCGATTATAGACTAAAGTGCTAATTCTATTCTTTTCAAATTTTGTAAATTTGCTTAAATACTCGCTTAGACCAACCTCATTAGATTTTGAAGGATATATGAATAGTGCTTCTCAATTATTTTATCAGTTAAATATTTCAAAGTGACCCCAAGCTCGAGAAACTTAAAAAAAATATTTTCAAATTGGTAAAAAGACACACTACTTCCATAAAATGGCATTGAAGAACTGTCAAGTTTTCATAGTAAAATATTTAAATCGAAAATTATTTAACAAACTCATTTCATGAAAATGCTGAATATTTTCCATACAATATTTGAATACTTTATTGAATGACTTGTAGGTGAGGAGTTTAGCGTTGGCCACAACCCACTCATTTATGTATATCTGACAAAAAAAAATACCTACGATCTATCGAGTGTGTTCCACAAAATGAATATTTGGAATAAATTTTACATAGTAGGTACCTACCTGTTAGTTATCCGAGAAACTACATAAAATAAATAAATCTAAAGTAATAAAGCAATCAAAATGTTAGTGTTTGTGTGTGTGTGTGTGTGTGTGTGTATGTGTGTGTGTGTGTGTTTGTCTCACGCCTTCTGAAAAACCAAGAGCATCTAAAAATCTAATTTATGTGCGAACGTGTACCTGTATACCTGATGCAGTGTCACGCTAAAAATAATGCGATAAAAATGCTGAATTTTAAAAATATTTCAATAATTATTTTTTTCATACAAAATTTTCCAAGTCGTATCTGTCAAAAAAGTGTACATTTTGCACGCATATATCTGTTAGTTTAAAAGTTAGAAGTACGTATTTACACGAAAAAAATTTACTTTCAAGTATAACTTAGCGTTTAAGTGAGAAACATGGTGAATATTTTGTATAATTATAATGTTTAACTTATTTTTAAAGTAAGCGTTTTGTACATAAATGCCGCCATTTTAATATCTTTTCATACAATATTTCATTTTCCTACCGAATGAATATGTTCTTGAAAATAATAAACCTTTGAAATAAATATAAATATGAAATAATAAAATGAAACACAAGACATTACAGCAAGTTTTAAGACGTATATTGTAAAAGTCTGTTAATTATTAGTAAAGATATGGGCATAATAAAATTGCATAATTTGTATATAATATTTGATATTTCGGACAATTTTCATTTTTATGGCATCGAACAAACCAATGTAGGTACCTACATATTCAAAAAATGTATCCGAACCATTCGATATTACTTACGTGTTCGAATCGTTTCCATGGCTACAGAAAGAATGTGATATTCAAATAAAATTTGTTAGGAATCGAATTTATTTAGAAGGTTGTTGTAGGTAGGTACCTACCTAATACTATTTACTTACAAATCAACAATAATATACCTATACTGATTTCCTATAGGAAAATTATTTTATTTATTTATTTATCAACCGTTTGTCCGATTATAATGAAACTTTGGTGAATTGTCGAGCGTATGCCCAGGATGGTTTTTGGATTTAAACTTTTTTCTTATTCTTCTTCTTCTTCGTGTATTTGGTCGTTTTACCTATGAAGGGGGAGTATCCTGGGAAAAGAAGGTCCGACTGTCCCTCCATCTCTTCACAGGTCTTCCAGGACGGGTTCTGCATATAAACTTTTTTCTTCTTTTTCTTCAACGTGTACTTGGTCATCTTACCTATGAAGATGAACTATCCTGGGAGATGAAGGTCCAATTTTCCTTCCATCTCTTCGCAGGTTTCTGGATTTAAACTTTTTTCTTCTTCTTCTTCATCGTCTATTTGGTCATTTTACCTTTGAAGGTGGACTAACCTGGGAGAAGAATGTCCAATTTTCCTTCCATCTCTTCGCAGGTATCTGGATTTAAACTTATTTCTTCTTCTTCTTCATCGTGTATTTTTGGTCATTTTACCTATGAAGTTGGAGAATCCTGGGAGAAGAAGGTCCAACTGTCCTTCCATCTCTTCGCAGGTATCTGGGTTTAAACTTTTTTCTTCTTCTTCGTGTATTTAGTCATTTTACCTATTAAGTAGAGCATCCTGGGAAAAGAATGTTCTTTCATCTCTTCGCGGTTCTTCCAGGATGGTTTCTGGATTTAAACTTTTCTTAACCGACTGATGGGACGGGATGTAATGAAGGGAAGGGATGCACTAAAGGGCCTGAAGGGACGGGAGGTATAAAACTGCCTGAAGGGACGGAAGGTAGTGAAGAGTCTGATGGGAAGGGACGTAATGAGGGATTAAAGGGACGGGAGGTACTGAAGGGCCTGAAGCGGCGGGTCCTGGAGTCTAATTCTGTTTCTTCTTAATTTTATGTAGACCTTTAGGGCAGTTTTTATACAAACTATTTCCTATTGTCTAATTCATCTTCTTCTTCTTTTATGTATACATTTGGGTCATTTTTTTATAAAAATTATTTCCTTTAGTCTAATTATTATTCTTCTTCATTTAAGTACGTAGACTTTTGGGAGAGTTTTAATACAAACTATTTCCAATAGTCTTATTCATTTTCTTTTATGTAGACCTTTTGGTCAGTATTTATACAAACTATTTCCAATAGTCTAAATATTCTTCTTCTTCTTTTTTGTAGACCTTTGGGTGAGCTTTTATACAATCTATTTCCAATAGTCTAATTCTTCTATTAGGTATATGTATTTTTACTTATTTTATGTAGACCATTGGAATAGTTTTTTATACAAACTATTTCTTATAGTCTTATACTTATTTTTCTCTTTTTTATTTAGTCTTTTGGGTTAGTTTTAAGTCTAATAGTCTATTGTGCAGAAATATTATTAACGATATGCACACTTGATGAAAATACATATGAAATGAATGGGATATGGGATGTGACGATATAACCTGCACTAGAATCTTTTCAATACTTTTGTTTAATTAAATTTAAACCATTTATATCATCCTATTTTGAATAATTTTCAACACCTAATATTTAAAGAATGGGGGTTATGGCCATTACTGAACTCTTCACAACATTTATATTCAAATTAAAAACTATTTACTATAGTTCAAGTCTTCTTCTTCTTCGTTAATGAAGACTTTCAGTCAAATTGAGCAAAAATATAATGCACACTTGATGAAAAAATATAAAAACGAATGGGATGTGACCAATACTAGATCTTTTCAGTACCTACGTTTGTTTAATCAAATTTTAACCACATCCCAACATCCAAAATTACTAAATTTTCAATAGGTACACATTACAATTTGTTTTCGATGATAATATTTAAAAATGGGGGTTTTGGCTAAACCAATCTCTTTACAACGTTGATAATCAGTCATATTTAAAACCATTACGCATAGTCCATGCGAGCAGAAATTGTATAAATATTATACTTCATTCACACTTTATAGCAATATATAAAAAAGAATGGGTTGTGGCCATCACTTGAACATTTTACAATACTTAAACTCAATCAAATTTCAAACCACTTTTCATAGTCTGATATTGCAAAATAATTGGGTGACAATATTATAAAAACGATTGCTTTTTCTTTCACAATTTTACATTCTTGGCCAACGGCGGGACATAAAAGCTAGTCTAATATAATAAAGCAATCAATATGTTAGTGTGTGTGTGTGTGTGTGTGTGTGTTTGTCTCACGCCTTTTGAAAAACCAAGAGCATCTAAAAATCTAATTTATGTGCGAACGTGTACCAGTATACCTGATGCAGTGTCACGCTAAAAATAATGCGATTAAAATGCTGAATTTTAAAGATATTTCAATAATTATTTTTTTCATACAAAATTTTCCAAGTCATATCTGTCAAAAAAGTGTACATTTTGCACGCAAATATCTGTTAGTTTAAAAGTTAGAAGTACGTATTTACACGAAAAAAATATATTTTCAAGTATAACTTAGCTTTTAAGTGAAAAACATGGTGAATATTTCGTCTAATTATAATGTTTAACTTATTTTTAAAGTAAGCGTTTTGTACAAATGTACATAATATAACCCCGCCATTTTAATATCTTTTCATACGATATTTAATTTTCCTACCGAATGAATATGTTCTTTAAAATAATATACCTTTGAAATAAATGTGATTATGAAATAATAAAATGAAACACAAGACATTACAGCAAGTTTTAAGACATATATTGTAAAAGTCTGTTAATTATTAGTAAAGATATAGGCGTAATAAAATTGCATAATTTGTTAAAAATATTTGATTTTTCTGACAATTTTCATTTTTATGGCATCGAACAAACCAATGTAGGTACCTACATATTCAAAAAATGTCTCCATAACATTTGATATTTTTCACATGTTGGAACATGGTTACTATGGTAACGGACACATTCTGATATTCAAATAAAATTTGTTATAAATCGAATTCGAATTAATTTAGAACATCATTGTAGGTAGGTACCTACATACCTAATACTTACTACTTAAAAACCAAGAATATACTGATTTTGTGTAGGAAAATTATTAAACTATTTTAGGTTAACTACAATACACATTCAATATACCTACAAACTATTTCCTATACTGAAATTCTTCTTTTTTCTATGTAGACCTTTGGGTGATTTTTTCTACAAACTATTTCTTGGGGTTTAAATCTTCTTCCTCTTCTTTTGTGAAGTCATTTGGGACAGTTCATAAATAAACTATTTCCTATAGTCTAATTTTTCTTTTTCTTAATTTATGTAGACCTTGGGTGAGTTTTTATACAAACTATTTCCTATAGTCTAATTCGTCTTCTTCTTCCTTTATGTAGACCTTTTGGTTAGTTTTTAAACAAACTATTTTTAAACAAACTATCCTTTAGTATAATTCTTCGTTTTCTTATTTTATGTAGATGTTGGGTGAATTTTATATAAAATATTTCCTATAGTTCAATTCATCTTCTTCTTCTTTTATGAAGACATTTTGGTCAGTTTTTTATATAATACATTTCCTAATGTGTAATTCTTCTATTTCATCTTCTATGTAGACCATTGGGTCAGTTTTTATTACAAACTAATTGTTATAGTTTTATACTTCTACTTCTTTTTTTATTTAGTCTTTTGGATTAGTTTTATGTCTAATAGTCTATTGTAACGAAATATTATAAACAACATGCATACTTGATGAAAATACATAAAAACGAATGGGATGTGACCAACACTAGAATCTTCTCATTACTTTTGTTCAATAGAATTTACACCATTTATTATATCATCATATATTGCTTAATTTTCAATAACTACACATTTCATTTTGATGACAATATATAAAAAATCGGGGTTGTGGCCATTGCTGGATCTTCACAACGTTTATATTCATATTAAAAACTATTTAACATAGCTTAAGTCTTCTTCTTCTGTAATGTAGACTTATGTGTCAGTTTTAAGTCTATCAGTTTTATTGTGCAAAACTATAATAAACTATATGCACACTTGACGAAAAATATAAAAACGAATGGGATGGGACCAACACTAGAATATTTTCAGTACTTTTGTTTAATCAATTTTTAAACCATTTCCCATCATCCAAAATTACTAAATATTTAAAACACATTATTTGCGTTCGATGACAATATATAAAAATAGGGGTTGTGCCCAAATCCAAACTCTTTACGACGTTGTCTTTTTATAATAAGTCATATTTAAAATCATTTCCCATAGTCCATGCGTGCAGAAATTGTATGTGCTTATATATAAAAGCAAATGGATTGTGGCCATCACTTTAAGATTTTACACCGCTTAAACTCAATTAAATTTCAAACTACTTTTCATACTACGGTTAAAAAAAATTATGTGTGACAATATTATGTAGGTATATAAACGATTGCTTATTCCTTCACTAATTTACATTCTTGGCCAACGGCGGGACATAAAAGCTAGTATAAAATATACACTGCAACTAACGCACACTGCACAATGAATGTGCCCACATACGCATTATATCTACCTATAACTATTAAGCATAGAATTATTTGGGCATTCTTATCTGTATCTATGCAAAATTAAATAACCAAAAAAGTTATCTTCGGAAACCACCACTACTCAGAGTTCATATTATCCAATCGTTACCTGCCGTGGTATCCTTTCACAGAAAAAATCAGCCTTTTTTAAAAAAAAATGAATATGTCCTTGTTAAACAAGTACATATACATCTTCCTACGTTCCCTAAAATAAGCATAAATGCTTGTGCTATAGGTGAACGAAATCAGTCGAGGCAGGATTCGAACTCTGGATTAATAGTCCAGCGCGCTAACCGCTCTGCCATCGACTCATCTTTATATTGTGACATAAATTTTACAGTCGCTGGCTCTCGCTCTATATAGTAAAACGAATCGATTAGACAAATTCAAATAAAAACCTAGATTACATTAAATGTAATCAGGTCACGTATAGTCTCTCATTCTAATAGCTATTTTAATGAATTGTTGTGTTATTTATCTTACAATATATTTTTTATAATCACCGCTGCTGGACTGATTAAATCGTTATAAAAAAAAAACAAATAATTTAAACCAAGGACACTTAAAATCTTAATTACTAGTAACCAATTCGATTCTCTCACGCACGAATATCTTTAAAATTGATACACAGGTACTTAAATAATGCATAACAATAAAAAATACCTCATATATTATATAATATAGCCATTATCTATGAAATTGTTAATGTTTGATTTTATTATTCATAGAGTGACGTTGGTTTTTTAAGAGCGGGCAACACCATGTTTTTTTCTGTGAACTACTGAGTTTACAATACATACTAGTTGCACGTAACACATGAGATCCAACTGTCGATGACGATAGTATGTATAATTGAATTATACGTACGTACGTGTACTTCGAACGACGAGCTGAAAAATTTTGTGTTATGCACAGGGATGGATAGTGTCGTACGTTCAGCAGATATGAGCGGAAGTCCATGATTGGATAAATAAGTGAATTTGACTTCCATACAAAATTTGAATACTTTGTGGAGTGAGGATAAAAATAAAATATGCCTTACACAATTTATTTTTATTTTTGGTACACATAACATTTACATTTTTTTAATATCTTAGATCTATGAAATATCAGTGTTTTTGTATAGTGACTGTATTTATTATTAGATTTTATTTTTTATTGCATTGTGGTATATATTTTCATTATCATAATTTTCGGGCGTCCCGTAAGAACCGGTTATTTATTTTTTTTTACTTATATTTTGTCTAAAAAATGGGCAACGTACAAAAATAAAAATTGAATAATATAATAAATAAGAATAACATAAGTAAATATTAATCAGCCCACCTTTGTTTTCATGTTACATGTACTCACTGCTGGTAACAAAACAATTAATTATTGCTGTCTTATGTGGCTCCTGAAATGGATCCTGGACATCCATAAAATTACAAATACAAGATGCAACATAACATCTCACATAGTTCAGCAACGTGATTCACCACCCATTCTGAATGTTGTGCCTTTTTTAGGTATGGTGATACTGGTGTGTGAGGATATTGGAATGATCTTGAATCATTAAATTCCCTATTCCCTATTTATTCATTTATTTAGGTTAAATTTAGACAAAAAAACAGCGTTAAGACATAGTACAATACAATAGTAACATCAGTGCCCCGTTCCACCATCGTACTTTTCAACTTTTCACTCTTCGCTTTGCGATTTGAGAATTTCGCAAAGTGCAAAGCGTTCGCGTTCCACGAAAAAAAAATGGTCACTTTGCGGCGTCGCCAAACATTTACAAAGTCTTTTCAATTGACGCTAGCGACACCTAGTGATAACTTAGTAGTACCGAGTGTTTCGCGCGTAGCGTACACGATCATTTGACACCGTTCGTTCTTGTCTGTTCTGTGATTTCGTTGTTGTTGTTAGAAAATGAGCCGGAAAGACAATATTAAGAAAAAAATAGCCGTGTTGGAGATAATTAATGAAAAGAAAGGAGTTATTTTTGGAGCATTTAGTGACACTATCACTAATACAGTGAAACAAAAGGTGCTTCACTGAATTATTTGCTGTTGAGGAGACAATCATTTGCTTCTCTTAGTGCTGTTCTGTACCTTAAAATATGTGTAAATGAGTAGTGAAATAATCATATAAACTTAGAAAAAGCGGACATAATAATCACATAAACATAGTTTAAATTACCTAAAAAAAAATCAGAATAAATCGTGTACTTAATCAAGACATATTCACACTGAGTGCTATTTATGCGAAAATATTTGAGGAACTGCGTGGGTAAAATATTTTCGAAATTTATCCTTTCTCTATAATTTCTTACAACCCCGTCTTCCTCATCCCTTTCTAACAATAATTTATGCAAAATTTTATAATAAATTTACTCAAAAATTCTAAACAATCAACTTCTACTTTCACAACTCGACGAATGGCAAATTTGAAATGTCAAAATATTCTTTTCAATTCATTCGCAAGGTTTGCAAAGTTTTTTATGAAAAGTAGCGATGGTGGAACAGAACAGCTTATTTGCTTTGCAATATGCGTCTACTTTTCGCTTTGCAAATTGCAACTTTTACTTTGCGAAAAAATGTAATGGTGGAACGAAAATAAGCCGACGAATTGCAAAGTGCAAAGCGCAAAGTTGAAAAGTACGATGGTGGAACGGGGCACAGGTATTAAGGCCTATTACATTTTGTCGTTGTGAATAATATAAAATAATACAAAAGTTTGCAAAAAATCATAAAATTTTATCATAGGTTGGTATGTAGGTAAGAGCAACATTTCATGTTTACAATGATTCAAAACATAATATTCAACTAAAAGGAAAAAAATGAAAAAAGAGAATTTAATACCATGCATATAATAATAATTTAATTATTATTATATGCATGTGTCGAGCTTCCCGTTATAAGGTGATGCACATTCGCACACACGTCGCTGGTTACCCCACATTGTGGGTTATGCCGTGATGGTATATATGTATTAAATAAACGATAATTCTTTGCGATCACCCAGTGCGTTGCAACGTTTCGACGCCAAGTTAATAGCCGTCATCGGGTTTAACAGTGCAATTGTTGATAGAATTGCGATACAGCATGTGTAGGAAATGATTGTTTATTGTTTTTTACGTACCAATCACCTTCTATATACTTAGATATAATAAAACAATGAACATTATTTGTCTCTTAGTATTATAGTATGAATATTTAGTATAGGTATATACCCATTTATGCGGATGGTTAATACTTAACAATCTGAAACGAAACGGTAACAATTCTAAGCAGTGAAAGGTACACAATAAATTATGTATAAGTATATAGAACATGGACTCCCAACCAGTGGGGAGCGCCCCGCAGCTGGTCACATAATCAAAATGTACGACGACAACCCAATAATACATAAATAAAGTATATGTCTACTCATTTATAAAACGATAATAATATCACACATTTCCTACTGTCCTACGATATCATTTTTATGTAGGTAATGAAACTGAAATAAAAAATCCAAATAATACAAAACCGAACTATGAGAATCGTTTTAAATTGCAATAGAAAAACAAAGATACATAGGCCCGAGATATCAGTTGGCCCTTAAATCGTTGGATTTAGTAATCCAAACTAAAAGTTTAGGGAAGATTAAATTTCATTCGCGTATTTCAGTGCAAAATGAAACGTCAGTTACGTAATCTTCAACTATAGATATATTTTCGTTTTCTGTGGTTATTGTCTATAACGCATCTGTCAAATTGTCAATACGTGACGCGAAGCTGTGACTAAATATTATTTTATTATTATAACAACACATTATTTTATTTGTTTCATTACACAGCATGTTACTTTTTCAAATTTTTATACCGATCGATGTTTTTTTTAATTAAAATCAATCTTTGTTGTGACAAAATGTCATTGAATATGTACTACGTACATATAATTCAAAGCAAAATGTACTTATGTATATTTTACAGATGGATATGGAACTAAGTGATAATGGTAAAATAATGTCTTATGTAGAAAATTTAAGAATACACATTATATAGAGACAGGATGGATCAATTTAAGAAGTGGGATGAAAAAACATCGCAAAAATAAAGTTTTAAAATGCGCGCCTGACGTTTCATTATGGCTGACAATTTATTTCGTTTGTTGTCAGGCAATACATTATAATTATGTAAAAAATAAAATAAATATTAAATACATGAACCACTTCTATATCAAGTCTTTTATTTTAACAACAAAAATAAATCATGATTATAATTATTATGCATAGTTATTTGTAGTATAAAATGAAATAAAACATTAAAGCGTGCGGCGATTAGTACGCCACCTGGCGAAAAAAGACTAGAAACAATACTTAACTCAAGATTAAGACACGCGATCCGCCAGAAACGTTGAAATAAATATTTGTCGTTTAGTGACGTATTTAAGGGAAGATTAGGCACTGAAATACGCAATATTTTTGTTAAACTTGAGTTAAACTCCTAAGGGCCGACTGAAATACCGGCCCATAAACTGTTAAATGATTTAAAGCTATTGTCTGTCAAACAAAAAATATACTTTCATGTTTTAATTTTATACATAAAATGCTTCATGACATTATACAAAAAATATCAAAACCAAAATCAGATATAACTAGTTGCATATAACACATGAGATCCAACTGTCGTTGACGATAGTATGTATAATTGAAGAATACGTACCAAACTAGAAACATATAAATACGAATTTATTAACAGTTTAAGATTTTTTTTCTATATAAAATATGTAGGTATGTATGTCAGGATAGGATTGTATGGAGATCAGTCTTTTTTCCTACCCAGAATATTAAAACAGCATGACGGGATGTGTGTATGTTTGGAGATAAAGTATCAAACTATTGAGTCCCAATAAATATTGTTTAGTGTATACTGTCTTACATATTGTATGAAACGATGTCGTCACTAAATTAAATTTTTATAAAAATTGAAAAGAAGTTTGAGTTATACCTACTACTTCAATATTTATATTTCTTATAGAAAATTAAATTATCTAGTTGCTGTGTTTCGGCTTTTTTCGATATTTTTAAAAACTTTGGAAATATAGGCAGTTAAACACATAAATTTATCATAAAAAAATGTTTTTCTTAAAAAAAAACGCTTGAGAAATTCTGAAATTTATCGAAAAATCCAATTGAAGAATTTTTATTTTTGTATATTTATACAAATTTCAAGGGTTCTAGCTTATATGGTTTTTGAGATATATGGAAAAATAAAGTAAAAATTCATAAGTTGATAACCCCTGACTGAAACAAAATTCAAAATTCTGAGTATGAAATTTTTGTAGGACTATAACTATCTATATATGCTGAATTTTTTGGCTCAGTGAATTGAGCCGATCATAAGTTACAAGGGGGGGGGGGGGGGTTAGGACACACATACAGACTCACTAAATGTTCTACTCGGAATTCTGAGTAAATTCATATACACATAGAACCTATATGCTGTTAACTTCTAAGTTGGTGTTTTTTTACTTCAAAGTTGAAAAAACCGTGAAAAATATAGACCTGGCATACAAATCTCGCGTATCTTGGCTTGCATATTATCTTTGAGATGGGTGGTGGGAGAGCGGTTAGTGCACTGGATTTGTGATCCGGTGGTCGTGAGTTCGAATCCATGACCGATTTCATTCACCCTATAGCACAAGCATTAATGGATGAGGATGTATATGTACTTGTTTCAAGGACATATTCATTCTATAAAAAAAAATTGCCGATACGTTAAGAGAAATAAATTCTTTGAACAAATCGACAGTTGGATTCAAGTATTTGAGTTTTATTGAATAAAACGATTACCCTCGTTTGAACCACGAATGAGCTATACGACCGCTTTCAATGTGACTGCTTCTTCCTCAGGACTGCGTTTGTCATCCATTTTATAACAAAGGATTTCCCGGCTTTAGGTCAACAATGATTTTGTTGAATCAAAACCATTCGATCTATTTAGAAACGTAACATTATGTTCCTTAGTCGGGTGATTTCGTAATAGCGCCATTACTCGCTGCAGTTACGTGTTTTCCTTACTACAAATGGTGTGAATGCAGAAAAATGCGTGTCACGTAAACACTTATATTAGGTTTGTATTGCGTGTGCATACTGTGCTCACTTATACCTTAGCATTTTAAGTTGGACTCGCTAATACTTTCTTGAAAAAGTGGGTAGGTACCTTATATCCAGGACCGCATCTACTGTCATCGGCGCCTAGTGCATTTAATTTGAAGAAGAACTCTTCCTCTTAAAATCAGTCGAAAGATTTTTTTTATCTATAAAGCCTATAAATGCTCCGCTGTTAATTATACTTTCCCCGTTTTCCTACTTTTTTATCCCGCTGCCTTTCTCAACCCCACTTCCCTTTATTTACATAATTATTTGTTTTATATGTATTTGTCTTTTTGTACATAATACAAAAGACAAATAAATGCACACTAGCGGGCTCAAATAAATGCACACTAGCGGGCTTATTATATATTAATTATATATTTACATCAACAAAAGAATGAAAGTGAAACAACAAATAAAAAAAAAGATACCTAATGATTAAAAAAAAAACAAAAAAACACATAATTGCAAAAAAAAGGGATTGGGAAAGGACAAGGAGAGGAAATCGGAATCAGGTGTTAAGGGACAAATATTCCATCTTTGCCAAATTATCCTGCCACGACCGATCAACAACAGTATTAACATTTATGCTTAGTTGAGGGAATGTATGAGGATGCATGTATGTATACTTGTATCAAAGACATAATCATTTAAAAAAATATATAACTAAACGATATTTCCACTGCGTCTTCAATTTCTGTTAACGCCAAAATAAAATAAAAAACAATTGTTGCATGTTTACTTATATGAGAATGACATATAATATCTTTTCCTTCTGCCTTGCAGTGGTTGCAACATAATACCAAATTTTAATATATATTTTTTTTATTCTTTCTGATTTTACTCCTCACTAACCCAATGTGATATAGTGTGGAGTTATGATTTCGTATTTTTAAGGCTATTTTTTTATTGCAGATTATCAACTAGTATCATGCTGAGATTCTATTCTGAAAGTTTATCACAATGTATAAAAAGTTAATGAAAAGTGACTAGTTCTAGTAAAAATGTAGGAAAATAAGCCTAAAAGATTATTAAATAAAATTAGTGAGAATAAGGAGATAAAGATTAGGGTTGATCCATTAAATGAATTTAATCCATCTGTATGTGTGTGCTATGTGCTGTGTACTATATACGGCGTGTTCATTTTACTTTATCGATTATAGACTAAAGTACTCATTCGATTCTATTCAAATTTTGCGAATTTGTATATCTAATACTCACTTAGATCTCATTAGGTTTTGTAGGATATCTGAATAGTCATTCAAATTATTTTTTAACTGTCAAATATTTCAGAGTAACCCCAAGCTCAGGAAACTTATAATTTGAAAATATTGTTTTCGAATTGGTAAAAAGACACATCACTTTTATAAAATGCCATTGAAGAATTATTAAGTTTTCATAATAAAATATGAAAATAAAAAATAATGACACAAACTCATTTCATGGAAATGCTGAATATTTTCCATACAAAATTTGAATACTTATAGAATGAATTGTTAGTGAGGAGTTTAGCGTTGGCCACAACCCGCTCGTTTTCTCTATATATATATATATATATATATATATATATATATATATATATATATATATATATATATATATATATATATATATATATATATATATATATATATATATATATATATATATATATATATATATATATATATATATATATATATATATATATATATATATATATATATATATATATATATATATATATATATATATATATATATATATATATATATATATATATATATATATATATATATATATATATATATATATATATATATATATATATATATATATATATATATATATATATATATATATATATATATATATATATATATATATATATATATATATATATATATATATATATATATATATATATGTTGTTTTTCAGGCTCTCGCGGAGGGGTGTAAATGATGTATCCGTTTCTCGGGTACTCGGGTAACACGACGCGGAGTACCCGAGAAACGGATACATCATATATATATATATATATATATATATATATATATATATATATATATATATATATATATATATATATATATATATATATATATATATATATATATATATATATATATATATATATATATATATATATATATATATATATATATATATATATATATATATATATATATATATATATATATATATATATATATATATATATATATATATATATATATATATATATATATATATATATATATATATATATATATATATATATATATATATATATATATATATATATATATATATATATATATATATATATATATATATATATATATATATATATATATATATATATATATATATATATATATATATATATATATATATATATATATATATATATATATATATATATATATATATATATATATATATATATATATATATATATATATATATATATATATATATATATATATATATATATATATATATATATATATATATATATATATATATATATATATATATATATATATATATATATATATATATATATTATTTGATGCTACAAATTTCTTAGCGCCCGACGCGCGGCGTATTTGAACCTATAGTGAGTCAGACCCTGTGTACATCGTTCATTCTAATGTCAATATTCATAGCAAACATAAGCCTACATAATTGATGTTACATAATTCTTACAGCATAATCAACATCATTTTATTTATTCATAAATGCAGAAAGTCTTCCTTCCGTTCATAATTGGGTCTGCCTTATTATCACGTGGTGCTGTATATACCTACCTAATTATGCCAACTTTTATTCAATCAAGTCGCATCAACTTAAATATAAGCTATCGAGACATGAACATAGAGTTAGCGCAATGGAAGGATCTATGATTAAGAAGAAATGACGACATCAGACGAATGTAAACCTCGGACGATCCCAGCTTCGTTGGAGAGACAATGTCAGAAGATGCCTGAGTGGAACATGGATGCATGTACCTCAAGACTGGTCAGCGTGGAGATGGATAGAGGAAGCCTGTTTTCAGGAGTAGAATATCGTGAATTAGATGAAAATAAATGCTTTGAGATAGTTTGGTCTTATATAAAGAATAAGTGATGAACGTCTGAAAAAGAAAATTTACAAAGCTAGAAATATATGTGAAATGAAGGTGAAATGTTTAAATTTTCTGAACTATGATGTTTTGTCTGCTTTTTCTGAACTTCTCCCCGAAGCACAAGATTTCCTTCTTTTCAGGGAGAATTTTTAATTTCACATTGTGATATCTATTTTTATTGTCATGTTATCTTCTATATGCTTTTTTTATATTTTTATAATAAATTTATTTTACTTTGTTTTTTGTTTGAAATTTCTATTCAATATTTTATTAAAAAATAAATTGATTGACTTGTAACATGAATAATGTTAAACTTATTTACATAGAAAATTTTAGATAGTCCTTAATGCATAAAATTCGAGGTAAATAATTTGATATTTTATTTATTTATTTTTATGTTATTTTATTCGGAAAGAAAAGAGCTTTTTTTACATAAAATATAATAAGGTTATACAATTTAAAGCCAATTATAAAGATATTTACATTTTATTCCAAGAAGAGAATATTGGTAAGGTGAAAGGGATCTTGGAATAAGATTTAGGATATGGTTAGATAACAGGAAATTGGGATGTGAACTGGAAGGAAGAAATAGGTTAGATTCCCGACCCTAACCGATACTTATAGTCGCATTAAGAATATGCTTTGATACAACTGCTTTGATCATAATTTACAACGAGGAACGGGAATGAAAAGAAAAAGTTAGCAATCCTATCATCGCTTCGGCTCCAGATCCCAAGAAGGGGTCTGGCCTCCAAAAGAAATCTTCGCCATTCCGATCTGTCAGCGTCTCCATGTCTCCAACCGACCACGCCCAGGGAGTCAAGGTCCCCTGTCCATCCATCTCAGCCTGGGTCTCCTCCTACGCCTCACACCCTCTTAAATATGGTGAAAGATTCTTCTGGCAGGCAGTTGTTCAATTATTTTTTTCCATGTGTCCAAGCCATCTGAGTCCCTGAGCTAATGCTGAAAAATGCTCTGACGTCTACATCACCATCAGAAATAGTTGTCACGACCTTTTAAATAGGAGTGAATGAAGCGAAAGTCTGTTGTTCAGTTCTCTTTTCCTACCCCAAAAGGGATACTACATGTTTGTAGGATATTGATATATATTTTGATAAAAAATGTATTTTAAATAAGAGCGTATGACTATCAGTGAATTGCAGTAATCTTTATCCAGTTTTATATAAAACCAAATAAGTAAGGTGCAAACTGAGACAAAACTGTCTCTTTATTTAACCGAATATTTACGATAGAAAAATCTTCCACCGATCTAACAATGGTAAATAGTCTATATCTAATATTTTCACTCTTCAATATCGTTATTAATTGAACAATAGTCTGTATGACTTGTCAATCATCGACATTATAGAAGGGCTATATTTGAACGGCGTCCAGCCGCCCAAGACCAACACCCATCATCTAAATCGGCTGAAAATGTACTTTGGGAGTGCTGTATGCAAGGGTGATTGTTGCTTCCGATCGTGGATCAGTTTTAGTCAATCTCCCTCATGTCTGATGGTCCATTCAATCATGGCAGCAGAGGTCACGCGTCGAAGCGTTTAACACAATGGACCAATTTATTGCGAACCGTGCTACGTACTTGACCGACCACAACTGAAGTATTGTTATAAATGAACTATTATCAAAAAAAATTTTAACCGACTCCAAAAAAGAAACAATTTATCAATTAACACACTCATTTTTGTTGTTTATCAAGCGATAATTCTTTGGTACGTTGTCTAATGATTTTGATGTGTGATTCGAGAGATTGCTATACGAAAGCAATCTGGCACCCCCTGGTAACGGCATAAGCCGGCCAAACTTTTCAACACCGGACAGCCACTCAAACGACATGCAGGACAGACGACTTGAAAACAGTGAACGGCAAGGCGATATCCGTCGCCGCCTATTGGAGTGGCAAGGTCTAAGGTCCGGACCCGTAAAGTAAGTAATTAAGATGTGTGATTTCATTGATCATCAGAATGGGACCGCATCAGAAATTAGACTATCAGGTCTATATGCCGTGTCGAGGACACAACGAATGGACGTCAGTAGAATTGTGAAATTAAGACAAGAAATACCTACTCAACAACAGAATATTACCCGGAAGACCGGCGAAGAGATGGAAGGACAGTTAAACCTCCTTCTCCCAGAATAGTCCACCCTCACCAACGCGCAACGGGTCAAATGACCTAATACAAGATGAGGAGATGAAGATTTCAATGATTTTATTTAGAATCAATTTTAATTTAACGTTGGTGGTCACATTTAAAATTCATCAAAAACTGTTGATGGGATCCATGAGAAAATCGTGAAACTCTTGAATTATTCAAGTCACTAATAAATTATTGACTTATTAATTCTTCACCGCGTCAATCGGTTTTATTATGTTATGAAAGATTTGAGAATAGGACACAATATATTCATACAAAGATACATCCATAGCTCTACAGTCCAATATGACTTTTGACATCCTCAAGTGATCGTCGCCAATCCACTTTACCAGACGCCCAGTGACGCCAATTAACATGCAGAGATTATTGGAAATCTAAACATGAAGAGTCTCTTCCATCTTGTATATCGCCCTGATGATAACTAACTTTCGTAAATATTATCCCAAATGGATCTTATTTAGAAAAAACACTCGGAAAATATCTTCCACTTGCCGAGGAAATAAAAACCCAACGAGGACAAAATAAAGATACCTACATGTTCATTAATTCTCATTGTACTATCATCTACAGGAGTTGTTCCAGTAAATGGGTGGTGGCAGAACGGTTAGCGTGCTGAGTTAGTAATCCAGTGATCGCGAGTTCGAATCCTACCACGACCGATTTCGTTCACCAACAAGGATGTATATTTTTGTGCTTGTTTCGAGGACATATTCATTATTTTTAAAAATATGACTGGCTTCACTACGAAACTTTGTTTTTCAAATTAAATAATTAAACATTTTCAACGGATTTGATTTGTTTTATTTCATGCCAGTTTGTTAACGTTGAACTATATGGAATTGAATGTGCGCATATTAGTCACAGTATAGGTAGGTAAGTGTATATTGTCATGTGTTTATCAACAAGTCTTTTGTTGTTTTTATGGAACAAAATGACCAGTGAAAGTTTTAATAGAACCTGCGTACACTACCTAGATCATTGTTATAATACATTATTATTAAGTATATTATATCTAGTTTTTAACGTCATTTTGTTTTTATGAGGAATGATTTATTTATACCATCGCACCATTATAGTTAAGTAGGAATCATAATTATTTAACACTGTGCAAGTGGTGAGTTTATTCATAAAAAAACAATTTATTCATAAAAAAATATACCAAAAAAAAGAACGGCCTACGCACAAAACCACTATACGTATCTTGGCGTTAAGTGGTTTAACGAACTGTTGCCTGAGCAGAGACATACGGATATTATCGATCTAAAGAAATTTTATGTAGATATAAAGAGGGTTTGTGTATAAAAACTGGTTTTATTTATTCATTGTTGTTGTATATGTAGATATTATACACTTATTTTATTAATCGTAATTGATATTTAAATGTTGTTTTTTTTTAATATAGCATATATACCTATGTTTATTTTTAAGTATGTTTTTTGTTACTTTGTTTTTGTTCTATAGGTATTATGTAAATAGTTGCAACTCCCTTCAAAACACGAGTATATCTCTTTTTGAAGGAAGTCATATTATAAAGTGTTTTAATTTCTTTTTTACTATGTATTTTTTTTTATGTAAAATATGTATTTTTTGTAATAAATAAATAAATAAATTTATTCCAACTGACCAACGTTTTTTTTCCAGTGTTTTATTTCTCCTCTGCAGGGAATCCAATTCCAAAATAATTGTACAAAGGCGGATTTATTTCCACAAGACAATCTCGTTCAATCAATGTGAAGATTTTAAGTCTTCAAGCTGATTCGTTACATTGTATATTATTATGGTCAAGAAAATTTTAGAAAAAAAAGAATAAGTATAATAAAAACGCTTAGGTATTATAGCAATGAGGAAAGAAGGGAGGAAAAATTAAAGATCGTAAAGAATTTTTTTTTAAGTAGGTCTATATTGATTATATTTTATTTTAATGTTTTAATTGTGTGTATTGTATTTGTATTGGTTTATCCTCCATAGGCTCCCCAACAGAGCACTCGAAGTCGTCACTGTTGTAAAAAAAAAACAAATTGTGATTAATAAACAAATGAGAATAATCCATGTTAATTGAAATCTCTTTCATTTAGCTTTCATTTAGCATGTCGTCAGTTGCATAATTTCTCGATGAGATGCTTCTTTTCTCTCCCTCTCTCAAAACTATCTTCTTTTTTGAAAAGAAGTGATTGAAACTTGAATCTAGAAAACCTTATAATTTACATACCACTACCCTTGTGGTTGCCAGAGAGAAGTGAAGGCCATATATTGCCATCTTGGCAGACCTTTATTGTTTATAATATACGTTTGCATTTGTAGATAAAATTAAATAGTTTAGTATTGTAACAAGTCCCAATATGTTGAATTGTGAATTTATCTAAAACCACAATATTTTTTGTAGGGCTCAGGATTTCGAGATAAAATCTTTCCTTTATCCACTATTGGCACATCTGATAACATAATATTGTCTCGGTCCATGACTATACTGGACAAACATGGTTTTAAAAGGGACGCATACGGATTATTGTATTAGGTTTACGACCAACACAAAAAGATATTCAGTATTTCACGTCTTTTACCGAGTGTTTGTCATATTTTTTCTGATCAGTTTAGGTTAAATTTTATTTAGTTTGATTGGAACCAAAGAGCCTGCTTTAGTTTGAGCCTGCATAAGTAGCTAAATAGCCCGCTTAACAAGCCTGCTTAGCTAGCTAACTAGCCAGCTTAACTAGCTAACTAGCCTGCTAAACTAGCTAACTAGCCTGCTAAACTAGCTAACTAGCCTGCTTAGAGCTAACTAACTAACTAGCCTGCTAAACTAGCTAACTAGCCTAAGACTGAATTACCCGAAACCGAGCGACGACGTTTCGACAGACTTCATTCTACATAACAACGGTCTATCTCAGTTGCGCCCAAGCAAGCACGACACATGTGTGTATAAAAAGTAAAAAGGCACTACATTGAGAATGGGTGGTGAACCTCATTGCTGAACTATGTGAGATGTTAATAAGATTGATAGATTTGACGGTAACTTTGTGATAGTCCATGATTACAGAAATAAAAATGAAGCAAATACTTTGCTATAGGTATACCACTTATTGAGTATAATTAAACACTACTAGTTTCGGGAGTGCACTCCTCCCATCGACAGGTGAATTATAACTAGTTATAATTCACCTGTCGATGGGAGGAGTGCACTCCCGAAACTAGTAGTGTTTAATTATACCTACTCAATAAGTGGTATATTTGCTTCATTTTTATTTTTGTATGTGAGATGTAGATGGGATTTAGATGGGTCGATGGCAGAGCGGTTAGCGCGATGGGCTAGCAATCCAGTGGTCGCGAGTTCGAATCCTGCCTCGACCGATTTCGTTCACCTATAGCACAAGCATTTATGCTTATTTTAGGGAACGTTGGAAGATGTATATGTACTTGTTTAACAAGGACATATTCATTTTTTAATTTAAAAAAAAAAAAGATGTTATTTTTCCTGTTGAATTTTCGATTACCCGGTTCTTACGGGACACTCGAAAACGATGATAATTGACTCGAGTGAAAGCACTATTCTGAGTCGGCGTCGTAGAGTTATAATATTCGCCAAACATCTTGAACGAGCTTCCGATTGCGCAGAGCGCAAATATATGTCTGTTTGGTTCGTTGGTCTAAGTTCAAATCTCGCCCCTTCTCAGCTAAAGTTCAAGTTATTTGATCACAACTATAATAATAACGATAGTCACCTTCTTCTTGTGCCGCTCCTAACAGAGGTTGGCGACCATCACACCAAAATCATCCCGATCTTGCGCCAACCTAATTACTGACATCGCATCCGGAATCCGGAACCACTGCCTGAGATTTTTAATCCACGATATCCTTTACGCCCCATACTCCGTCTTTCTTCTATCTTTCCCACCATTGTAAGTTGTAGTTGTAGGTGCAGCTGATACTCCATCATATTTACAACTCTTTCATTGGAGACTCTATCGACCCATGAGATGCGCATGAACTTCTGTAATAGCCACATCTCAAATGCTTCAAATTCATTTAGGTACTGTTGAGATTTTGAGAGTCCAATCTTCAACTCCATACAACATCACTAGCAAACACGTATGCAACAGTAGCGGAATTGCTTATAGAAGCCGAAAATCTAGGCTTGCCAATGAATATTATATTAAGAAATTCTAGATCTAATATATTTTGTCTGTACCTACTACACGAATAAAAATTGAACCGTATGTAGATACGATGATCGACAGGGTCACAAATGCAAACAATATTTTGGCATTTACCATACCATCACGCCATTTCCCTATTTGGGGTAGGTAGAGAGAACCGAACGCCAGACTCCTCTCTCTTGACATACATTCCTCGCTTCATTCACGTCCATACATCGTCTCATACACGCTCTTCTATTATTCCTACTTCTAACATCACCATCTTTCAAAATCCCATTTATGTGATCGTGACAACTTTTTCTTGGCCGACCTCTACTTTTCGTTCCTCTTTTATCAGACTTGTATCCTTTTTTTGTCAGACGGTCATCACTCATTCTTTCTATGTGGCCGAACCACCTTAGGGCATTTATTTTCATCTTACTTACGATATTTCTTTCAATCATTTTGGAATTTGATTTTAAAATATTTTCATGGCCACTCAAATAAACAATGATGCTAAAAAAACATTGAATTTTCGACACTTCCCAATTTTCTTTCAAGGTTTGCCTAGTCCGAAGATTCTAGGCACGTCCCTGGTATGCAACAGATAAATAAATGAAATGGTAATCAAATATACAAAAGGGTGGTTAGGTACCTAATTACTTAAATCAATGTTGTAATTTATTATATCAAAAAGGAAATTAATTAAATGAAAGCTGTATGGGTCAGATAGTAACATACGGATGTGGATGTGGTTGATTTCATCATAAAACCAAAAGTGCTCATTATGAGTAAAGTTTAATCATCTTCTCGTATTATTATTAGGCACACACTATACATATACATACCCATGTGAAAATTGACTTTGACAGATAAGAAACCGTAAAATTTGATACTAAAATAAAAGGTCTTCGAAAGGAATTGAGATTAAAATACCAGAAATACGATGTATAAAGACTATGACCCTAATGCACAGTCCTAGGTACCTAAATACAAACTCCTAACCTCACTGGAGTATTTTTAAGTTAGCAATTGCGTTGCAGAGACATCACTAACTAAATCCTAAATACTACGCCAAACTTAAGGTCGATGGCGTAGAATTTCACATTATTGTGTATGATGAAAAGATATAGATAGCTTTCTATGGACTTAGACTGACGTTTAAAATATTTTTTTGTCATAACAATACAAACATATCAACATATTATGTAACCAAGTTCACACTGACAGCTCGATGTCACGATTTTTCTAAAATTCCAGCGAATTTACGGCATCTCATTTGGATCGCTGAATACTCTGTTTGGTATTTGATTTGACAAAATTACCAAATACATATTCAACGAAGCCGATAAAATCATCATCCACGGATAAAATCTCGTATTTTAGTATTAAACCACTCGTAAGGTTCCTCGCTATCAACCTTACTTTTTGACAATTCATAAATGTTCGTTTATGCCGATGCGCATGCGCTAAGTATTTAGATAATATGACTCTGCAATGCAATACTCATAAAAAAACTTTGTAGCATCCTCCAGTTAGCAAGCCACGTGATCTCCTAACTTAAGTGAGCGACTGTGCAATGAAAACATGGTTAGTATTTATAATTTAGTATTTAGGTAGGACTCTGCATTCGGATATACGTGTATGTCACTGAGACATGGATTTAAAAAAGTTTACTTTGTTTGAACTACAAAATAGACTAAAGCAATAATATCTATCCGATAATTGGTTATAAGAAGATTAAGAAAAAAACAGTTAAAATCGGGACAGGACACAAATTGTTGAGATATGTTTCAGCAGCATTTGACAGAAAATATGCATCGAGCATTTGACAGAAAATATATTTCCGAGTTTACTGTAATATACCAATTTTACATACAGATTTCTGGATTGTAGGCGTTAGGTACTTCATTTGACTAATGAGGTCAAAACTAAATATCGGGAACAAGCAGTATGTATAATTAACACACGATCGTTATCACGAAAGTGCGAACAGAGGCACAAGAATTCAAATCAAAGGTCATATGATTTAACAATAAACCTTCATCAGAGCAATGTTGTTAATCCCGGATATTGGTAGCACGTACAACAACAGATAATTTATGTATATAACAAGTTACTATATTATATTAAATATATGATATTGCTAATCTCTATTTCTCCTACGAATGACCAGGCATTTGCGCATGTCTCCGCCCATTAGGCGTACTGTTTCCCGCTTTACAACCAATTCTCTTCAACCTTCAAGCAACGGCGTAAATAAATGGGTTAAAAAAGTGTCTTTATTTTTAAACAATAAAGACAATAAATTGTTTTCATTCTTATTTATATAAATATTTGGTATATTTATTTTATTTTATTAAAAAAGGGTATATCGACAGACATCCAGCATACAATTTTCATAAAAAGAACACAATTTTGATTATTTTATGGGTGCTGGACGTCCAATTATGGATGCACACAATATTATATTAGCTCATATTCAATCACACACTTAAGTTACGCAAGTAAAAGTTACATAATTAAAACAAAATTAGGTTACAAAAGTTAAGTAGAAAAAAAGTAGAAAATAGTTACAAAGTTAATGAATATAAAAACAAATAATGACATAAATAAAGAAAATAATTAAAATTATTTTGAATGTCATAAAATTATTACGTGAAAGAAAATAATGACAACAAATAAAGAAAAGAACTTGATTTATTTTAAATGTTATAAAAATATTATCTGTAAGAAAAAAAATATGAAATAAATATAAAAAGTTGAATATTTTACCTGTCCATTTTTATGGGTAATATTTTCCATGTTGCTATTACACTGCTAATAACTACATTGGGGATGTCGACTAACTTAACTAATTAACCTGTGATTTGTCGACCGTTTATTGCGGTGGGCGGTACCTGCGCAAAGGGGGTCGAAAAACGGTTCATAGTTGGTCATTCTTAGCAGGAATTTAGAATAGGTATATTATGTATAATATGTGGTTCTTAGGTTAGGATGGTGTGATTGTCTGGTACCTGGCCACCGTCCATGCGGTTGTCAAAGATACCCAAACCAGTTCTGCAAGTTGAAGATTTGGACAAATCTGAAGTTGGCTGCGATCTTCGTACATATATAGGAGCATACCTGGGTAGTAAATGCCAAAAATTATTCGGACCATTGCATATTATAACTTTATAAATAACTACAAATTTGAATTTATCTAATTAGGCCGACCGTTTCGCTAGGAATACAATTTACTCTACATGTTTTAAGGAATAAATATTCATAAAATCTCGTTTGATTTTAACCTTTGTATATAAATAAACAGTTGTGAATCATCCATTCACATTCGTCGATTGTTCTTTTGCACTATGGTACAAATACACTTGTCTTTTTTATAGTACATATTTTTTGTTAGTTTTACCTTAGAACGGGCTTCGCCTAGTGAGGTAATGAATTCCATTGTAATATTTAAGTTTAGTTATATTGTATTCATTTGATGTATTATGGAAATAAATAAATATATAAAAAAAATTAAAAAAATATATTAAGTAGTGATTAGCAAAATCTTGCAAGTCTTGGTCTTGTGAGACTTGCACAAAGACTTGACGATCAAGACCACATGGTGCCGCTGCAAGACCACTAATGAGACCAGGGGGTATAAGACCAAGACCAGGCTTTGCAAGACCTAGAGTCCTAAAAAATAAATGCTTTAGTCCTTCGGTCTCGTAAAAAAATATAGAACTATTTATTTTTAATTAAATTGTAACCAATTAACTACATACTATCGACACGATTTTCTATTAAAACAGATTTTCATAATTAAGATATATAGAAATTTCAAAAATTGTATTGATAAGTAACTCAAAAGAAAGGCATAATTATAAAGAAAAAAGGGTTTAAAGAAAATATATATTATATTATATTATATTATATTATATTATATTATATTATATTATATTATATTATATTATATTATATTATATTATATTATATTATATTATATTATATTATATTATATTATATTATATTATATTATATTATATTATATTATATTATATTATATTATATTATATTATATTATATTATATTATATTATATTATATTATATTATATTATATTATATTATATTATATTATATTATATTATATTATATTATATTATATTATATTATATTATATTATATTATATTATATTATATTATATTATATTATATTATATTATATTATATTATATTATATTATATTATATTATATTATATTATATTATATTATATTATATTATATTATATTATATTATATTATATTATATTATATTATATTATATTATATTATATTATATTATATTATATTATATTATATTATATTATATTATATTATATTATATTATATTATATTATATTATATTATATTATATTATATTATATTATATTATATTATATTATATTATATTATATTATATTATATTATATTATATTATATTATATTATATTATATTATATTATATTATATTATATTATATTATATTATATTATATTATATTATATTATATTATATTATATTATATTATATTATATTATATTATATTATATTATATTATATTATATTATATTATATTATATTATATTATATTATATTATATTATATTATATTATATTATATTATATTATATTATATTATATTATATTATATTATATTATATTATATTATATTATATTATATTATATTATATTATATTATATTATATTATATTATATTATATTATATTATATTATATTATATTATATTATATTATATTATATTATATTATATTATATTATATTATATTATATTATATTATATTATATTATATTATATTATATTATATAATATTATATTATATTATATTATATAAAGAAAATAGGGCTAAATACGATAAAGAAATATGCAAATAAAAAGACTTAAAAAAGAAGAAGAAGAGACATAAATAGCAGAACTATTATATGTAGATAAAAAATAAAGAAAATAAAGCAAAAACTAAGTCTATTTTGCGTTAAATAGTCTTATAAAACCATCTTAAGTGTGTACATAAAATATATCAACATCACTAAACTGGTTTCCAATGTGGTATAATCTGTGTATTGGCGAATTAATAATCAAGTTGTTACGTAGATTCTCATGAAATGGTGCATTTTGACACTAGAGTCTACAATCTGAATCTACCCGTTTGCATTCTGTTTCCGGTTGGCTCTCTGATTGGTTGAGATCTCGTAGTATTAAGTCAAATGAGCTGTGAAATTTTATATTAAATGCGAAAAATTAAAAGAATATTATATATTTAATTTATAATTCACGCGAGTCGCTATTATTATTATACACAAACTTAAACCTAACCTAAGAATGCAGAAAAGAAACTCAGGGGCTAGACGCTACTCATTTTGACGCGAAGCTTACTTTGTGGATATGATAATTAAAAAGAAAAGAAAAAGAAAACACAAATTTGGTAATAAATCAACTGCAAATTTGGCAGCCATCGATATAGAAAAGACCCAAAAATATTTGTTTTTAGAAAACAGGCAAGCTATCCCCGAAAGTATTCGCATCGATACACAATGAATTTCCAAGACTATGCAATCATATAATAATGCATTATTTATCATAATATAAAGGTACTTATTTTTATAGTGGTTTCTCATTATCTGTTTTATTTTCAGACCATATAAGAAGGTTCTAGACTAAAACAAATACAAATAAGCCATGATTTATTTTTGGGTATACACAATGCATCATATTATACATATGAAGGGTTTCTTACTTAAATATGACAAAAAAGCTTGGGTTTGCTTTCTTTCACTGATGCAGAAAGGGATGCTGTTATCTCTACGTAAATATCTCGAAAACACTGGTTCTAAAAATGTTCACTTCAAATCCATTGGGCATTGATAGACAATCTTGACTAGTTTTCACATTCGTTTAAAAATAATATTCTTATTCATACCGTCACGGCATATCCCAGAATGTGGAGTAGCCAGAGACCGACACATGCGTGTATGCTCACACACCAGTCTCGTCATCACATAAAAACGCACAACATTCAGAATGGGTGGTGAACCTCATTGCTCAAATTAGTGAGGTGTTTATTATTGCCTGTAGTATTTTGGATTACCAGACTGTTGGTTTTCTTATGAATAAATAAAATAAAATAAACTAAAAATAAAATATTAGTTTGTTTAATAGTTTTTTTAGTAGATATTAGTTTGTTTGTTTGTTTGTTTGTTTGTTTGTTTGTTTATTGGTTTGTTTGTTTGTTTGTTGAATTCAGTATATATGTATATTTAAATAAAATAAAACTGTTTGAGAACCAATGAACTAGTTAGTCCAGGTATAATGCTAGGTATCCTAGCGCTGTCAAGTTATCCTTCGGTACCTGGTGCCAGTGCCAACTAACCTAGTCTGCCAGATAATGGACCGTCACCTGACAAGCAAATAGTACCACAAACATGGCTCCATAACAAAATGCTTTATCTCTGGTCCATCCATTAACTACAACAGATTTTTCATAAGAAAAATGCAACATGATATTGCATAAAAAGAATGTTTGGAAATCGTGAAGGCACAAGAAGGTTTTTGCTTTATTCAGGAGTTTAGAGAATCCATCCTAATATAAACTCTGTGTGACCATATTTTGCACACTTATTTTTCTACAACATATACATACATACATACATACCGTCACGCCGTTTCCCTATTTGGGGTAGGCAGAGAGAGAACCGAACGCCAGACTCTTCTATCTTGGCATACCTGTTTTGCCTCATTTACATTCATACATCGCGTCATACATGCTCTCCTATTATTCTGACTACGTATTTTCTACAACACACGTTATAATATCCACATGGCGTATATTATTTATTTAATTTTATTTAGATATAATTACATTTTAATACAACGTAATATAATAAAAGTTGACGAGTTCAGTAGTTAGAAAGTTTACATTAAATATTACGATGCAGGTTCCGACCTACGACAGCCGAACGGTCCAAGGAGCATGCTCCTAGAGTACATTTCTGTCGTCATCTGACCTCATCATGTACATTTTCAAGTGGGTAAAATATTTTGAGCATTATTTGATGTATTCGTCCCCATATAGAGAAACCAAGGGATATATAAGAACTTCTCAACTTCTTTATTAATACAGCAGCCCGACTGTGGAACGATCTTCCGAATTCTGTGTTTCCATCTTCGTACAACCCGGGTCTTTTTAAAATCCGAATCAATAAACTCTTTTCTAGACTGCAAACCCCTCCCAACGCTACGTAGTGCGCTTCTTCGGAAGAGCAAAATGGACCCAAATCCTAATAGCTGGTGTCCCCTAAGTAGACATGTTAAAAAAAAATACTGTGCAAACCCCCAACACAGTATACCACAGACATGTTCAAGGGGATGGGCTTCATTAGCGACCAGGGGGGCAAGTCTGGTTCGATCGGCGAAATCAAAACCCCAGTGATTACCCATATCATGGATGTAATTATCGTATGGAGTTCTATGACATCTAAAGATATTGTAGAACTCCATATAATAATTATATCTCGAGGTATGGGTAATCACGAGGGTTTTGATTTCGCCGATTGAACCAGATTTGCCCCCCAGGTTAAAAATATTCGTAATCCAACAGTTATGAAAAAATATATTTATTTCATTTTGTAGTTACTGCTTTTCGTCAATTCTTGAACAGTGTAGGTACCTACTCAAATATTATAAAACTAAGACTAGTTCAAGATCAAGAAATACGAGTCGTCTTCTTAGAAAGCCCCACAAAAAGCTTATTTGTGATTGTTTTGGTTATTCACGCACCATTTGACTCATCTTCACACTTCACCATTGACCTGCTTCTCGTCAACCGAACCCAAATCTTGTAATACAAATGATCCACTGTGTAAATATTATGCAACACTCGACACTAATGCAGTCGAAGAAAGAACCTATATATTATACTAGCAGACCCGACAGACGTTGTCCTGCCCAAAGGTTACATACACATTGGTACAAGTAGGTAAACAAGCCAAAAATGAAATAATATTTCTGGCGTAGTTCAGGGGTGACATATGTGCGAGAAACACTGTCACCTCACGTGTATGGATTGTTAATTATTGTTTACAAAAAAAAACAAAAAAATCTTCGTTATTTAATATATGGCGATAGTAAAAATGTCTTATTTTCAAAAGATCTGCATCTCATTATTAGAATATATCGTCTGCTTACTGGAAGAAGTCACTTACTGCTAAAAACATGTTTTCGAGATAAAAAGTCGTCTAATCTAACTATATAGATATATAATGTTCAAAAAATTAAATTCTTTAGTTAATGTGTTAAAATTTTAGGAAATTTTGGTATTTAAATGCAAAAAATTGTAAAAAAAAGACTTAATTATAACGATAATGACTTTTTCCAGACGACATAATTGAAAAAAATGCAGATAATGAATATTTTTCCGAAAAATTTACGCAACGGGACCTTATATGAGCATAATTTTTTTTCCAGATGTAAAGGGCAATTTAGTGATTATAATAGCATAGTTAACTCAATTTTGCCAAAACGGGCAGTTAATGACTTCTTCCAGTAAGCAGACGATATAGAACTTTCAAAATTGCATTGATAAGGAAACTTAATAATAAGGTATAATTGGTGAACGTTGCGCAAGCGCATAAATTGATCACGTGCACCAGCCAATGACAAGTCGTAAGCCCTGTAGGTGCCTTAAGTTCCTGCCTTGAGTTGACTTACTTCATCTCTATTGTGATATTAAAAAATTGTCAAAAGTAAATGTTTTTATTGGAAGCAGTAACAAAGCAAAACTCTTTTATACAATGATCAAAATGAAAAACGTATAATTATTTTTTGTGTATTACAAGTTGTGTCAAGGAAAAATAATTTATAAATGACATGGCAGCATCGATGTACAACAACCGATGTACAAAATATCGGCAATACATATTCATTCATTGGGTAACATATCTTCGTGGTCTGCATTGGATTTACATTACAGGAGACACTCTTTTTACGTCATTTATCAATTAAAGACATTTCTTTTTTTATATAAGCAACACACAACTTGATTATCAAGACAAAACAATACAAAACGAGTGGGTTATGGCCAACACTAAACTCCTCACTGACAAGTCACTCCATAAAGCATTAAAATTTTGTATGGAATATTTTCAGCATTTTCGTGAAATAAGTTTGTTCAATTATTTTTTTATTTAAATACTTGATTATTCTTCAATGCGATTTTATGAAAGTTGTATGTCTTTATGCCAATTAGAAAAAAAATCAAATTTTAAATTTTCTGAGCTTGGGGTCACTTTCAAATTTTGAGAATTAGACATACAAATTTGTAAACTTTGAAAGGAATCGAATAAGCAATTCAGTCTATAATTGATAAAGTATATAGAAATAAACACGCCGTACATAGCACACAGTACATAGCACGCTGCACATAGCACACAGGTAGGTACATTGTGATGAAACTTTCAGAATTCAATGTCAGCATGATACTAGTTGATTATCTGCAATAAAAAAATAGCCTTAAAAATTGCGAAATCATAACTCCCCACTTTATCCCCTTAGGTAAGTGAGAAGTAAAAATCTACATGACCCAAACTAGTGGTTATACACATACAAATTTTACATGTATTTTTCTTCCGCCTTGAAATGAAAATGTATTTAATTGTTGAGATTAGTAATTAATAATGATTAGTAAAATTGGTCGTGACAAAATTCAAACTCGCGACCACTGCATTAGTAATCCAACGCGATTACCTCTCTGCCACTACCTATTTATTAAGATGATTTAGTCTTTTTTTATTTTGTTATATTTGAATTTTTCGTTTACCTACTTTTTTAATTTTATATTACCCATATACGTACTTAGTTGTTTTTTAACCCAAAATTGGCATTCTCGTATTGTCCATACTTCGAAATGCATCATTTGACTGTATTTTCGGCATCGGTGATTACTGCAATGATTCAGATATGTCGTTTCTTTGTCCTCAATGTATTTATCATGTTTACGTAATCTTGTACAATTTTCATCCTCGGATTATATTGTGTTATTATTATTACTTTCTGGGTCATTGATGTTCAAAAATATGTTAATGATAAACCTATATAAATGTCACAGTTACTGACATCTCCATAAATCTGATCAATCTTGCAGAGGTACAAGATTCGTAGCTCATCTGAAGAAATACCCCAGGGAAAGGTTTTCGGTCCATTTTTTTTTGAACACATTATTAAACGATATTTTGAAAAAATATCAGATCTACCGAAATTCGAGAATCAAAAGATTTTTTCTTGGATAATATTTTTGGAGTCTACCTGAATGGTCAAGGAAGAAGCGAGAGACGTTAAATTGAAACCATTTAATGACATTATGATACTATGTCAAATATTAATATAACACACACCCAATAACAAGTTGGCTCATTCTGGAGACTTTCGTTATTGATCGTCTCACAGATCCAGACTTATATCACAATTAAAAACTGTGTCTCTACCGGGAATCGAACCCGGGACATTTGGATCTTACCTAACCTAACTAACTGAGCCACGAATGCTCGTCGTATATAAGAATTCAAATTTACTGGCTATTAACAGTCAAATATTTTATTATTAACGATTTATTAAATTATAATTTTAAAACAATGGTGGTAAGGGTAAAAAAATTATATTGAAATTAATCAATTTTACGTTATCTCAGCCCATTCAAATTAAATTAAAGAAAGGAACTAAAAATAAATTAAACAATGAGCGTATCTACATAAAAAAATAAAAAAGAAGAAAATATGAAAAATCTAAAACAAAACAGTATTTTTAAACAAACTATAAATACTTACATATTTCCTCTGCGACCTTTAATTCCATACTTTCTTTTCTCATAGCTATGATCACTCTAAGTTTAGTTTTCTATTTTCTTTTAGGTACCCAAAATATATACTTTGCATCGGATTTACGTTGCATGGGTTGATTGGAAGAGATTGTTTCAATATTGGTAACAAACCCGCCTTAGTGCATATTGTTGAACATTAAATAAATTGGTAAATAAAAATTCAAAAACCCCGCCGCTCGAATTCCCATATTAGTCGACCTCTGCCTGAATTAAATTTCGTAACGTTATTAATATTTCAAATTTATTGCCAACAATTGTGATGTATCGTAATGGTCAATCATTTCTTTGTGCTTGTATTTTTTTGGCTGTTTAATCATTTCGTCGATATTATATTTGCGAATTTCATTTTTGCACTGTCGGAGAAATTACTATTATGAAATTAACAAATCTTCTTAAGACTCTTGTTTCGTAATGGTGATATTTTGAGACTGAAGTAAGAGTTTGAAGATACAAACAATATCGTTTGTTGAGAGCAAAGGTCCCGAAATGATTTCCGGCAATGAGACTGATTTATCGCTATTTTTATATCATTATGAAAATATCAGTACGAATTTTAATTACTCGTAATTGCACGGTTTGTTCTTTTAGCGATACAGCTTTAGGTATTTTACTAATCCGCATAGCAAAAACACAATTAAAAAATACTGGTCACGTAGTTCCGATAATTTTAATTAAGTTATTCCAAATGGTGTATATAAATTAGTGGAACATCTCACGTGTCATCAGAAAAATT
Source organism: Molanna angustata (assembly GCA_963576475.1). Classification (NCBI taxonomy): domain Eukaryota; kingdom Metazoa; phylum Arthropoda; class Insecta; order Trichoptera; family Molannidae; genus Molanna; species Molanna angustata. The sequence continues at coordinate 7,748,591 of OY754982.1, forward strand.
TGAAGTTTATTTTGTACAACTTATGCTCATTTTACGATTATTCATTTAAAAATTAAAAACAGTTTTGATCGAGTTATTTCAAAGAATGTAGTGGAACACCTCACATCTCACCAGGAAATTATCCAGTTTATTTTGTACAACTTATTTTCATTTTCTATTTGTTTATTTATGTTAACTAATAATTCAAATAATTTAAATTGAGATTTTCCCAGTGGGACAGTCAAACATAAATAAGTGGAACTCTTCACATGTTACCAGGAAAGTCTTCAGTTTATTTTGTACAACTTTTTCTCATTCATTTTTGTTAACTAACAGTAAAATATTATTGTTACGTCTACTCGAATAAAATTCTAATTACATATATTAACGCTCAGACGCAAACGCATTGATATGTATGAACTTAGATTATATTACATTATAATTCTATTTGTATGAAATACAAACTGTTCAATTCTATCAAAATATAAAATGAATCATGTGGTAATACACTAATTCTGAAAGCTTAACAACTCTAACTGGTCGGAAAGTTAGTTAAAAAACGATTGCAAAATTCCAGTACAGACACAGAGAAAAAAATTTAAAGAATATTTTGTAAAAATATGACATTTGCTTTTCTGTATATTTTTCATATTTTTCATATAAACAAGACACTTATATTTTTCATATAAGTGTCTCGTTTCAGTATTTTCATCTGTTATACGAGCCTTTGGTTAAATATAGCGAGCACTGCATCATAGCATTTTAAGAGATTAAGAAAGTGACTCCCATTTTGATATGGTCCACCTCATCTTGTACATATGGCATCATAGTTCACCTTCACAGCATTTGTCCGTGTGACGTCACCGGCAACTCTGATCTTCCGCGGCCGCGAGAGAAAGTCATCTTGCACCGAATTAACCAACATACACAGGGATACCAACATCTACAGAAACTATTTATACAGCATACATACCATGATGCCGTGTCCCTCGTGAGAGAATCACAGAGAACTGGGAACTACAGTTATACTTCTCACTACCCCAAGGGGCTATAGAGGGGAGTTTCTTTATTTTACTTCTCGGGCAACTAACAGGTACTATGTCAAATATTGATTTAACACGCACCCAATAACAAGTTGCCTTACGATATTAATCGTCTCACAGATCCAGACTGAAAACACAATTAAAAACTGTGTCTCCACCGGGAATCGAACCCGGGACCTTTGGATCAGATGTCAGATACCTAACCAACTGAGCCATGAAGGCCGACGGGAGTTAATGAATTCGCAATTAATGCGGATTATCAACTAGTATCATATGTGTATGTGTTGTGTACTATGTGCTATGTACGGCGTTTTTATTCTACTTTATCGATTATAGACAAAAGTTCTAATTCGATTCTTTTCAAATTTGTATATATTTTATTCGCTTACACCCCATTAGATTTTGAAGGATATCTGATCAGTGCTTCTCAATTTTTTTTACTGTCAACTATTTCAGTGACCCCAAGCTCAGGAAACATAAAATTAGATATTTTTATTTTCAAATCGCTAAAAAAGCACATCACTTTCATATAATGACATTGAAGAAATATCAAGTTTACAATTAATCAGTAAACATTTTGAATTTCAATATAATTTATCCTTTGATATTGTTATTAGCATGCCTATATTATCTTTACTTCAATGTGGAACGTGGCATGCCCCAAATTTTGTCTTACATAGTATTGAATAGCAAAGTCTTTATATTGATTTATCCTGCCTATATATTTGTACTTCAATGTGGAACGTGGCATGCCCCAAATCTTGTCTTACATAGTATTGAATAGCAAAGTCTTTATATTGATTTATCCCTCCTATATATTTGTACTTCAATGTGGAACGTGGCATGCCCCAATTCTTGTCTTTCCTAGTATTCAATAGCAAGTCTTTATCCTTCAATATTGTTATTTGCATGCCTATATATTTTTACTTCAATGTGGAACGTGGCATGCCCCAATTCTTGTCTTTCATAGTACGTTGATATGTTATAAAAATATAAAAATACTTGGTAATAGTTCTATTGTATTTATTGGATTATTGACGCGTTTCTGACGATGTGCTTTGCACGAAACGCGTCAATAATCTAATAAATACAATAGAACTATTACCAAGTATTTTTATATTTTTATAACATATCAACGTACAATGGAGTTCTATCAAGAATTGTCGATCGACAAACTAAACTTAGTCTTTCATATTATTGAATAGCAAGTTTATATTGATTTATCCTTCAATATTATTATTAGAATGCCTATATATTTATACTTCAATGTGGAACGTGGCATGCCCCAATTCTTGTCTTTCATAGCATTCAATAGCAAAGTCTTTATATTGATTTATCCTTCAATATTGTTATTAGCATGCCCATATTATATTTGTCCTTCAATATGGTTAGTGGCATGCCCATATCTCTGCCATAATATGAATCAATTATTTTATTTGCGAACCATCCCGTATATATGAAGGGTAAAGTAAGAAATAATTATTCACACGCACATTTTTTTCATCATCATTATCTGCCGGCAGTTTATTATTTTTTTTTATTCATAACTCAATGCCCCCTCGTGGAAAGGTTAACTAGACCCTTGACTGAACAAACTAAGGGATTCATAGGGGTCACGTGATAGTTCACGTGACCCCTATCTATTAAACAAACCGTGCAGAAATCTAACCTAAAAGTTTTTATTATTGATACCCATAACAATTGGCAGTTACTTATGTTCAATTTTTTTTACCCTCTATGATGAATTATTTGAAGATTATTTTGCAAATAATATGCATTTTTTTCTTCAATTTAATGTCAAGACTGTTTAAAATATGATATGTTATGTCTTGGAAGTTTTCTGTGCATGATTGGTTAGGTAACTATATGATTTTCTTTTTATTTATGTATATAATATTGCTTCTCGGGAAACTAACATGTACTATGTCAAATATTAATTTAACAATGCTCATATCTTTTATAGAAAATTAAATTTTCTAGTTGGGGTGTTTCGGCTTTTTTTTATATTTTTAAAAACTTTGAAAATATAAGCAGTTAAACACATAAATTTATCACAAAAAAAATGTATTTCTTAATAAAAAATGTTTGAGAAACTCCAGTTTTTTCGAAACATTACATTTGAGATTTTTACTCTCCACTACCAACTATGGAATAGTGGAGAGTCATGATTTCACAATTTTTAAGCATATTTTTTTGTGTCTATATTTATACCTACCAATTTTCAGCGTTCTAGCTTTTATGGTTTATGAGATATATGGAAAAAAAATTAAAATTCAAAAGTTGATAACTAGAACTAGAACTAGAACTCAGCCTCTTCTTGAGTCCAGTATTGGACAAAGGCCTTCCGCTTGGACTTCCACTGGTCTCGTCCTTCATCCTTCGCCATTCAGGACCTGCCACTTTTTTGATGTCACCGGATAACCCCTGACTGAAAATATATTGACTGTATAAAATATAAAATATACTGATTATATATTCTGAAATTTTGAGCTCTGTTAATTGAGCGGATCAAAAGTTATAAGGGGGGACGAACACACAGACACACTGACACACATTGAATATTCTACTCCAAATTCTGAGTAAATCCGTATAAAGAACATATATGCTGCGAAGCCTCTAAGTTGGTGTTTTTTGACTTCGAAGTTGAAAAAACCATGTAAAATATAGGCCTGGTATACAAATCTCGCACATCTTGGATTGAAACTTTGTCGATTCATTTTGTATTACTTAGATAAAATATGCCACAAAGAAATAGCTGCAACTTATGGAGATATTCTTTGTATTTATACAATTCGATTTTATGCTTGGTATAAGCCTAAGAGAAGAAGGGATTAAATAAACTTGCAGCGGGACGTAGAAGCAGTTGGAATAAGGGATTGGAGGAGTGCCTGTCAGGATAGAGGAAGATGGCGACGAATGCTGGAGGAGGCCAAGGTCCACAACGGGCTGTAGAGCCAGTGATGATGATGATGATGATGATGATAAGCCTAAGAGACAGAATAAGAAATGAGGAAATTAGGAAAAGGACCAGAGTAGCTGACGTCATGGATCACGTAGCTACATTGAAATGGCAATGGGCGGGACATATTGCTAGACAGGAACCCGCAAGATGGACCCCTAAAATATTGAGATGGAGACCTTGGGAAAGTAAGAGAGGCGTCGGAAGACCTCAAAAAAGATGGTCTGACGACATAGCCGCTGTGGGGGGTAGAAATTGGCTGCAAGCAGCAAACGATAGAAGGAAGTGGAAGAATATGGAAGAGGCCTATATCCAGCAGTGGAAGACAGAGGGCTGAAGAAGAAGAAGAAGAAGATACAATTCGACTGCCTTAATACGTCCGCCGATTATTTTTAAATAACTTATAAATGTTTGTGGGAGTTAAATTATTCCTTGATAAAGATTAATACCTATATTGCTGTTTATTAAGGTCATAGCATTCGTGAATATTAAATATGTTGTAAATTATATTTAAGTGTTAAAAAATCTCAATCTTTGGATAATCTGAATAAGATACTAATTACCGTCAGATGTATGTAACGATATGTTAATTTAAATGTAAAATGCATACAAAATGGAACATAAAAAGGCAAATATTGCATTCGACTTTGAAAAGGTATTAAAATAACAGATAAAGAAATCATATTTAATATTTACGTAGGTAGGTACATTCACTTGTACATTACGTACTAGATACGGTATATCTACTGTACTGAAGATGACACTTAAACGTTGAAGTAAAGACGGCACTTGGAATTTTTTTTTATTTATTTAAATTTATAAATTACATTTAATACATGTTAAAAAAAACAACTAATTAATGTTTCCTTTCCTAATTTTCGGTCGAATTATCTTTGAAAAATAGTAATGACTTCTTTTCGAACCAATAAATATTTAGGTAAATTTATCTCATTGTTCCATGTTCCGTCTCTTGTAGGTATGTACCTCAATGTTACGAGTGTCGTCTCTTGTACCTACATATGTATCTCAATGTTACGAGTGTCGTCTTTAGTATATATTATAGTACATTGTACTTATTTTTTTATTTTTTTTACATCCATGTACATCTTTAACTAGGTCTTAGAGACGATAGTCGGAATTTTGAGGTAACCGTATTAGAGACAACGCTCAAATAATAATGTACTTACTACGTATTAGAGACAACGCTCAAATAATAATGTACTTACTACGTATTAGAGACAACGCTCAAATAATAATGTACTTACTACGTATTAGAGACAACGCTCAAATAATAATGTACTTACTACGTAAGGTATTATGCACTACGTACTTGAAAAGACACTCGGAACATCAAGATAATATCATAAATATGCTATATATAATATTTAGGGATAAATGAACTATGAAATATAGAGGTTACACTAGGAACATTAAGGAATTATTATAATTATATTAGGTAGGTACCTATACAAACTATAAATGCAATATTATGGTTCGAAAATAAGTCATTACTATTTTTCAAAGATAATTCGATCGCCGCGCCGTGGCACAGATGGAAAGCCGTTAGTCTTCTATGTGGGCATCCTGGGTTCGATCCCCACAAGAGGAGAAATTTATTCAAATTAATTTTGTCAAGCATATATTACTTTTCTAGTTAATTGGAAAAAATTGAATACGGCAAAAAAAACTCTCCACGTTCTGCTTATATTGACCCACATATATGGCAACATTGTAAAATCACTGTAACTCCACCCACACGGGAGGCAACGCTGTCATTGTTGTAGTGTTGAATGATTTTTGTATGAATTTTTGAGGATACCTATATGTTTATTTATTTTTTTAATGAAGAAAGGTTATATTGCAGAAGGTGCGTGTTCAAAAGGATTATGTTTTATGTAAAACATATTCCTCCAAGTATGATATTGCTTATGTCAGTTAATTAAATAATTGATAGAAATATATAATTTTATTGTGATGAAGGGTTTCAATCAAAGAACTACTTACATGATCAACACTGGTTTATTCGTAACAATTGAAAATACAATATAAAAAATAAATTGATAAATTTGTGATTTCGTGGGTCGGAACTAATGGATAAAAATTAAAAGCGACTCTAATCTGTTCAACGATCAACACACGAATAATCTGTAGGTACATTGGCTTGAATCAACAGCGGTTCGCTGTGATTCGTCGATCTTCGTAAATCTTCGGAAGCATTCGAGAATCCCGGGCCGCACATGTTGCAGTACACCAGACGCTGCCACAAATTGGTTAGTTTAATTTTAGACTATGATAATGCCGAGTCACCTAGGAGAAAATGTTCGGTCATTGTAATCGAATTTTGTTGAAAAAAACTTTGGTATAGTTATTCATTAATTTTAATAAGGATTTACACTCTGTTAACACAAAAACTTTAGAATCATTAATATTATTATTGTTGCATGGCTCAAGTAATTTGTCGATGGTCGAGTGTAAATTAGTAGGTAGTTTGTAAATATACGAAATAGTCGTTATGTATGTAAAAGCCCGCATAATATTGATATGGAAATTGATCTCTCCCATACTAGTTTTTACTCCGCCAATAATCAGAGGGGATGTCCCCCCAATGACATTTACCATTTCACACCCCTCTTCATTGTATCCGGTCGACAATTATGTGTGTACGTTTAAAGAACGAATTGATAAGGACGGGTTTGTACGCGTGGCAGAATATAATAGGTATGTACCAGTTAGATGGACATATTAAAAGACCATTGAATTACACACGCACCATCACGCCATGTCCCTTGCGAAGTAATTTACACACTTCTCCTCTAATTTTACACACATTCCTGACTTCCTTTGCATCCGTGCATCTTCTCATAAATGCTCGTCGACTGTTCAAAGTTGTTATATTTCCTTCTTTCAAAATAACATTCACATGGTCATGCCATCGCTTTCTGACCCCTGCGATTCATTCCATCTCTTACAACCATGTATATTTTTTGGTCAGTCGTTCATCGTTCATTCTTTTGATATGCCCAAACCACCTCAGGGCATCCACTTTTATTTTACTTATAATATTATTCTTCTTTAAAAAAAAATATCCTTGTTAAACAAGTACATAACATCTTTCTGCGTTCCCTAAAATAAGCATAAATGATTGTGCTATAGGTGAACGAAATTGGTCGAGGCAGGATTCAAACCATCTTATCTTGCATTCTCTCTTTATGTCCTTATTTTTTATTCTATCAAATATTTTTCTGTTGCTACTGTTCTTAGCATTTATTCTATTTTCATGCGTCTTTTTCCACGTCCAAGTTTCCCTGGCATACGTCAAAGTAGGCAACCTACCTATTTAAAAAGCAACAGTAAAATTATTTCAATATTGTATTTTGTAAACATGTAGTTGATTTTTGCAAAAAATAACATTTATTTCGCCGTTTTATTTAAATTGACGTGTCTGTCCGTACTGGAACCCATTTTTAACTAATTTTCCCGACTAGTTAGAGCTCTGAGACTTAACACAATTTGTTGATTCCCGAGGACAATGCACGATAAAACTGTTTACAGCTCGACTCATTCGATAGTTTGTAAAAAATAACAATTTTGTATCATAATAGGTAAACAATTATAATATACTTTAATGAATTTATTCTTACGATAACATTTCAACGTAAAGAAAAATTTGAAAACGGAGTCATATTTTTACATAATATTATAGGCGGCCTTCGTGGCTTAGTTCGGACACATAATTTAAAAAATAATATATTGAATAAATAAAAAAAAATGAAATAATAAACAGATTATTTAAATGCGTTGCTGACACGATAAAAGAAGAAGAAGAATGGATTGTTATCATACAAAAAATATATAACGATTGGATTGTAGCCAACAAGTATTGTCAAAACAGTAAGTATTAGGTACTATGTATTATTAATACTTTAGACTTCCCTTTAGGGGAATAAACTATGCATTAATTATGGCTCTAGGGGTAAATTATATGATGGAAAGATCCTCGTAGTAAAATACTGGTACTATTACATATATCAACATATATCTTTTACATGACATTTTGAATCATGTTAGCAAGAAGACTAATTAATTTGTCGTAAACTTATATAGAAATATTTATTTAATTATTTATTTGGATCAGTATACAGTCAAATTAAATATTATAGCAAAAAAATGTTCAAAAAAATACGACCAATTTTGTAAAACTGGGATAAAAATTCAGACCTACAACAAAGAAATTAGTATCAATTATTAGGAAGTCAGATGACTGGAATATCCTAATGGATACGAGAACAGAGAGATATACCCTTCCAAAGAAGATCTGCATCTCATCTCTTAGGCCTGACTTGACCTAAGGCCTGACTTGAAAGAGAGTAAATTACTCCCTTTCATTGAAATGAGTTATTTATGTGGAGCTGACTGTCCATGGGACACAAATATTCCAAAACACCACCAATACAAGCTAAACCAGTACGAGACACTGGTAGATAAAACAGTTCAAAATGGCTTTAGCACAAATATATATGTATGTTGTAGAGGTGGGGACGAGAGGCCTGCCCGCAAAATATTGATATTCCTATAATAAATAAATTTGGAATGGTAAAATAAAACCAAAGTTTTCAGTTCTACTAATTTAATGACACTGACTAGTTTCGGTCATCCAGTGACCATTTTCAAAGTGTGAAAAAACAAGAGGTGGTTGGTGTTTATATAATATCTGGTTAAGGGGTTTGCATCTTTTTTTTTTTTGTTTATTTATTTATGGGATTTGACGTTTGTTGTAGAAATTTTTTCTACAATAACAAACAACAAACGTCAAATCCCATACAAAAAAAATTAGCGCTTGGCGAAAACGAACAGCGTTTTCAATTTGACTTGGGGGCAATATCTGGTTAAGGGGTTTGCAACTTTTTTTTTTTTTTTTTGTTTATTTATTTATTTATTTTTTCTCTTTTTCCGTCAGTTCAATTAGTGTTGCTAGAAAGAACTGACAAAGAAAACTAGCAAACAAAGCGGAGCGTACAAATACAAAAAGAAATTAAATAATCGAATATTTTTATTATTGCATATGCGCAAACATTGGATTTTTTTCCCTGTCGGGAGTCAAAGATATTAATTAAATAATTTATATTGCAAAATTATTGAATGCTGCTGGAACATGGCATGATGGTTTCTGTATCTATTATTGAAGTTTTGTGACCAATGGTTGAGAACAGCAGCTGTTCTCAACCATTGGTCACAAAACTTCAATAATAGATACAGACACCATCATGCCATGTTCCAGCAGCATTCAATAATTTTGCAATATAAATTATTTAATTTCTTTTTGTATTTGTACGCTCCGCTTTGTTTGCTAGTTTTCTTTGTCAGTTCTTTCTAGCAACACTAATTGAACTGACGGAAAAAGAGAAAAAAAATAAATAAATAAACAAAAAAAAAAAAAGATGCAAACCCCTTAACCAGATATTATATAAACACCAACCACCTCTTGTTTTTTCACACTTTGAAAATGGTCACTGGATGACCGAAACTAGTCAGTGTCATTAAATTAGTAGAACTGAAAACTTTGGTTTTATTTTACCATTCCAAATTTATTTATTATTTGAAATGGAGTTCTACCAAGAATTGTCCGTAGAAAAGTTAAAAAAAATTGATATTCCTACTTTAAGGACCTAGGTCTCCGTATAGGTAAAATAAAAGAACTTTTAGATAGGGTGGTATAAGCAGCATTATCCGCGCCCTATTGGATTTGGTTGCACAGGGTAGTGGAATATCATATGGAGGTTGATGGGTGAGAGGTGAGCGTGACTCAATCTCGCACACATGGTCGCAAGCTCATGTGGCTCGCCTATTCTGGGTGGCACTCTAGTCGCCTGTGCTCGTGGGTCTGGATTCGTGAACCCAGTGAAACCACGATTGCCTTTCTCTTTTGTATCAAGTTCTAAACAAAATATGAGCTCTAAATAAATATGGAAAAAAATTTATAAGTCAATGTAAGATTAATACATACCATCACACCATATCCCTCACGGGGTAGTCTGAAGGAACAGAGCGCCACATGCTTATATCTTGACACGTATCCATTCAAGAATCGTCTCGTGTATGTTCGTCTGCCGTTCAAGCATCTTACAATTCATCTTTCAAAATATCGCTCCCATGGTCGTCCCATCATTTTCTTGGACAACTCTGACCATTTATTCCATTCCTGATAGCATTTTTCGTAGGGTGTTATTTCCAAATGGCCAATCCATCTCAAGAAGTATATATGTTTCGTATAAAATATATTCTGGAAAACATTCTTCCACAGTCAGAGCTATCTAAATAAAAAAAACTGTGTTTTATTTTTCAGAACAGCAATGAGTGAACAACAAAATAAAACATAATGAAATGTACGTAATTGGTTACTTAGCGATGGGGAGGGTTTTCAATCTGTTGAGGAAAATATGAATTCGGATCTTACAAAGACACGGGTTCTAAGAAAGTATTCCAAGTCAGGATTTGTGTTAATGAATTAATTATTCGAAAAGCGACTGGTTCGTTGTATACTTTTTTAACTATTTAAGTGAGTAGGTACCAACAAACAGCTGATGGCTTCTTTGATGTCAGTGATTTAGTGTTAACTTGCCTACCAAGGTCGAAAGGTTCGAAAAGCGAAAGTTAAGAATAATTTTTTATTAATAACAATAATGTCTTAAATATCTTTATGAGCGTATTCTTATCTTTGTTGTAAATTATTAACTGCTCCAAGATTAACAATAATTTCGAAATAAATGCCTTCCTTGTTCATAAATGTTTTCCAAGTATCGGTTAACTTATGGGTATTTAGTGCGCTCTAAGGTCAAAATTTAAAAGATTTTAAGTATCTCCTTGTATATTTCAAAGGTCAAGGTTTTCACAGAAAGGTGTCAAAAATACATCAATCATCCCCTTTAAAAACAACCAGACTCAAGGGCATTTTCTTCCTTATCACCATCCTCTGTCCTAATGACAGCATGGCGACTATGTCAACCACTTAAATGGTCTCTCTACATGTAGGACGGGCGTGGGTACATCGAAGGGCTTCGGTGATTTAAGACCCTGAAGTGAACTTAACAAGGTCACTCCTATGGATCGGTGAGCGACTTCTGGATATTTTTGCCTCCATGCTTCCTATTACGACGATCTTCTCTCGATCATCAGGGGCCCTTCTGAAAGTATACCTAAAATACTGAAAGATACATATATGTGATCCTTAGTTCTGGAGTTCAAATGGACTATTCTTTGAATATTTAAGCAAAGAACCTGCTTTACCCGAAACCATCCCCATGTGTCCTATTTTATTTCATTTAACCTAACTGAACCTAACCTCACCCACCAGTTTACTCTTTAATTGTTATTTTAAAATTGTCAGTTTGAGGCATTAGTAGAACATTTATGAATAATATATATTACAATATGTACTTCTTCTTCTTCAGCCCTCCTTCGTCTATTAATGAACATAGGCCTACTCCTGAGACCTCCGCAGCTCTCTTTCTTGGACCGCAGACTGCATCCATCTGCCTCCAGCCACTCGTCTAATATCATCAGACCACCTTGTTTGAGACCTTCCAACACTTCTTTTGCCCGTTATAGGTAGCTATTCTAGCACTTTATTTGTTCATCTGGATTACAATGTTACGTGACACGTTATCATTCCAAAATGATATATAAAATAAATAAAAAAAAAACATACAGGGATGGTTAGGGGATGAAAAGGTTTGCTGAATTCAACCATACGATCGACTTTGTTAAAAACCATACGTAAAATTACCAAGTCCTTATAAAGTAACAACTCAATGATATAAGTCAGCCAGTTACTTAGATTGAAAGCATTGATAATGATGGTCAATTTATTGGGCTAAATAAAATGATAATGGTTATCAAGTCTGTACTCACGACACATGAAATGAGTTAAGGAAAGAAACTGTCTTGAATACCTTCCTATATATTAAATTTATTAAGACTGAACGAATTTCGTTTGCCATTGTGTCGTCACGTTTAAAACGCCGTGGCTATAAATTTAAGTAAGTTAAACCATTTAGTCTTGGGTTATTTAAGTATGTACTTATTATATTCGTGCGGCCATAAAAAATAAATTACTTTTAACCCAAAGATCGAGTTTTTATAGGTATTCTGTATAACACCCATTTCTCGATTTCCAATTTTTCTCTGATCACTACTTGCTTTCGTACTCGTGAGTCACAGGAGCGTCTACTCTTAACAAGCACTTACACACAGCTGTACACGAATAATAAAATATTACGTCAAATTCTATAACTTTTTAAGAATGTTCCAGCAAAAATAGTCCAAGATAGTTTCTATAGCGCTGAAATAGGAACGTTCCCATTTGGGAACATTCTTTCTCCAAGTAAGTCACGAATCAGTCCAATTCTCTAATATATAGCTAAATTTTAGTCGAACCAACTGTCGAAACGTTCCTTATTTTAGTTCACACTTGAAATTGGAAGCGTACTTGTTATTTTCACAACAGTCCGGGATATTTTAGTTAACCAGGTTAACCTTCAAATTTATTTATTAATTTAAAAGACAGTTCACATCAAAACTGGTATGGGACTGCCTGAGGTACCCCATAAGGCTTGGGGAACACAATAAAGTTCTCTTAGTGTGGGTTCCTAGCCATAGAAGAATAGATAGCACTGAGAAAGCAGACAAATTAACCTAAAAAGGGGCAGAGATTTCATAGGATCTGAACCAGCACTTGACTATCTGCAACGACAATCCAAAAGTCGATAAGAGATTAGACCACAATCCAACACAAAGAATTCTGGAATTCTGTGGTCAACGACAGGAAAAAAAATATTAAAGGGCCCTCCAAAAATAGGACCAGGGAACTGCTAAACTTAAGCAAAGACCAAATCCTTTCATTTATTCATTCATACCATCACTACATATCTCAAAATGTAGGATGTAGGATAATCAGCGAAAGGTGTGCGGTGTGCATTACCTTATAAAAGGGAGCACAACGCATGCGTGTATACCTACAGACCAATCCCGTCTCACCTAAAAAGGCACTACATTAAGAATGGGTGGTGAACTTCATTACTGAACTATGTGTGATGTTATTGTTGCGTGTTGTATTTTCAATTACCCGGGACACTCGAAAACAATAATAGAAATGAGTGGAAGCACTATTCTTAGTCAGTGCCTCATAGCACCAGAGACCAATTAAGAACCATAATTGGTTAATTTACTGGCCACTACTATCTCAAAAGACACCACTTCATAATGGGAATAGAAGAGGACCCAACCTGTAGAGGGTGTCAACATGAGGAAGAAACCGCCTAATATGTGATCTGTGAATGTCTAGTATTTATGGAAGCCAGACACAAACACCTAAGGGCATATATAATAAAACTCAAGGACTTAAGGGACATCCCAACTAGCAGAATCCTGGGATTTATTGAAGAGACCTAACTGTTACTAAGATGAATCAATTACATGCATAATAGATCAAAGTGATCGCAGTGAAAGGACTACAAATGATAGATGAATTATGAGACTGCCACAGGATAATATGATAAAAAGAACGAAGAACATAGAGGTGGAACCTAGAAGACCAGGTAGACCATTGACCATTTGAATGTCCATAATAACCAGAATCTCAAGGAGGCAAGGCTTCGTTCGGAAGACGCGGAGGACAGAAGGACTTGGAGGATGAGGACTAGGAGAGCCGACTACAAGAAAATGGAACGAAGGCTAGGGCGAAAAGAATAAGAAGATAGATACGGATAGATAAGCTTCACGTGGGGAGAGCAATTTCAGACCGAGTGATGAGGATAGCATCAGACGAGTATCCTGCAGGTATTAGACCCCTAGGAAGACCATCCAGACAGCTGGAAATACACCTCCCAGGAGCAGATTCCGAGAACAACAGCACATAGTGCTAGCTGAAGTAACAGAGGAAAAAGAAGATTCAACGAAACCCTAATACGTTACCAACTCAGATTTGTACAGCTCGCTTTTGCCTCATATTATGTATAGTAACATACTTCGGAGAGTCGTTTTAATCAAAAGTTAACTGGATTAATGGCTCATAAACAATTGAATATCTGATATATCAACACAATTCTCTTATTGCTCGTTCTCTTAAAAATAATTAAACCCTTAAACTGAGATTAAATTGAGTATCAAGATGAACCAACTGCTGACGATGAAACGTTTCAGTGATATTTATTAAATTGTTCAAAGCTTTTAAAAGCTCGTAAACTCGTAACTCGGTGAACGCCACTTTTAAAAACCAGCCGAAATATACGAGTATTTTATTATACTACCTTTATCATATACTTTCATTCAATCCATAAAAGTTTTTTTTTCTTTCGTATGTACATTCAGAATTATGTTCAATATTGTTCATCGATTTTTGCCTTAAACTGTTTGTCGTTAAAGTTTGTCGACGCACAAAACTTGATGGAACTGAAAGATGAAAATGATTGAACTGAAAGTTGGAACTGAGAAATGAAACAAGTCGTTTTATTGTATGGGTAATTGGATCATTAGTCACTATTACTATGCAATAGTGTGTAAAAAGGGTTTTTCGATAATTAAGCCTATTTTCAGATCGATTTATCTACGGGTAGGTATCATGATAATATGAGTTTCGAAAATAAGGGCAATCGCACACTACAGAATTTTTAATCGGACTGCTTACTAGTTTGGACATATTATATGAGATCGGCCGACACCGAATCGTTGTTATACATATGTGCACATGCATACATCTCCATGCAAACAAACAAAATATCGGCCGATTAAAAAGTCTAAGTCTGACTTCATATTTATATCATGTGTATATAGTGCAAACTAGGAGCTGTGTGTATATCGTATGGCTTATGAAAAACTATGATTATTTTACTGTCTTAGTACAGCCCAAACTTTAAGTAGGTTCATTTGACTTCATATTGATATCATATGTCCTCTACCTCTTCCAACACACCGCCCGCGCCGCGCCGCGCCGCCGCAGATCGCATCGCTCTACCATCACTTGGGTATTAAGAACCAAATTTTTCCAAAATTTAATAACATTCAAATACAGATTACCTTATTCGAATCTACCTATAATTTACATCAACTTAATCATTACTTAACAAAAAATGACCTTCTAACATCAATATCCCAATATTCAATTATTAATAAGTGATAATTTATTCAAACTATTTAAATGAGGAAAATTTTCATAGGTTTTTTTTTTGTAGTTTTTAATACACATTACTCTCACTAGTGAGCGAGAAAGTTTTTGTCTTGTAAATTTTATATTTTCAAATATATTAAATGAAAAATTCCAGTTGTATTGAGTTTGATACATCTCAGTAGAGAAGCAAAATGTTTCGTATACAACTGAGGAATCAAAGCAATTTGAAAAATTACCATTATAAGCTACTGCCATCTGTGTGAGATGGTCCAAACTAAGAGATAAATAATATGATGCACGTCTGGGAAACAAAGAGACTGGATTTGAAACTTTAAATACATTTAAGTACAGACATTTTGCAATTAATTTTATATTTTAGGAAAATTATAAAATATCTCATTTACATATATACATAGATAAACAAATATAAATTTACTAGTATAACCCGGTAGACGTTGTCCTGTCTGTATAAATATTTAGATACCTCTAAATAAATATCTTTATAAAAATGGTTGATCTGAATGTTTTCTTTTATTTTTTAAAGATTCTTATCTAGAATTATAATTCCGTATTTTCTTTCCCTTCCATGTCTACATTCCCTTCTGTCCATACAGTCCTTTCCGTCCCTATTCAGTTACTTCTGTCCCTTTATAAATATATAAGTGTGCCACAAAACTTCTTGAGCCTTTTATAACAATCAAGCAAAAAGACACAAATTTTCGATCTACGCACCCACATGATGTGCTCAATTTGTTTACGATAACTCTACTTACATTTTTAGAGAAAAAAAAATGCAATTGGTAAATTTTGCTGTTCAAAAAGTCATAAGATACTTTTGGTAAGATGTCCAACTATTATTATTAGTTGGACGAAATTAGATCAATGTCGGGAATCATATGCGATCCAGAGATTCCAGGAGAGTTGAAAGGAAAAGTGTAACAAACAATTATCTGTAATTAATAAATTCTGGAATATGTATTAATTCTAGTTTGGGCAACTGGAAAGTGCTGAAAACACGGAAAGGTAAATACGCGTAAGGGACATGGCGTGATGGTATGTACCTATGTATGTAGAATAATTTATTCAAAGTGTGACAAAGAAGTAGGTTGTATGTAAAAATGGCGATAAATGCTAAAATATTCATCGTCACTATGAAAACTTTCATTTACAAGTTAGTTATAATTATATTATTGTTACCCATCTATGCCAAGGTGTATATATAATAGTAATAAAAATATTAAGTAACATCGTGAAAGTTAACCATCTCATAGTATTTTTGTAGAGGAGGTCTGGTCTGACCAAAGTTACCTAACCAAAACTGGACATCAATATGTATTATGTATATTTTAAACCAATAATATCTCAGATATCTTAATTTTATTACCAAAGAAATTATCTCATCGATACATTCTTCAAGTTTTGCTGAAAAACAATTCAGATATTACGGAACAGTTCATTGCAGATTTTCCGGTCCCAACATTTAGACAAATATTATAAATTAATGCAAGTTTATTATAAGACAAACAAACTTGATTTTGTATTTTATTTGATTTGTGACTCAAGTCAAATAATATTGTTACTGAATATATACGTTGAGAAGACCACAGAGCAAATTTTAATGTCAAACTGCTACATAACATAAATGACAACAACGGGTGTGCATATTATGGTAGAAATAATATTAGAATAATAACATCAAAATTTACTGTAGGTATTAGTAACTATGTAATATTATAATTTGTTGTGTTGTGATGTCTGGTGTCCGCTCTAACATTTTTTTTGGAAAAGACAAAATACATTACTATGTAAAACCAAAACATCAAATATTTGGCTTGGTAAAATTGTAAACTGCTAGCTCTAGAACAGGGTTAACTAGTTGGGCAGCAGTAATCTTCGTAAAAGTCTTTGTGATAAAGGTGTAAAAAAAAAATATTATAGGTATGCTATAATATGAGGCGCTGACACTTACAGTAATAATGGCCGAGATGCTGGATATTTTTGAAAGAAAGATCCTCCGACGAATCTGTGGACCGGTAAAAGAGGGAGACCAATGGCGTATTCGCACAAATGACGTGCTGTAAGAAATATACCAGGCCCCAAGCATCTCAACGCATTTAACAACTGTTTAGGTTGAGATGGGCTGGACATGTACAAAGAATGCCAGAATCACGCGTCCCCAAAATCCAGGTGGAAGAAGACGAGTGGGAAGACCCAGGCTGAGGTGGGAGTATGCGATCAGGAGGGATGCAGAGCAACTCCTTCAGGTGACAGTCTGGAGGACGGCAGCCGAGGACAGAATGAGCTGGAGGCAAAAGTTACTGGAGGCCAAGGCTCGATATGGGCTGTAGCGCCATCGGATGGATGGATGGATATAATATTATGCTCACAGATCCATTTTCAGAAATGAAAGCAATGCAATGTAATTGAGTAGATAATCTAAATAAGTTCAAAAGTGGTCATGGGTCAATGACTTTATAAGCCATTTTAATTGAAAACTGTTCGATTGATTTATATAATTTTGATACTTGTAAAATCCTCGAACTGTCATAGAAGGAAATAAGCGAGGCACAGAGAATGTAAAGCACAAACTACTTCCTGTACGTTTACAAGAAACGTTTGGCCTTCTAAACTATATAGGTACTTACTTATGGTTTTTCGCTTATGGTAGTCTTGCACCATGAATTGTAGCACCTCCATATTTGGCGCCACTTTATTGAAGACTTTGTCAAATATAGAACTATTATATCGTGCCTTACGACAAATAAGCAATATAAGGTTAAGAAACACATAAATAATAATTCTAATCTAACGCCACAATGTTTGTTTGTCGTGCGTTTTGTAGGAACTCGAAGTTCACGAAAAATCTCGTTGAATGTCCGTGGAAATTTAGGGCCGTATTTATAAGTGCTTAAGTCAAAACGTTTTGTCAAATTTGTCATGCTAAACATTGAGAAAATTCTTTGTAAGTTTTATAAATTCGGGCCTTAGTGGTCATAATTAAAACTAAATATTTCCGGTAGTGGAGATTCTGTTTAAAATTATTATTTTACATTAGTCATTAATTCGCTTGATAATGACTTTTTATGACATATTTTATTAATAAAACCTTAGATAAACAAAGAAAATGAAACCAACCACAACTCATTAATAAATTATGTAATGATTTTTTTAGCGGAATGATTTAAAAAATGATACTATGTATGGATTTACGATAAATGATACTATGTATGGATTTACGATAAATGATACTATCTATGGATTTACGATAAATGATACTATGTATGGATTTACGATAAATGATACTATCTATGGATTTACGATAAATGATACTATGTATGGATTTACGATAAATGATACTATGTATCTATTTTTATTTATAAAAATGGATTTGCGTATGATGAACTCCCAAACCAATCATCCGATTGCGATGAAACTTTGAGGATTTGTTCAGCTAATTCAGGAGAAGGTGTATGCATTATAATTTATTTATTTTTTTATTCAATACCTCACAAAAAAAATTGAATAAAAAAAGTTGGTATTGAATTGATACTTAGTGGATTTGTTCAGCAAAAATCCTATATACCAATACATAAAATGGTCAGTTATATAATACATAAAATGGTCAGTTATATAAAACTGGAATAATGCTTAAGGTTCAAGTACCTATATTTGTTTGAATAATTAAATAAAATTTATATATATGAATGAATAGGGACGGAAGGGACTGTAGGGATGGAAGGGAAAAATACGGAATTATAATTAGCGATAAGAATGTTAAGTGATAAAAAGGAAACATACCGAACAACCATTTTTATATATTTGGAGGTAAATAATTAAACAGGCAGGACATGAGATTAGAAATCTGTCGTAGATCTAAGATATTTGCGAAAATATTATATATGGCATCAGACCAACGACCGTGAACTAAGAAATCAATTGACTAATATTCTCATAATTAAGTATACATATATTTCAAAACTCATTTGTATTAACATTCTCGCTGGATATTATCTGAAGATTGGTTGGGGTATTAACAAAAACTAAATAAAATAAAATATATTGTCAAATCATTGGAGATCAAAAATTGACAAGTTATTATAAAAACAATTGAATTATTTCCCGATATTAATACAGTGTGCTCAATAAAGACACGAAAATACCTATTATAAGTATTGTAATATGATATAAGTATTGATTTTGATGAAAATATATATTTATTTAATAAAAAATGTCCTTTGTTAAACAATATCCATATACATCTTCCAATTTTTCCTAAATTAAGAATAAATGCTTGTCCTATAGGTGAACGAAATCGGTCGAGGAAGGATTTTTGGGCACAGAGTTTTTGTTTGTATTAGTTTATTGAATAAAATATACAAGATTCATTTATTCATCGTCCCATGTTTTTCAAACCAGAATGAGGGGTACTCAGCGACAAGTTTGAGGGAATGCAATGCTTTACAAAATGAATCACGATATATAGATGGGTCGATGGCAGAGCGCTAACCGCTCTGCCATCGACCTGCCTCGAATCCTGCCTCGACCGATTTCGTTCACCTATAGCACAAGTATTTATTTGCTTATTTTAGGGAACATAGGAAGATGTATATGTACTTGTTTAACAAGGACATATTCCTTTTTTATAAAAAAAATATGCTTGTATCCCCACACACCAGTATTCTTCTTCTTCTTCTTCTTCTTATTTTAGGTTGACACCTGTTTTTTTTCAGGAACTTTGCCCATCCCTCAAGGCCTCTTGTGACGCCGAGCTCCAGCTATCTCTCCATCTCTTGGGTGGTCTACCTCGTGGTCGATTGCCAAAGTTTATTTGTTGGGAGATAATTTTGGGCAATCTGTTGTCTCCCATTCTCGCCACATGGTCCCGCCAGAATCGTCTACGGCTCCTGCACCATCTGACAATAACCAGTATTGTCTTACCTAAAACGGCATACAAGATAGAGATAAAAATAAACATTAAATACAACATGATATTATAAATTAAACTAACACACACATTTCGTGACATCTTCATATTTTGTCCTTCATAGTCATTTGGAGCATCCTTTTTTTTACCTTGCAGAACGTGACCCACCTTTCGTCGCTTAATTGTGTCATCTAGTTCGCGCTCGACATTAACACATTTGAGTACCTCCACATTTGATATTTCATCGACCCAGAAAATATTTAGCATACGGTGATTTTTTTTATTTTATTTATTTATTATATAAAATACAATTTTTCCTTAAATCTAGTAACAAAATTTTTTTTTCATGCATTATAATATATTTAACTTAGGTTACATAATAGTTACCAGATATTTTACTATTGTCATAAACTGCCTCACTAGGTAAAACCTGTTCTGAGACAGTGTATAGATGTCTTATTAGTTTTCAGTTTTGGTTAGTAACTATGGGAGTATTTTATGAGTTCAGGTGATTAATTTATTTTTAATATAGTCTCTGCCCTTTTTTTTAATCCAAATTTTAATGTCTCGCTTAAATATTTTCAATTTACTGTTTTGTCTAAGTGATGCAGCCACATTTCAAAGGCTGTTGATATTGATTAACCTTTAAGGTCCAGGTTTCAACTACATATATTATATAGAAGTACGGATCATATGTCTTCACCAGGCGCTGCCTTATTTTAGGATTTAAGCTATCTTCGCAAAACAGTGTCTTCATGCGGTGATAGCTTCTCTAAATAAATTAAAAAATAGATTAGCTCAGTGATAATTCCATAATTCAATAATCATCACTCAAATCAGTTTGTGATAAAAGCGTACATTTGGAGGTAGAGCAAACCTTCAGTGTAGTGACTTTCTCCAACCTTGGTATAGAATGCAAGGAAAGTTGTATGTTATGCAATATACGGAATACAGCTCTATACACACTATCTATGTAGATATACATATCAACATACCCACACTGTGAATCATTCTACAAACATTACTTTTATCATTAATTTATATTTATTTTTTTACTTAACGTACCTACACCCATTATGTAGGTGACATAACTACCATGATATATTGGAAAGAAAAACAAAATAAATATTATGTGTGTTTTTTTTATCATTAACATGTTATAAGTTAGTACTTTTCCATGTTATATAACAATTAAACAGTTTTCACTTGTTATTCAATTAATATTTCTAGACATTTCTTCAATTTATTAGTATACATCTTCTTCTTCTTCTTATATTAGATCGTAGATCTGTTTTTTCTAGAAAGCTATTCCTGTGAAGCTGAGGTCCAGCTATCCCTCCACCTCTTCGGTGGTCAAAAAAAGTACATAAGGATCCAAAAAAAAAAACAAAACAGTAAATTCAAAAATAAAAAAACATTAAATTCAAAAATCAAAAAATCAATAGACGTTTAGATATAATATGCAAAAAATATTCTGATAAGTATTTTGTACATGTCTAAATCTATTTTTCTTTTCTTTTTATAATATTATTGTATGTATTAAACGTGTTTGTACTATTTTATTTTGTATGTACTTGTAAAAGGCTATTTAGCCGTTGATGGAAATAATAAATAAATAAATTATCATTTTTACTATTCTTTTTTAATTTCAAATGACGGCTAAACGATTTTGGAATAATGCCAGTGGCTTATTTTCAAAATTTTCTTTTGCATCGAATATTTTTTAAAAGTTGCATATACGCAAACATTGGATTTTTCCCTGTCGGGAATCAATGATCTTTTAGAAAAAATTTTTACACTTTATCTTTGATCACTTTATTCATCAAATATGCCTTCTTATTTAGTTCTGTTATCAATGCAATTTTTGCAAGTTCTATATTTTTTTGCATTGATAAGGGAATTCAATAAGAAGGTATAATTAATGATCGTTGCGCAAGCGTATAAAGTGATCACGAAAACCAGCCGATGACGGGTCGTAAGCCCTGTAGGTGCCTTGAGTTCCTGGTTCTTCTATAATATTCCAACTTCGTCTCTATTGAGATGTAGAAAATTTTTCAATAATATTTTTACTTAAATACAGAAATATTATTTATTAAACTTACTAGCTTCCGATGACCGTGGAAGTCCGGCAGATCTTTGGCCTACAAAGCAATGGATTTCCAAGCCTTCCTGTCAGCAAATGAAATTATAAGATAATTAAATCGTCGGCATTCATGGCTCAGTTGATTAAATATCTGACTGCTGAGCCAAAGGTCTCGGGTTCGATTCCCGGTGGAGACACGGTTTTTAATTGTGTTTTCAGTCTGGATATGTGAGACAATAAGTGTCGTACGTCTCCAAAATGTGGTAACTTGTTATTGGGTGCGTGTTAAATTGATACTTGACATAGTACATGTTAGTTGCCCGAGAAGCGATATTAAATATATAAATAAATAATATGTAAAATAAAAGAAACAAATTTGAAAAAAGATTTTATTTTTGAAATAATATGTTTTAACATTTTACATACATCTTTGGGCTAAAAGAAAACTCATTATTTGACAATAGACTTACCACTTGCAGTTGGTGCAAATTTTTATTTATTATTATATAGCATGTTAAAACGTAGATTAATTTTAATGAACTTTAAAGCTTTCATAGTTAAAAGTTATGTTAACAATGCCCCCATGTTGAATTCATCAACCAATTGTTTAGACAACATTATACAACATCATAATATTAAAAATTACCCGCATGGGGTGACCCAAACTTTAAATAACCATATTATATTTATTTTCTCCCCTTCGTTGAACAGTCAGTACCTACACATACATTACAATTAACAAGATATTTATTTTAATTTACAAACTTAAATAACAATCCCAAAATTGTATGTTGACAAACATCATAATTTAAATTTTGAATTAGTTTATTTTCTTTTTACGAAATGCCATCATACCATCACGCCATGTCCCTTACGGGGTAGGCAGAGAGAACCGAACGCCATATCTTTCTATCCTGGCACACATTCATCGCCTCGTCAACATTCATGCATCGTCTCATACATGTTCGTCTATTGTACATGCTTCTTACATTTCCGTCTTTCAGAATATCGTTCACATGGTCGTGCCATCCCTTTCTTGGGCGGCCCCGGCCTCTCAATCCATTCCTATCCGCATTGTATATTTTCTTCGTCAGGCGTTCCTCATTCATTCTACCCATGTGGCCAAACCATCTCAGTGTGTTCACTTTCATTCTATTAATGATATCTTTCTTCATCTTACATTCTTTCCTTATGTTCTCATTTCTTACCCTGTCATACATCGTTCTATTGCAGATTCTTCTTAGCGATCTCATTTTCTTTTATTTTCTTTTTACGAAAGCGTTTATTTTCTTTTTACGAAATGGTAAATTGAATTAAATATATCTACTCAAATACACTGGTATAATTTTAAAAATATATTTAAAATTGCATGAGGCAACATACTTACCTTCAAATAGGGTAAAAAATCCTGCGAACCGATGTGGCACAGTAGTTGGTAATCCGTTTGCCTTCTGTGCGGGCTTCCTGGTTTAGAAAGACAATTTTTAATCATCACTCACATTTGTAACTTAAAAAATATTAGTATGCTTGGCACATCTTACAAGTTTTATTTGTCTTATTTTATTTTATTTTACCAAGGACAGCACACAGTACATGCATACAATTATTGAGATTAAATAAATAAAAATACAAAAATAACATGTACCTCTTATGTACTATACCTAATATCAAAATAATACAACAAAAAAGTGTGAATTAGTGTTGTGCGCGCACAAATTGTTAGCAAAACTTGGATCAATGTCAATAAAGAAAGTATTTATATGATTGGTAATTATGTTTTGAATATCTTCATTTGTCATGATATATTATTTTATTTCATTCGGAAACATAATGGATTTTTTTTTTACAAATTATAATTTTACAATTGCATACAAAATAAATCAACTGTTCTTCCCCCACCACCACCCGTTCTACTTATGGGGACTTACAACGGCCCCTTGCAAAACTCTGAAAGAACACATAAAGAACATACGAAGAGTCCGGAGAACTCTGTGTTGTTTATAGTTTGGTACGTATTCTTTGATTATGCATACAATCGCCATCGACAGTTGGATCTCATGTGTTACATGCAACTAGTAAAGCCAAGATGCGTGTACGAAGGAACATTTTGTATGCCGTAGTGGACTTTTTGCATGCTAATAATACCAACTAGAGGCCTCTCAATACATGGATTTACTCAAATAAATTAACTATCATGTTTCAGTCAACGACGTACATTGGTTTCAGTAAATTTATATTAAGATATATACATTGTTTTATTCTAGAAGAGAACATCGATCAGATGAACGGGTTCAGATTAAAAAGATAAGATTAATGCAATAGAAGAAAATATATATGAGACACCAGATCAAACGAATCATATTGAGGATATGGTTAGGAAACTGGTGTAAGAAAATTTCTTTAATGTTCTTATATCTTCTTTATTTATCTTTAAACAACATACATTCATTCTCATTCGGACCTAATCTTCTCGTTAACATACTTCTCGAACCTTCTCAACGCACGGTCTGTTCCACACTAATCCACACACACTACTACTGTCAAACTTCATATTACATTACGCAATTTACTCACGCAACATTCAAATATTCACAAACATTCTTTATAGTTCCTAACACTGGGAATTGGAAAATGAACTGGAATGAAGAAATTAGACATGAAATGAAATATTTATTCAATTATTATTGGATTATATGCATTTTTTATTCAACCAATCTCTGTTCACCGATATTATCTTCAATTTTGCTATGGTACATAGTTTGCTTCTTTTGTAGGTTTATAGCCTTTTTTTTTATAATCTTCCACTGTTGTTCACTATTTTCATTGGCTTGATCTTATTTTCTTATGTATTATGCTTAGATCGATATTGTATATTTCTTTCCAGCATTTATTGTGCAATTTATCGCGTGTTTTGAAGCATTTCATTATTTCAATATCCATGGTTTTAGATACTATATTTTTTATTAATTGTATACAAAAGTCGCACAAACAAAACACCACCTTTATTCATACTTCCGTAGAATTACAATTTATATTGACCGGAAAAGAATAAAACCGAAGTGATATTAATTTGTACAAGATTACTTCAGATAAAGTTTCATATTTTTTTTATTTACATACCATTACACTAATTAATGTTACTTTATCATAATACAGATAAAATATAACATACGTTCAATTTATTAACTGTTCGAGGTACACGACAAAATAGCTATCGACAAAACAGAATAAGCTTCATATAGTTATTTTTTATATTATATTACAAATGTTGACGGTATTTGTTGTAAAACTCCATTTAATGAAGTTTCATTTAAATCTTTTTTTTTTTTTGACAAACTTTTTTAAATTAGGAAAAATTTGATCAAGTCTCTTGTCTGGAGTGTACTGCTATATGACTGTGAAACATGGACCATCAGCCAACGCGAAACGGGACGTCTGTCTGCGTTTGAGATGTGGTGCTACAGACGCATGGCTAAAGTTCACTGGTCAGAACACATCAGCAACGACGAGGTACTAAGTAGGGTTGGAGAGACAAGGCAAATTATGAAAAGAATTGCCCAACAGAGAACAACTTGGATAGGCCACAACATCCGGCACCCAGGCCTGCTTTTTACCATCGTCGAAGGAATGATTGATGGGGGTAACTGTAGAGGTCGCCCCAGAAATAACTATATAGACCAGATAATCGGTGACGTGCGCTGTAGCAGCTACAAAGAGATGAAGAGACTGGCAGACGATAGAGATAAGTGGAAAGATCGAGTGTTTAGTGCAGACCAATCTAAGGATTGTGACCCAGAAAAGAAGAAGAAGATTCTCTAGGCCTTGAGAATCTTCTTCTTCTTTTCGAATCTTCGGCAGAGATGTTTTTCTCTCACGAGGTTAAATTTATCTCTTCGATGGTCTGCCTGGTCGCTGGTCGTTGTCTTCCTTCAGGTCGCCCATGCAGCGCTATGTGAGGGATCCTGGATGTCTCCGTTATGTTGACATGAGTGAAACAAAATCACCTTCTGTACTTTGATCCCTAATTATGGGTCATATAAAAGTCTTGTATTTTCTGATTTTGTTATAAATTGTCACGTCAGGATTTGACCATATTGAGTTTCTTAAGCGCCCTGAGACAAAAGTAACCTTGTTAATTTAATCCAACATTAAATTACTTCTTCTTGTCCCGGAGGTTGGCGACCATCGTACCAAACTCAACCCGATCTTGCGCCAACCTAATTACTGACGCCACATCCGGAATCCAGAACTACTTTTGCATATTATGGGGACTGTAAACGACCCCTTCAAAGAACGCTAAGTGACAAGTGAGCGACAAGAAAAAAAATGGACAGCACGAAAATCAGCTCATGGAGCCCTCTATCTCGGCACCATAGTGATAAAAGAACAATCGACGAACGTGAATGGAAGATTCACACTCGTGGACTGTCATTTACTTCAGATTTTTTTAAATGTAAAGCATCAGAGGTGTGACCAAGATCTCTCTAAAAAATTGACTTGATGAGAATCTACCTGTAGTAAGGCACCATAATATGACGGAACTTCTAAAAGGCTTTAAAATTGTTCTTGGAGATCACAAATTATAAGGTACAGAAGCCGCGTGCAATATAAATTTCGAATTCAAATGTATGACAAGTTTTATTTACATATGTGTGTGAGGCGGTAGATCGGTAATCGAATCGGTAGGTGTACGTATACTGCATAGAAAACAGATTTTACGTGTACTACTATGTGTTCTATGACTCCGGTGTTTCACCGTAGTTTTTGTTGTCATACTTTCATTTCGCTGACTAGGTATAATAATAATAATAATAATAAACACTTCCTTGCACCATGCGCAAGTGGTGGGTTTATTGCCGTATGGCAATTTCTTCCAACTAACCAGTGTTTCCAGCCCAAAAAGCAATATTTGCGTGAGAAATGAATTTAAATAAATTTCTCCTCTACTGGGAATCGAACCCAGGACGCCCGCATAGAAACCGAACGGCTAACCAACTATATTTTTTTGCGTCCTACGTCTTCCTTCCACATTTATAAGTTGTAGAAGGACATATTTATCACCACGGAATATCTAGTCAAAGGCCAAAGCATGCGGCTTCGCGTCTCTTGACAACTTGGCAATGGTCAAATTAATACTAGTGAAACTTTAACAACATTTTTATCATGTATATTTTTCTTTTAAAATTCATCTTTTCTGAAATACAATTTTTCTATTCTTAACTTATTATTTTGTCGAAGTAAGTTTTTATTCATAACTTTTTTTGTATTTCTTAATTTTCGTCATCCGTTGTATTAGGTACGTGGGTAGATAGGTATTTAAATTTGATTAATGACAAACGTTAAATTAATTAAAATTTGTATAAATGCAAATATATTCGTTGTAATTTTTGTAATAATTTACGTTATTATTAGACGGAAACAACATAGGAAACAATAATCGCAAATATATAATCTTAACATATCTACATAAACATTTAAAAAATTACTCTGAAATTCCAACCATGTACATAATGTACATAAATTATACCAATTATACATAATGTATAAAAATATAAAATGATCATTTATCTAAAATATGTATTTCGCAATCGAAGTAGGGTGGTGGGATATTAATCCAGTGATCGCGAATTTGAATCCGCCGCGTCCAATTTTTTCATATATGTACCTACTCAAGTATTGAAGTATTTTTAATAATAATAAATAGACAAGTTATAGCACAATTTTCATGTATTTACTCAAGGGCACATAACAATAATACCTATACTTCATTCATATTTTATTGTGACTAAATACTTTTATACTTTAAGGGGGGGGACTGCTGCCAACGTACCTATTTTTCAATTAATTTGAAATACCATCATTATTTCTTATCAACTCGTTTTGAAAAAATAATTTAGATAGTTTGGGTATTAATAAAGAAAAATATGTCTTTACTTTTTGATAATGTTCTGTATAAATTCTTGTAGAAACATAATGGCATACCCCAATTTTCAACGTTTACCTTATATTTTTAATAAAATATAAGGCGTAGTTCAACATATTTTTTTTTTTATTAAAGAAGACAAAAATATCTACAAAAATATGTTCGAGATTGTTTTTACGTTTCATGACAGATTTATTAATAATAATAATAATAATAATGAACACTCCCTTGCACCCTGCGCAAGTCGCGAGTTCATTGCCGCATGGAAATTTCTTCCAACTAATCAGTGTTTCCGGCCCAGAGAAGCAATATTTGCTTGAGAAATAAATTTCTTCTCTGCTGGGAATCCCAGGACGCCCGTACAGAAACCGAACGGCTTACCACTGTGCCATGGCGGTCGGCAATTTGTTCTGAAAATGAAAAAAAAATTAACAAAACTTTTTACTTCCCGATAATTTGAATCAGGTACAAATTCTTTTCAACATACATTATGTACCTAGTAATGGAGTAATTTTTAAAAAATGCAAATATATTTTTAGGAGAATTTCAAAATTTTGTGATGAACATTCACTAGAGAAATGGTAAAAATATTTATGTTATTTTTTTAAGAAACATACTGTTCTACATATTTCAGAAATTTGATTTTTAATTGAGGAGTTAAGGTTTATATCCCCCTTAATATACATATCATGTATATTAAGGGGGGATTTAAACCTGTAATACTGATTAGTTGGAAGAAATTGTCATACGGCAATAAACTCGTCACTTACGCAGGGTGCAAGGAAGTGTTCATTATTATTATTATTATGAAAATCATGTTTTCAGTCATTTGGGCGTTATATAGCCTCTTAAAGAATGGATAGAGACGTTTGGCGTTCCGTTCTATCTGAATCTGCTGTGAATGTCACGACATGATGACATGTTACGTACGTGGACCGCCTGCAAGAGCATGTAGAGTGGAATCCATCTGTCATTTATTAATTCTCCTCTCCTCAATGGTCAACATGCGTTCGTGGTCTTGAACCTCCAAGAGCGACTGTTGACGCTCAAAACTTGTGAAAGGCGAGATCTGGTATGGGTACTATACCCAGTCGCGATGGCCGGCGTCTGAATGGACAAAAAATATACTAAGCCAAATACACGTGGGAGATAAAAAATATGAAAGTTATTATTGCGAATCATGAACGAAGACTTTCTGTATTTTGAAAAAATCAATATTTATTTCATCTTATACATTTTTTATCTAAAGTCATCTTATACATTGCCAACCACCGCAGCATAGCGATTAGTTGTACGACTTCTGTGCTAACGTCCTAGGAACAATTCCCAGCACGGGAGAAAATTATTTAAAAATTTGTCAAAATTGTAACTTCTCTGGTTTCACTGGTAAGTTGGAATAACTTTCCACTGGCACTTGCTCAGGATGCAAGGTTTTTTTTCATTCGTTCGTCAACGTTTCCTTTACTTCCTTAAATTGAGGACATAAAGTAAAAAAATTATACCGATTGAGCTCACAATTTTAATAATATCTAGTTGCTTACATAATGCGCATCGATGACCTTTATGGTGAAATACTTGAAAAGGTACAAAAAGGCGCGGCGATATCCGGTTGTCTGAGAGATTTCATGTAAAAGAACTTGGGATTGTCATAATATGATTCGAACCTTCAAGACATGTGTTCGTCCTATGAGGACATACGGAATAGAATCCAGAGCAGAAACTGTCCTAACAAAAACCTCCTTCGAACCAGCGAAATAAAGGTGCTCAGAAATTCGATGGCAAAATCTTTCTTAATCGAGTATGAAATACAGAGATTCGAATGCCGTGCGAAGTCGAGGATATCGTAAGACGGGGTTTACAGAGAAGAAGGTTCTGGAACGAACACGTGTCGAGAATGGTAGATTTAAGCACTGTTAAAGTGTCCAGAGATAATGTTCCCCAGGAAAACAGACCTCTAGGACCTGTCCCCAGCAAGAGATGGAAGGACAGCTGGCAATCCACGCCTCAGGAGGGAATCTGACGCAGCACTTTACAGGCCAACAGGCCTAAAAATATGGAAAGAAGAAGACATTTTTTATGGTTCATTTAGTATTGTATATAAGAACCGATTACACTCCTCAAATCTGAAGCAGATGGTGGTAAAAGTAGTGGATTAGATGCATTTGGATGGAATTTTGAGAATCTTATGAATGTTTAATGTTTTTGTATTATAATATTAAGTTCTTCCTTTCTTCCAGCTGACATTTTGGTTTCAAGAATTTTCAATGGGTATTTATTTATCTATGTATTCAGTTGACAATGAAAGAAAGCAATCTTGCATTGACGTCTGATCATTCATTATACTATGATACAATATAATTTATTGAATGTACATATGCAAGCAATTGTAAGTAGGTACATATATGAATATGTATGTAGATAGATAGATGTGGTGTTACGTAAATATTACATGTACAGAAAGTAAAACCATCCATGATGCAGGAAAAGAAAGTCGTCATACTGCCGTGGTGTGGTGTGGCGCCACAAATACCACAACTGTGTGACGAGACACAAACTAAAATCAATTAACAAAGTGCTTCTTCATCTTGAGGAACATAATATAGTGCATACTGCGTTAAGTGTGTTAGAAAAGTAGAGATCCACCCAGCGTCAGATGGTTGAGTAGTAGGAGTTAAGAAAAGCACAACCTAATAAGACTATGGTGCAAGATAGATAGTCATGGAGGAGAAAAACAAAGACAAAGGACTTGAAAATAAATACGTATGAAAGATCCGGAGAATCTACTTCTGAAGATCTACTTCTTTGTTGCCTCTTCCCAGTTCATCTGGGGTCGAACAAGGCCCTCGGAATGTTTTTTTCTTTTCGTATCAGAAAAACAGCAAATCCAGAGGGTGCTGTGTACTCTGTGTAGGCTCTTCTATTATTGGTTGCTTTGTATAATCAACACTAATGATATGTCTTCAAAATGTGGAAAATGCAGTTGACTTACGTAGTGACTCATTTTGAACAATTTTATTTACAGCATGTCACTTTGATTTCAGTCTCTCTTTTTATTTGCCATTTCGCCGTTCATCTGGGATCGACTCTTCCGATAAACAAATTTCATGTATTTTGATCCCGAGTTATCTCTGCAGTCAACTGATCCTAGCTCAACTCTTTTTGTATGTTAGCTCATAAAAATGTAAGTTACATATTTTTTCTTCTTTTTGTAAACCTGTTGGTCAGTAATACACAAATTACGCCTCCTGAGATGACTAATTCCATCTTTTGGGTGATCTTCCAGGTAGACGGCGACCAGAAAGTATTTCATTTGCTGTACGTAAGTCTGTCACTGTCTATTCTGGCTACGTGGTCCCTTTAATGTCTTTTTCTGGATCTACTCCACTGAACGACGTCCTCTATTTCACTTGTGTTTCTTATTTCAACATTGCAGGCACGATCTCGGGGAGTTTTTCCAGTGATTGACCTTAGAACTTGACCTTTAGATCGACCTTTTTTTTTGCTTTTATAAATAATATTTAAAGTTATATAATAAAAAAAATCATCATCAGCAATGGCGCTACAGCCCGGTGTGGGCCTTTGCCTCCTCAAGAAACTGCTCCATCCCGCCCTGTCGACAGCAAGTCTCCTCCAATTTGTCTGTCCGATCGCTCTTATATCGCCCTCGATGTCATCCAGCCATCTCATCCTAGGTCTCCCTCTGCTTCTTCTTCCTTGAAGACAGGTGTCCAATACATTCTTTGGGACCCGGCTATCTTCCATTCTACAAACGTGTCCGAACCAACGTAGACGTTGTATTTTGATGTATTGGAAAACGTTTGGTTCGCCATAATTATTTCTAGCTCATGGTTAAACTGGATCGTCCAAGATCCTCCTTCACAGGTAGGGCCAAATATTTTGCGAAGTATTTTCATATTTTTAATTTTAATGGGTGTTTTCACAATTTTGTCACATGACTCGTTTTTGATATTTACATATTTTATTAATTTACATAAATGATGTAAGTATTACAATGCAATTAGGTACATACTTGAAATATTGTGTGTTTGAGTGTGCTTAATTGTGTTTGCTTGTTACGGGTAAGTGTTTGATTGGGTAGTTCCAATGGACACCTAACTAGGAAATCCTGTGCTAAGGTGTTTATTTGATCAGCTGCATATTATATGGATAGTATACATAGTGTAAATTGTTTTGAGATTAAATGAATGAATAAATAAATAGTATATTTCCAACAGAACATATATTACAGAGGAACAAAATACAATTTAGTTTATACCTAATGACAAATTTACAATTATTATTTTTTTTCCACACATTTGTAAATTTTATAATTTAGTAATTTGTAATTGTAATAAATGTAGGATTTTATTAAGTTCGATTTGGTGTTATAATGTTAATGTTTCAAACCGATGTTATATAACATGATTTTATGTGTTTTTGTAGTCTTGTGACGTTGTGTTTTCGGTGTAAGTCGGTAGGCAATATATGCAACGGATATATCGAATATATTATATTGAATATATCGAATATTCAATATCTATGAGATGCTTAAGATACATGCGATTGTGAACTCGGGTTCTTTTTCGGGACCTCCGATGCATCACGAAATAATAAAAAAAATAAATGGTGCAAAATATAAAATGTTGAGAAACAGCGGTGTCAAGAGAGAGCACGCTCATATACTTTTACTTTCAATTGTACTTGAATTAAGAGTCGTCTCCGTTGCGTAGAGAAAACGTGGAAAACGTCGATCAACATCGTCGACTCGCACAAAAAGTTACAACATAAAACCATCGCCACGATATATATTCGATACAAATTATCAAATATTTTTGTTAAATGTGACGAATTTCCAGATTTACGTAGTAATCGTGTAACAAAAAACCAGCCAGTCTTGAGATATTGCGTCAATATTATAATTATATTGAATTCTTACTAAATTTTATTGTTTTACGAGTACGTACCTGTGTTGTAATTAAGTCATATGTTTTCGCGTCTGTCTGTTAGTAAATGCGTCACAGACATTTGAAAATTGATTTCTTTTATCAGACGAAACGATCGATCTGCCAAACGAATTAATCTTTGCAGATCTATATAAGAAATTATATTTTAAACCCTTAGATGGATTTATAAAATATTGCCGTCAACATTGAACAAATTAAAACATTTGAATAAATCACACATACCATCACGAAACAAATGATAATAGAAAAAAATTGAAGCACTATTTTAGACCGTTGCTTAGCAGCATAACAAATATATTCTGTTTTTTTTTTTCAAATTAAATTTTAACATATTTGCGAAAAGCGTTGTGAGAACGGTTGATTATCAAATCATGGTTGGTTGGAATTAATATTATTGTTCATAACGCATAAAAAATAACGTAAATTTAAATTAATGTATATTTTCATAATTAAATAACATAATTTTATGATGTTTTATATTCATATCATTGTTGTTGTACAAGAGGCCACGTTCTGTGCATGCTTTCAAATATTCTCTCAGCTCAGACAAACTAATCCAACTGAAATCAAACTTACTTACATTATTTACAAATATTAGGTGCTCTTAACAAGTATTTACTTACAATTGAAGAAGTGTATGGCGCTCGGCTCTCTCTACCTGCCCCAACAACACGAACATGGCGTGATTGTTTGTATAATATATCCTAATCATACAGTGTTTCAATCTCAAAGAAACATACATACATACATACATACATACATACCATCACGCCATGTCCCTTACGGGGTAAGCAGAGAGAATCGAGCGCCATACTTCTCTATTTTTGCACACATTTCTGGCTTCCTTTACATCCATGCATCGTCTCATACATGCTCGTCGATTGTTCAAACTTTTTATGTTTCCTTCTTTCAAAATATCATTCACATGGTCATGCCATCCCTTTCTGGGGCGACCTTTGCTGTTCACTCCATCTCTTGCACCCATGTATATTTTTTTGGTCAGTCGTTCATCGTTCATTCTTTCTATATGTCCAAACCACCTTAAAGCATTCACTTTCATTTTACATATAATATCCTTCTTTAACTTGCATTCTCTCCTTACATACATACATACATACCATCACGCCATGTCCCTCACGGGGTAGGCAGAGAGAACCGAACGCCACATTTTTCTATCTTGACACACATTCATCGCCTCATCAACATTCATACATCGTCTTATACATGTTCGTCTGTTGTTCATGCTTCTTACATTTCCATCTTTCAAAATATCGTTTACATGGTCGTGCCATCCTTTTCTTGGGCGCCCGCGACCTCTTATTCCGTTCCTGTCAGCTTTGTATATTTTCTTCCTCAGGCGTTCTTCGTTCATTCTCCCCAAGTGGCCAAACCATCTCAATGTGTTAACTTTCATTCTGTTAATTACATCTTTCTTTATCTTACATTCTTTCCTTGTATCTTCATTCCGAACTCTATCATACATCGTTCTGTTACAAATTCTTCTAAGCGATCTCATTTCAACTGCATTTATTCTGCTTTCGTGCGACTTCTGCCATGTCCAGGTCTCACTTGCATACGTCAGGGTTGGCACTACGATTGCGTTATGAATGGCAACTTTAGCGTCTCTTGATATGTTGCGATCATTCATAACTGGTCTAAGTGCTCCATTCACTCTGTTTCCTGCCATAACTCTTCTTTCAATATCCTTATCAGGCCGTCCATTCCGTTGGAACATACTACCCAGATAGACATACTCGTCGACTTGTTCAAGCCATTCATTCTCTACTTTTATTTGACACACTGTTCTGCTTTCACTCTTTTCAAAGACCATTACCTTTGATTTGCTGGCATTCATTTTAAGTCCGTTTTCTATGCATCCTTCATATACCATACTTACAAGATACTGTAACTCTTCCATACTTTCTGCTAACAATACTTTGTCGTCTGCATACATCAGATCACGTACTGTTACAGTACTCAGTTTCAGACCCTTACTTTCATACTTAAGGGCTCTTGTGCAGAAATCAATGTAGAGATTAAAGAGCCAAGGGGACAACACGCACCCCTGTCTAACGCCATTATTTATAGAGAACCAAGTTGTTGTTGTGTCGTTAACACGAACACATGCTTTGCTGTTCTCATATAATGAAGCGATTGCACGTATCAGTTTACTCTTCACTCCGTACATCGATAGTATATTCCATAGTTTTTCTCTTACAACTTTATCATAGGCCTTTTCAAGGTCTATAAAGGCGCAGAAAAGTTTTTGGTTTTTACCCAAAACCTTTTCTGTGACCATACGTAAAGAAAAAATTTGGTCTATACATCCTCTGCCGCCAACAAAAGCCCCTTGAGCATCCCAAATCTTGCTCTCTGTAACCTTTCGTACTCTTTGATCCAGGATCCTTGCATACATCTTACCAACTGAGCTTAGCAAACTTATGGCTCTATAGTTTTTGCAGTCGAGCTTCGATCCTTTACCTTTATACAAAGGTACCACGACTGCATTTCTCCAGTCTGAGGGAGTGTGTCCTTCTTCCCAACATTTGTTGAAAAGAGAGAGACACCACTCCAACGTCTGTTCGCCGCCATATTTTATAAGTTCAGCTGATACACTGTCATACCCGGCAGCTTTCCCCGCTTTCGCGTGTTTTACTGCTTCAAACACTTCTTCTTGCGCTATTTCATCCTTATCATCTTCACTTACTTGCCATGTTCTCTGACTCACGTCCCCTCTTACTCCGCTATCATACAGTTCCTCGAAATATTCTTTCCATCGCTCTTTCACGCCATCTTCGTCCATAATTATTTTTCCATCTCTATCATTTATTCCTTTCGAAGCTTTCACAGTTCCATTTTTTCTTTTCGCTACGCCTTTCCAGAACATTTTCATGTTTCCAGGAAAGTCGCTGGCTATTTTCAGGCTTTCTTTCTCTTTTATACCATCTTTTTCCTTTTTTACTGTGTCTTTGACTACTTTCTTGCATACTTTATAATTCTCTTTTGCTCTTTCTTCATTATTCGATCCTTTCGCGGCTAATAATGCCATCCATGCTTTCTTCTTTTCACCCACAACTATCTTAACATTCTCATTCCACCAAGCATCGCCTTTCTTTCCACCTCTTTTAGCAATACCATTTTTGTCCTCATTTTTTATTCTATCATATATCGTTCTATTACATACTCTTCTTAGTGATCTCATTTCTACAGCATTTATTCTACTTTCATGTGTTCTTTGCCAGGTCCATGTTTCACTAGCATACGTCAAAGTAGGCACCACAATTGCATTGTGTACTGCAATTTTGGCTTCCTTTGAGATGCTTGGGTCGGACATTACTGGTCTAAGTGCTCCGTTTATTCTATTCCCTGCCATAACTCTTCTTTCAATATCTTTATCGGGTCTTCCATTCCGTTCAAACATACTCCCCAAATATAAATATTCCTCAACTTGTTCTAGCCATTCGTTCTCTACTTTTATCAGAGAAACAACTAAACGGTAAAATCTAGAATCGAACACAGACAGCCGCCACAGAAATCCAACTAGTATACTATAGCGAAATATCCTTTCTTTAATAGATACATACATAATTATGTAAATACTATAATATGTAGAAGTTAAATGGTGAGTTATATATGAATTAAGTTTATTCATAAAATCGAATTATTAATGCTATCAACAAATTTATAACTAATCATACACCTAATGTATTCATATTTTTTTTCAATATCATACGTATAAACATATTTTTAGTACATACATAGGTACTGATTATACTTTTTAGGTAATTTACGACAGTTTTTAGTACTCAGAATCATTTAGTATTCAGAATCATAAAATAAAACTATAAAACCACGTTTCTTTATCAAATTATATGGGTGCAAAGACTTATTAATCAAAGACTTTGTATAATGTAGCAGTCTTCTTCTTCTTCGTATAGTATACCTATTCGTCTGTAACACAAAAACTATGCATCCTGAGATAACGAAGTCCAATTATCCTTCCATCTCTTGGTTGTAATTTCATTTGCTGATATATACGTAAGACTATCACTGTCCATTCTGGCTACGTGGTCCCTCCAATGTCTCTTCTGGATCTACTCCACCGAACGATGTCCTCTATTCCACGTATTTTTCTTATTTCTACAATGTTTCTTGTTTCGATGTTACAGTGAATGTCCGAAATATCAGCAAACACTGATGCTGATCATCATCAAAATGGCTTCGCAAAAATGTATTTTTTAACAAAGTTTAATTGGTGGGCACCCTGGGTAGGCATTGGAATCTTGGCGGCAGTAGCGGTATGAAATACGCTTTTTATTAATTAAATGAAAAAAAATCAAATGTTTTCATATTCAACATTCAATGTGACATCCTCCATATGAATAGTGCCTACTGAATTAATGGCTACATATTATGAATAGAAAATATCTAATGTATGCAAAATTATTAAAAAGGGTAGTAGTCACATTAGGTACAGTAAAAAAAGACACACACAAAGATGGTCTCCCAAACATACATTCCTTCCTATGTTACAAAACTTATCTTTTTATTATTCTATAAATGAAATGAAAAAAATAACTGTGTGAGATCTGTTAATTATATATAAAGCCACACCTCAATAGCCATTCTTTGTCTTTTTACATTATACCCTCACTAGGAATACGCCTGTTTCGAGGTTGGAGATTTACAATTATTATATTGATACATTACATCTACATACATACATTCACCCACCACACAAAAATACAATATTTTACTAATACGGTAATACGTTGTTTTCGCTTTTGCATTTCTTAATAGATGCCGGCATCATATTACATTTATTCTAACGTTCTCTTATCGTATTTATTGTTATATTTTGAAATTACATATCTGTCGTTAAATTTAAATATAGTGTGTTGCGGTCTGTCTTTATATTCGTCCTTTAAAAACTGGTCAAGGATTGTTCTTTCCCAAAACAAGCCTTTGGCGGATAAAACATTCAATTTTAAATTCGATTAAAAAAAATATAATAAAAAAAAGAAAAATACACTCGCCATTTTATTTTCCTAGTTTTTATTAATATTAGAGTGTTTTTATAAGTATATAATGTATAATTTAATTATATTTTGTAATAAACAATATTGTGGGTGTACCAAAAACGTGTGGGTTTTACGGAAATATATAGTCACTGTGTTCAATATACTATACAAGTCATTTGTCGTGACAACCATGACTCAAAACCTAACATTTCAAGAGTTTAAGCTTTTAAAAATTGAGTTTCTTATAACTCATTGCTATAAATAGCGTATTTTATAGCCTTCAACTCTACATCTGCACGATAGTATGAACAACATTATATATTTGTACCATAGAGATATAATATATTATAGATTTGCAATTGGGTATCACAAGCTTACTGTCTAGAGACACAAACCCGCATACTTTGGCCAGATAGTGGGACAACGGGATATGGGGCGTAAAAGAACATCGTGGTTTAAAAATCTTAGGCAGAAGATGGTTATCCACCCCCGTTGGAAGCAGCATAGGAAGAAGAAAAACGTGCATATCAAATAGTGGCCACCACTAGACATGCGCCACACTGCGACAGTTTCTGACAATCCGTGACGGTTTTACTTGGCGAAAATATACCTATATATTTTTTTTAAGTGATGGATTTCTATATAGGTAGGTACCTATTTATTAAAGTATAGGTACACAGACATTTCTGATGATCCTTTCTTACCGATGTGCCATAAACCCCGCTAATCATATCGCTAATTGAATCCCATATACATTTCATAAATATAGCCGACCCCTCAAGAAATTAGTGCTGAGCACCAACTATCCTTCAAATTTTGATTGCTTTAACGATTTTTTAAGCAAAATTCTGGATTTTATATCATCGTTTAATTACAAATTAAAAACATTTTTTTTATTTTTCAATGTAACATTCAACCGTTTATATTTAGACCGTCACGGCACATCCCACAATGGGGGGTATCCAGCGACAGGTGTGCGGGTGTGCAGTGCTTTATTAAAGGCATCAATACATTTTTAGGTCTCGTCTCACCTAAAAAGACGCCACATAACAAACCATACAATATACAATTATACAATAACATCTATACAATATACAATTGTTAAAAAATAATTTATATAAAAATAGAAGACTTGACGTATCAGCATCGCGTTTTTTGTCACTTTTACAAAAAAATAACTGCAATAAAACGCACCTTAAGTACTGTTTTATAATGTGCCTATTGTTTTGTGTACATTTAACTTAATGTATGTACACAAAACAATAATATTGAGTCGACTACCTTATCACCTATCATTTATGGGGTCGATTACCTTTCAGAAATTACACATTAGATACCTACATATATTGTTCATTATTATTATATTACTATGTTTATAAACCCGTCAAAATGACGGAATTTCATGTTATCTATGACCTTCTACAAGTTGTTCTGTTATTTCCCGCCTTATTCTATGGCTCCTATGACTGATATTTGAACCGTATTTACTAGATGCATGTAACACATGAGATCCAACTGTCGATGGCGATAGTATGTATAATAGAATTGGTGATATGTACCAAACAAGAAATATTTAAACACAAATTGATAAATATTTTAAGATATTTCGTTTTCTATATAAAACATGTTGGCCTTCGTGGCTCAGTTGGTTGGGTATCTGACTGCTGATCCAAAGGTTCGATTCCCATTAGAGACACAATTTTTAATTGTGTTTTTAGTCTGGATCTGTGAGACGATTAATATCGTAACTCGCCAGAATGTGGCAACTTGTTTTTGGGTGTATTTTAAATAAATATTTGACATAATACCTGTTAGTTGCCCGAGAAACAATATTAAATTAAATTATAACATGTATGTATGTCAGGATAGGATAATATGGAGGTCAGTCTGTTTTTCCTACCCAGAATATGAAAAGAACATGATGGTATGTATGTGTGTTTGGAGATTAAGTAAGAGTAGGTATCAAACTATTGAGTGAGATATTGAGTCATGTATACCTACCTACTGCCTTTCAAATTGTAAGAAACTTTATTATCACTAAATTCAATTTTTATAAAAATTGTTAATAGAATTTTAAGATGTACTACCAAAATGATCATATTTTTATATAAAATTGAATTATCATTTTTCGAAATTTTTAAAAAAATGGTAATATAGGCAGTTGAACACATAAAGTCAGCATTACAAAAAATGTTTTTCTTAATAAAAAATGTATGAGAAACTCTGGAACTTTTTTTTAGAAAAAACTTCTTCTTCTTCATCATTCTCGCCTTATCCCGTTATACGGGGTCGGCTTTTCTAACCATACAGAGCCAAAAAACAAATTGGAAATTTTATATTTGTCTATATTAATACCAATTTTCAGCGTACTAGCTTTTACGGTTTTTAAGATATAGGGATAAATAAAGTAAAAATTCAAAAGTTGATAGCCCCTGACTGAAATCACAATTCAAAATTCTGAGTACAAAAGTTTTGTAGGCCGATAACTATCTATATATTCTGAAATTTTGAATTCTGTAAATTGAGCAGATCAAAAGTTATAAGGGGGAGGGGGGGCGCACACAGACACACCCTCACACACACGCACGCACGCACGCACATACGCACACACACGCGTTACGCGATCAAACATACAAACAAATAATGTAAATGATATAATGTGGTTGTAGTAGTAACAACAAATTTGTATTCTGCTCGCTGCGAGATACGAGTGATGGCGGAAACACCCGAACGAACGCGGAAAACTCCACAGTAAAGTGTGTGGATTACCTTGACAGCTTGTTAATAATATAAAGAGGTGTACCGCGGACAGGTGTTATAAATAATGGGCCCAAAAAGATTCTATAAATCGATACTATTAATTAAGAAAATGTTTCGATTTTTTTTAAATGGATCAATTTTTTTGGCTCAATTATACAAATGTTATTGTAAACATACATACTATCTCGGTATTTTCATGGTGGGGTAACCAGCGATATGTGTGCATTACCTTATAATAGGAAGCTATTTATATTCGATAAAGATTATTGAGATTAGATTCAGACTTAAGAAAACTTTTAGATTAGTTAAAAAAGTTTTTTTTTTAAATGAAACATATTTAAAAAAAAAATTATATCAATTCCACGCTTAACTTAGATCTTAACGAATTTTTATGATTGAATGTAGATAAAGATTGAGTACTGATTTCTTCGTATCGATTAAGACAAGATAAGAACTTATTAAGAGCGTGTTATAGAGTAGCCTCTCAGCTTCATCGCACCAAAAAGGCACTACATTTTATATTCAGAGTAAACTTCGTAAATGATTATACTGTATAATATACAAACTCATTGTATTCAATAATAATTCCAATAATTGTATGATTATAAATCCTCATTGAAAAGCGATCGTTTCGCCTTATAAGGGCCGTTAAAATACTTACATTAATTTAAATAAAAGCTCTTAAAAATTTTCTTCTTCTCGTGAAGTTTCTTTCTCATGAATAAATTAATTATTCGCAAATAGTTGTTATTTATTTTTCTTATTATTTTTTATCTTGGTGCTACATATGTATACCTTTTTTCTTTGTTCTTTTTTATCTTTCATTTTTTGTTGATGTACATAATAATTCTGTCACTCTGTAAACTGATTGGTTGGAAGAAATTGCCTAATGGCAATTAACCCGCCAGTGTGCATTATATTTGTTTATATTATCGCCTATTCTGAGACTACATAGACTTGGTAATGAGTTTGGCTCTGTTGATGTCTTTTGCTGTTCAATATATGAATATAGAGACTTTTAAAGATTGTTCTGGATTCTTCTTCTTTTTTGATTGATTTTTTATTTTTGTTTTTGTTTTATTTTTTGCTTGTTTTTCTTTATTTTTATTGTACTTCTATACCTATATATTTTGTTAATGTATGTATATATTTTTTTTATTGTACTTCTATACCTATATATTTTGTAAATGTATGTATATTTTTTTCTTGATATTTTTTAATTGTTATATATAGGTACCTATTTATAATTATGTATGTATGTATTTTGCTTCGTGGTTCATGAACGTATGTTTTAATAATTTGTAATTGTGTATGTAAAAGCCCATTTAGGGAGTTTATATAAATACATAAATAAATATTATGTACTCAAATGTGAAATAAATTATATTTTTTTATTAATGTTCAAAAAATCTTAAAAAAATATGTTGAACCTCGCTGTCCTGTAGTTGATCATTCCTTATTATGGTGTATTGAAGAAGTAAATATGTCCCATATTATTTATTATTTTATTATTATAAACAATATAGAGACGTAGCATGCTAATTTTTATTATAAAACTTAGGTACATATGTATAACTTTAATAGTTTTTTTTATACACGCACATCGTAAACTTAAACATACCTACTTAATCAATCTGACTGAACACAACCCAATGAATTTTATATTGAATATACTCAACTCAAAGGATGCCGAATTGTACGTACACGAATAAAAAAACGTATAAAAATATAATTATTTTAAA
Source organism: Molanna angustata (assembly GCA_963576475.1). Classification (NCBI taxonomy): domain Eukaryota; kingdom Metazoa; phylum Arthropoda; class Insecta; order Trichoptera; family Molannidae; genus Molanna; species Molanna angustata. The sequence goes on from OY754982.1 coordinate 7,791,150, forward strand.
ACATAGTAACACTTATAACATATTGCTAAGAGCACAACATAGAGATATTTTATATATAGAGTAGCAATGCCATACAAATTATTAAGTTTTTAAATGTTAACCAAAGTTATATTTATAGATGAACTATGAAAAGAATGTTATGAAGGGATACTAAAGAATATGTCGCACATCCATTAGTAGAGGGTATTTTTTTATTTGTTTGTTTAATAATGTTTATCATATGTACATTTTTTACATCTCAATAATTATTACTTTAAAAAAATCGCTTTCGAAATTATTTATCGACACCTTTCCCCTTTCCATTTGAAAGAGGGTTACTAGCGTAGGTACCAAGCGTTTCTAAAGAAGATACTGATGTAACGATTATCTGAATTCTGCAGAGTTAGCTCAAAATTGTGAATTTCGCAGTGTTAACTCAAAATCGTTAATTTCGGAGTGTTCGGAACAAATATAAGATTCCCAGAGGACAAAAGTTTTCACAATACACCATACACACAAAAACATTGTCATGAAACTTATCATAGTAGGTATGTATTTTCTACATGATGCCTGATGAGAAATTTTAAGTAAAATTGCATTACTAGCAAGATGAGCATGTATGAGACAGTGTGTCGATGTTGATGAGGCGATGTATGTGTCAAGATAAAAGAATGCGGTGTTCGGTTCTCACTGCCTACCCCTTGAGTAAGATATAAGTGGAGAGTAAAAATGCACACTTGTCTATAGAGACATATACAATATCAATATGAAGTTGATCACTCAATTTTCCCTTACAGCTATTTTACTTCTGTTATATACATTTTTCATACAAATATGAAATTTATGTCACATTGATATGGCAGACCATAGATTTTTTTTTTAATTTTTACAATCCTTGAATTCATTTTTGATGAGTGTATTTTTTTTATCAAAATTTCAAACAGTATAAAAATACCTCGATATTCCAGACCGTGAGAGCATTTTGAAAATTTAAACAGATGAATCATAGAGAAAAAATAACGGATATCTATAAAAAACTAATAAGCTCTAGGTCTATGCCCTTCGCACATATGATGTTAATATGAAGTCCATCGGATATATCGTTTGGGCTGCAGAGAGGACAAAAAAGGATAATCCGTAAGGAGTACGCCGTACGCCATACATACATACAAACGTCAACGACGAAACTCATAGTGTGCATTCTCTACATTATACCCATTGACAAATTGATGGAAAAAATACGCTTAAAATTGTGAAATCATGACTCTCCACTTTTCCATAGAATGGCGAGTAAAAATGGGAGTTGTTGATTATTGATCGTGGTAATTTTTGTGTGTATGTATTTTTGTGTAATGGCGTAAAGCCTTATATGCTTTCATAAATAAATAAATAAATACATCGTGTCCACTTCACAAAGAGTAAGTATTTTATTGCAAAAGTCAGAAGATATACACATCCGCAATATACTAGAATGCTGGCACACGGTAATGGTCAAATATAAACATTATTCCTGTAAATTTTATTGTGGAAATTGATGTCGGAAATAAGATCAGATTGGGTGTTAGGTTAGGTGGGGTTGCCTCTGTCCATGTTCTTACATCTAACATAGCACTCTAACCTTGGCGTAGAGCCAGCAACCAGCAGTATAGTCCAGGGGACATTACCCTCAAGCTATTTACATCAGGAAGAGAGATATCACCACTAAACCATCAACTTGTACTCAGCTTACCTTCGCCACAAGGGCTGACACACAGCCGGATTTATTTGACATTTTTGGATGTTTGCTATGCGTGACTGCATGGAATACTAAATCTACAACGTCGACTAGGGAGATCACCAAAACAATGGAGATGGAACTGGAATTATATTTCACAAGAGACCTTCTTCCCAGAAATAAGACTCCAAGAGAAGAAATAAAAAAGAAATTTCAACTTAACTAAAAGTTTTACTAGACTTACACTTTGTTATCATAATCGTCATTGGCTGTATACAGCCTCATGTGGGCCCTAGTCTTCTCCAGAGTTCTTCTCAAGATGGCCCTGTCCTCCGCTGATTTCCTCCAGTTTATAATAACTTGAGCCAACCACGTGGGTACGCAGATCGCAAATTTGTACCTTTTCGCTTGGTTGGTTTAGGTGCAAATCGCCCCCCTCTACGGCAAAAAGTCTCAAGAAGTTTGACGAAAACTATATCTTAAGGTGTTTATATAGATAAAAATTTACGAATTGCTTTAAAATACTTGAGCAATTCCACAATATTGCTAAGAGTTTTATGAAAAGAAAGGTTAATGATATTTTGAAAGACGGGAAGAATTTGAGACGGAAAGTACAAATAAAAATATGATCAGCTGTATTGGTATCAACATGTACAGATAGTGAATCCCTCAAGGATTCCATACTATGACTCCAGAAGGGATATCAAATGGACCACGTCGACCAGGAAGACCTCCAAAACGATGGCGATAAAATTGGAGTTCACCCTCACAAGAGACTCCCCCTCCCGAAGCAACAGTCTAAGAAAAGAATATAAAGTGTATAGTATGAAGCATACTTGGTAATATTATTTTTATGGCATTCAAAACAGATTGTCCATTGGCAACCCTCTTCTATACATTTTACATACATATCTATACAAGAGTACTGATGTTTTTCTCTTTGTTGGCACTGCATATGTGATCAAGGACAAGAACACTCTTCTCAATCATCCATACTAGCTATAACATTATAATCGTTAACAGAGGTGAATGCAATATGCCACAGAGAATATTCAATTTTATCATTTATTCATGATCAACTGGTACCATCATTTCATTGCACCTTGCCATTTTAAAACATGTAGGTACCTTTACTTACTTACTTATAAATCCTATTTCAACTTGCGCACACCGATAAAATTGTTTTTTTTATGAATAAAGGAAATCTACCTCAAAAAATGTAAAGGTTTGATTCATTGGTCTGTGGTAAAGATGTCATTTCACTCTTGTTTGAACAACTGACTTTTGAAACAAAACAAAACCATCGGCATAAAGTTAAATGAAAAACCTCTAAACCACGATGGTTGGAATAATAAATAGGTGCAGTAGATATGAGGTTCCTTAAACGAACAATGTGAAAGTAAGGAAACGAGTACGATTGAAATGAGGTCTCTTGGACGAATAAATTATGTACATAAAATTAGATTATTTTGTGGAAACACGGTTTCAGAGGAAAATAGGTTTCTTGAACTGGTAATGAGGTATCATGAGGTAATGAGGTAACTGGTAATGAACTGGTAATGAGGTATCATTGGTAATGAGGTATCTTAGACGGAACATGGATGTGCGCCGTAGCAGCTACCAACAGATCTAGTGGCTGGCTGGCAACAGATGTATGTGGATAGGGGATAGATGGAGTGCGTGGTGCAAACCAATCATATGATTGTGACCATGAAGAAGAAGACGAATATATTATTGGGAATATTGTTTCTTAGATAATATTATGGTAATGGAGTATTTAAAAATAATTCAGTGGAAATGAGAACCCTTAGACGATATAGTGGAAAAGAGGTTTCTTGGACGATACAGTGAAAATGGGGTCTCTTAGTGGAAATGAAGTAAATTTGAAATGGGGACTTTCATGCGTACCACGACTGGTATATTAATTTAACTGAAACTTTATATTTTGATTCACTTTATTTGAACCATACTCCATCCATAAATTTAAATTTACGAGAAAAATGCAAAACTGGTATTTTAACATTGCGGCATTAACGCCATTTTCTACACAATTAGCTTTACTAAACAATTTGTCATTTCCAAAGTTGACACTTGGCACACGCGCATGTTTCATGCTTTTATTTTGGCGGGCGTTGATCTGAGAATATTGCGATCTTCGTGTTTTGTTCTATATTGCTATCCGACAAAGAAAATATGAAACGAGGTATATTTTTGACACACGCAAGAACACAGACTAATCGTGCAGATTATTGAATTAACAAAAAGGACCATAGAGCATTTGCCAATTTAATAAGTAAACATATTGCACCCTTTTTAAGTGGCGAGCTTATTGCAAATTGGCTAATCAATACAGGGATTTTAGCAGTTCTACCAATCCACCTCATGCTGGGACGTCATAGAATCATATATTATGTTAGACTTCGGAATAACTGCTTATCAGACAAAACAACGATACTAACTAATCAGTGTTACTACTCCAGAGATCAAGAATTACGTGATAATTTTTTTTTAATAAATTTTATCCTCTGCCAGGAATCAAAACCGGGACGCTGACCCAGAAACCAAACGACTTATTTCTTATGTAGGAGACTTATGAAACTTCGGCAATTGTTTAACCTATCTACTATGAAAGTCAAACATTCGATAACGAATATGTCATTTTATTTATTTATTTACGGTAACAAACAGTCATAATTTCAAAATAAATAAAATAAGTTTTTAATTACCCTCATAAAGACCAGAAAATGTAACACAAATATTATAAAACTAATGAACAAACATAAAGAATAATCAAACGTAAGACTTTGAAAGTCACAAAGGCAAGTTCAAAAGGTTTTTTAGATTGGAGAGTCGCACAATAGTTCATACCTGCCAGAATAAATGCTGAGGTATAATGTATAAGTAATGTGAAAATTTCCTTAATGATAGATAGGCAAATTTCATTTGAAGATAGCACTTGGCGGAAAAAAAAACGTTGTGAACCTCGAGAAGAAGAAATGGAAGAAGTAGCTGCTTTGCGTACTCCAGAATAAATTATACCAACTGAAGTCATATATCATTTTTAAAAAATATTACCTATATCCAATTTCTAATTAAACAACACACCGTATCCGCTCTCAAACGAAAAAAACGCAATTAATGACACGAACATGAATACAAATTTTAAAGCAAGTGATATATAATCGAAAACATCTTATGATATATTAGAAGCAACTTCAATAATATCAGTATGAACCCAAGGCATATTTTATATTAGAGTTACTTCTATCACACAAGGTATATGTAGTCAAGTCGGAAGATTTAAAACAGAATGGTATCTAGTAGTGGTTCGCTCGCAGTTTGAGGTCAGATTAACTGGCAGGGGGTCTCTGGTTTGATACCGAAATGAGATGCCATTATTTGTTTAATTCCAGTCATACACAACAATTGGATGATTTAAAAATATAATGTTTAAAAAAAATTGAACATCGTAAGGTGGAGCAGACAAATAGGGTGTTACCCGAAAGAACACGCAGAGAGAATGAATCCTGAAAGGCCCCCAAAACCACACCGGAGGGTTAGCGACTACCAGGAAGACCAAAAAATTGGAAAGGGAGTTGAATATCCTCACTCCGAGACCAGGAATGAATTCCTGTAAAAGATATCTTTTGGAAGAAAAATAATACACGCCCAGCAGAAAGCCTGCAACAATCTTATGGGCTAACAAAGGGTAATAGGTAGTGTGGAAACAATGGGACATACACTACAAAATTTTCGGCAAAAAATGGTTTACTCCAACCTTCAACCCGAAACACAATAGTTTTCGATGCAAAAAAACATCGTATGGAGCATAACTCTTTGCCATCTCTTTCTAGAATGCTGTTTCGGTGTTTGGTGCTACCATACAGCATTTGATGACAAACAAAGACATTGCTATTTACAAAGAGCTATTAAATGATTTTGAATCATTCCGAGTGTACTTATTAACTCCGCATAAACATAAATTGTACACCAGCGGGCTTATTGCCACTCGGGAATTTCTTCCAACCAACCATATATTGTTAGTGGAATTAAAGTATGTGTGTCTTTCAAACTCAACAACCGGCGATTGACCGCATCTGAAAGCAATCTGTTTGAGGTTTGATTAACATGGTTCTGTTGCGATTTAAATCATTTTGAAATTCTTTGAAACTCTATTGATATATGATGATGGAATTTAGATTTGTACGTATATATACTCCCATCATATAATATGGACATAATATATAGATAAGTATAGAGTTTCTGTTTAACAATGTATTTATTTAGAGAATTAAAAGTTTTACAAGTATACACAAAATTATTACTTAGTAATAAAAAAACGAAGAGAAATAATTGTTTTCAATACTCACAAATAATCATAGAAATAAAATGAGAGATTTATCATTATTTGTACAACATCATCACTAGCTGATTGATAAGAAAAACTTGAATCTCTAGTAGAATAAATGTGTATGGCAAGTTCAGCAAAACGAAGAGACAGGCTGTGGTTTGGCAGAAAAACGACGTTACATTTTAATAAACTCATATTTTGACAATTCAGAAGTTGATCTTTTGATTTTAGAAATTGAGACAGTGGCGTTTAGATTGAAGAACTTCATAGTCAACAAGTCTAATGTTCTAGGAAACTTGATACCTTTTAAAGGAAGATAGTAATTACCAAGCGCCAATATACTTAGCCAAGTAATATTTTGATATAACTGACCTCACAAGCCGGAAAACTGTTAGAAAAGTAAGAAGGTCAGATGTATCATCTCTGTATAGTAATTTATGATACATATAGCAACTCTGTTAAATACTCGAGGATTTTCCGCAACGCTTCATCATTTATACATCTCATTTTAATATATAACCGTATATAAGTTATGTAGTGGGATCTTTTATTTATTTTTTGTACTTAAAAAAAAGTTTAGAAAATAAAAAAAAAACTGATGGAATGAGAAGAATAGCAAGACCCAGGATGTGGTGGAAAGACGAGGTGAACAGGGATGCGGTGCAGCTATTCCATGTGGCGTGTTGGAAGAGGAATGCTGAAGACAGGTAGAGTTCGAGGCCAAATTTATATGAAACCACGGCCCGATTTGGGATTGTAGCACCATCGGAGAGAGAAATAAACAGTGATGAGTATAGGTCTTCCAAAACTTACAGACAAAGACGTGAGCCCGTATTGATAAAATTGCAATTCTATCAAGACTTAGACTACCCCGTTCTTAATTATTTGATCTACGAGAAATTAATAACATTTGTTTTCCAAGTTATTGAAGTACCTTCATTTCCCTGATTTTTGAAAAAAAAACCTTTCTTTGACATGTTAATCTGTTGATTGATTATAATACCCTTAAAATTAGTCATTGCAAAAACTACTCCATCATATCAGCGGGAACTTCTTATTGGCTGTTAAATTATTATATTAGATGTAACACTTTAATGTATATCTGTTAGTCTTCCATTTTTTTTAAATAAAAATGAATTAATAAAATATTTCCATCACATTATATGTTTTAAAATAGATACCTTAAGTTTTATATTATGATTATATATAATTAATTATGTTATTTGTAATGTACAATGTAGCTAAATATACAATGTACAATACATTAGCATTCAGAATTAATACGAATGAAGTTCTTTGTTTTGAGCTTGGCAAGATTGGTCTTTTCACATTAGTTTACCATATTCATTCATTATATATTTTATACATGTACCATTCTTTGATACAACTACATATAATATTGTATAATTAACTTGTATACACAATGGATACATAATAATTTGATTGTCAATGTGTTTGTCGTTCTTTCCTGAATTTACAAAACAATTAATAATCCTAACTCACCTGCTTATACGGCACCTACACAATACAAATCCACCTAAACTAACTAGTTCACAATTCACGCAGACCAATTATGGAATCAATTACTCCACGTTGCTCTGAGTTTGCTAATCTCTCTCTCTCTCCTCCTTACCTTTTATCCAACACGGTGGTTCACGTTCTTTCCTGAATTTACAAAACAATTAATAATCCTAACTCACCTGCTTATACGGCACCTACATAATACAAATCCACCTAAACTAACCAGTTCACAATTCACGCAGCTCAGTTATGGAATCAATTGCACCACGTTACTCTGAGTTTCTAATCTCTCTCTCTCCTCCTTAGCTTTTATCCAACATAGTGGTTCACGTTCTTTCCTGAATTTACCAAACAATTAATAATCCTAACTCACCTGCTTATTGTTTATACGGCACCTACACAATACACATCCACCTAAACTAACCAGTTCACAATTCACGCAGCTCAGTTATGGAATCAATTGCACCACGTTACTCTGAGTTTCTAATCTCTCTCTCCTCTCCTCTACTTCGTTTTATCCTGAGCATCGTCCTCAGAGACATGCCCGCATATCCTTCACCACCAAGCTCTTTCATAGTTTTTTGCGACGCCCTTTTGGTCTTTTGTCGGGAACTCGATAGTCCAGTGCAGTGTTACATACGTTTTCTTCGAATATGTCCGAACCACCTCAGCCTACTTTGCTCTGAGGTTGAATGATAATAGTATTAATTTGGCATATTATAAATCAAACCATCGCATTTTGAAATAAAATATATTTATACATACATACATACATACCATCATGCCATGTCCCTCACGGGGTAGGCAGAGAGAACCGAACGCCACTTTCTTCTATCTTAACATACATTCATCGCCTCGACAACATTCATGCATCGTCTTATACGTGTTCATGTGTTGTTCACGCTTCTAACATTTCCGTCTTTCAAAATATCATTCACATGGACGTGCCATCCCTTCCTTGGGCGGCCCCGACCTCTCATTCCATTCCTATCCGCAATGTATATTTTCTTCGTCAGGCATTCCTCATTCATTCTCTCCGTGTGGCCAAACCATCTCAATGTGTATTTATTTATTTATTACAATATCCAGTAGACTACAAAAACATTGTTGAGGTACGAAAATTTGAAAAACATGTAAATATATAAATTTCTCAAATATGTTGAACAGTGTGTTTTTTTAAATACTGCAAGTATTTTCAACATTTTTCTATTGAATGTACCTACGTCACAAAAATTCCAAAATTTAGCATCAATACCCCTAAAAATGTTATAAATATTCTTTTTCAAAGCTTTTTCTTCTTCTTTTCCATATCTTTCCATAACTATATGTCGTAGAGAATCAAATCGTTTATATGACTAAAGAGTGCATATAATCCACTCCGATCTGCTAAACGTATAACACTATGTTGAAACATAAAACTTAAAAAATACGTAAAAATCACAAATTAATCTAGTTAGATATATTATATAATCCAGATGAAATTAATTATAAAAAAATAGTCGATACAAAGTTATGTGCAGAAGATTAATATTATCAATGAATTGTGTACCTATAATAAGATGATTATTATCAATGAATCAATATTTTCAATAAAATGAATTTTGGGTTCCGATAATTTAAATCACGCATGATAATTTATCCTTACTTACACGTAATTTCATAGTGTATTAGGCGGTTTTAATATATTATCATGTATTCAGTGACTGTTATTATTTTTATATTTCAGTCAAAACTTGAAGTCTTGTTGCTGGTGACAAGACTACAGGCATCTTGTTGTACAACAAAGACCATGGGACAGTGTTGATATAATTGGACAAAAACTATACAAACTATTCAACAAAGAAATGGTTTACTCTAACAATGGTTGACGAAACACAATACATATTCGATTCTCTGTGGAAATACAACCATTAATCGTGTTTTCAGTATATATCTGTAAAACGATAAATATCTCTAGATTGTGGCAACTTGTTATTATTAGGTGCGTGATTAATTAATATTTGACATAGAACCAGTTAGTTAACTGAAAAACTATATAATACAATGTATCTATACCTACAAACAAATTCCTTATGTACTTGTTAATTATAAGGACTTATACACTTGTTAATTATATGTATATTACTCAAGTTATAAAACTTGCTAAGTTTGATCTGTTTAAGATTTTTTTACTTCGTCTTTATTTATATATTTTGTGATTTAATATCAACGATTTAAAATTATATCTCATGCGAAATTAATGCGACGTTTTAGGTTACACAGATAAACGCGATTGTATGGATGTATAAAAAAAATATATGGAACGTTAACTCGATGACGTCTGCGCCCAATACAATCTGCACACAGCTATTCACATAATATGTACCTACTGTGCACAAAAAGATTACAACTAATTTCAGTTTTAATTAATTTTATAGTACTTACTCATTGGTATTGAACTCATATGCCTAGTTTACATCAAGGTGGCAAGTCTGTTCAACCGGCGGAATCAAAATCATCCATGTTTACCCATACCTTGGATATAATTATCCTATGGAGTTCTATAACATTTTAAGATATTATAAAACTCCATGTGATTATTATATCCATGATATGAATTAACATGGATGGTTTAGGTCAAGTGGCAGGTAACAAGACAATTGGACAGTGACCGTTTATTTTATTTATTTATCTTTTTGTACATATTATAAACAAATATATTGCACACTGGGAGCCTTATTACCATTCGGTAATTTCTTCCAGCCAACCAGACTACAAAGTATAACAAAATTGTGAACGTACGTCAACAAAAGAATGAATGCATAATTACATAGAAAATCTATATAACACTCAGGTAACAATAAAAATAAAAAAAATAAATAAAACACTTTATAGCAAAAAAAGGATAGGGAAAGGACAAGGAGAGGAAATCCTGATGATCAGAGATCCAGACATAGGCTATTCCATAATCTCGATGATTGTGCTTCGATCGACAAGCTGAGAAATTCCGTATTATGGATAGTGATAGATAGTGTTGTACGTTCAGCAGATTGGATTTACAGATTTACACTACCGACAGTCAAGTGTCATTTCTTCCGTCGTGATCATCGAACAACAAGGCATAAATTTGATAATTAATTTTTATATCTAGCTAGATGAATATAAAACTTAATTATATATTATTTTTGGGTTATCTCTTGTATTCTGACCATTAATACGTTCGCTACTTCCACCACCACCCGCTCCGCATATGGGGACTGTCAACGGCCCCTTCGCAGAACGCTAGAATGAATGACAAAAAAAAACAATGCATGGCACGAAGAGTAGCTCATGGAGCCCTCTAGATTAGCAATCTCGGCACCGTGGTGCAAAAAGAACAATCAACAAGTGCGAATTGAGATTCACACTTGCGGACTGCCGGCGACTTCAGATCCATATATATAGGGCATCAGAGAAGTGACCAAGATCTCTAGAAACAGAAAAGTGAGTGAGAATCTTCGGATAATAAGGCACCGTATCTATGGCAAAATCGTTTGAAGGCTTTGTAATTGTTCTTCGAGATCACTAAGTCCGCATGTCCAATGGGACCTTGAAGAGGCCCACGGACAGCAACGAGGAGCTCCGATCTGTAAGAGGACACAATTGGGTGGGAACTAATACGTTAGTTCATTCCGTTAGAATGTCGTTAAAAACTTCAGCCTCATATTATGACATGTAAAGTTATCCCTAAACAAATGAATTTTTTCGGCCTAGATGGGGGTGGTTTGCGCACACACGTGATCTAATCAACCAAGCAAATAAAAATACCAAATATGTCTATCAACGTGAAATATGTAAAATTCTGTACATATGTCACGTTGAAATAACAAATATTATGTGACATACCCCATAGTCACCCTGTGCACAGAGCTCAGTTGTCGTGTGCACAGTTCTCCAATGCAACAATCTGGTCACATAACAGAAATGAGATACATGAGGCGAGGCGGTTAGTATTGAAGGCATTCCATATTATGAATCTATAATGGCTTCCAGAATGTTCGTTATGAAACCCAATATGTTCCCTATGGACCGATGGATACTAAATATCACATCTCTCATGACATTTCTGGTGGGTGTATTTTTAAATTATTTATGACGCTAGTGAATATATTAGTATGAATCTACTTTGAAATATTTCGTCGGAACGACCAAAGTTTTATCTATGAAGGACTTGGATCGACAATCATACATTATCTCTTGTTGGGTGTGAAGCACAGAAGAGGGAATCTACATAGATTGATCAAAAAGGAAATGAAATTCTTTTAAAAATGCATATATGCTGTTAGTCACATTCTGTTTTAGGTGAAAATTTGCCTGAAGAGGTAACGGTTAGTTCCGAAACCGGTCGCATTAGTTCAATAAATAATGTGGTTTACCTATATAAGGTTATTAAAAATATTATAGAATATACCACAATGTCAATACGTACATATTTCGATATTTGAAAATATTTCATTAGATGTTATGTTGTAAATTGGATATCTTTCATCAATAGTTTTTTTTTATTATTATAGAAACCTGCCTAGTTTATTCACAATAAATTTTATGACATAATCCGACAAAATCACCTTGGACATAATTACCTCGTCACAAAGTTAAAACTGACAGACAAAATGGCCGTTGATTAAATCTCCACACATCAATAAATTTGAGTTCAAGTAACTTCCTATATGCGTATTATCATATACATTCATACATACTCGTGTAGCGAACTTCAGTTATTTATGTATATAATACTGTGTACATGCAAACATCGTTTAAAGATAATATTGTATGTAACATATACAATAAATTACGTTTAGCCCTTAGGACTGTTGTATCAGTTACAATATTCTTACTGTTCACTATGAACGCTATTAGGCCTGTTTTGCCAGGGCTGTGTCGTCGAAGATACATAGTTGGGCGACTGCAGATATATATTTAAAAAAAATGTTAAAAAAAAACACGAATATCATAATATAATCACTTACCCACAGCACGCATGCACGTACACGTATACGCACACTCACACCCACACACACACCAACACCCACACCCACACCAACACCCACACCCACGCCCACACCCACACCCACACCCACACCCACACCCACACCCACACCCACACCCACACCCACACCCACACCCACACCCACACCCACACCCACACCCACAGGCACACACTCTGTCACACAGCTAGGCTACTACTCGTGAAGTTGATTAAGTTTAGTTACAGACTTCAGAAATCTTAATAATTAAAATATTTATTTTTTTATTCAAAAAATAATGACAATTTGAATGCCATCATACGTTACTCCGAGAATTTGCAGAATGCATGATGAACAAAATATATGCATACATACATACATACCATCTCGCCATGTCCGTCACGGGGTAGACAGAGAGAACCGAATGCCACATTTTTCTTTCTTTACACACAGTCATAGTCATCGCCTCGTTAACACTCATGCATCGTCTCGTACATGTTCACGTCTTTTACATTTCGATGTCTCAGAATATCATGGTCGAGACATTTTTTCGTGAAGTGTTCTTCGTTCATTCTTTCCAAGACGCCAAACCATATCAATGTGCCAACTATCGTTCTATTATTTACATATTTCTTAGTTTTACATTATTTTCTTATGTCCTCGCTTCGTACCCTGTCATTAATCGTTATATTACAAATTCTTCTTAGCAATCTTATTTCAACTGCATTTATTCTGCTTTGGTGCGACTTCTGCTATGTCCATCTGGCGGGCAAGTCTGGTCAAACGTTGGTATGAAAACTCTCATGATAACCTATATTATGGATATAATAATCTTATAGGGGGCCTCTAATATCTTAAGGCATTATAGAAAAAGTGGTATTATAGTGTATGACAAGGTCAGAAATGAGGACACAAGGAAAGAAAGAAAGATGTCATTAATATAATGAAAGTGAAATCACTGAGATGGTTTGTTCACATGGGGAGAATGAATGAGGAACGCCTGACGAAGAAAATATACATTACGGACAGGAATAAAATGAAAGGTCGGGCCGAACAAGGAAGGGATGGCACGTCCATGTGAACGGTATTTTGAAAGACGGAAATGTTAAAAGCGTGAACAACACATGAACCTGTATAAGACGATGTATGAATGTCGACGAGGCAATGAATGTATGTCAAGATTAAAGTAAGTGGCGATCGGTTCTCTGCCTACCCCGCGAGAGACATGGAATGATCGTATGTATGTATGTATGTAGGTACTTACTATAGTTTTCGCTCTAGATTACATTCAGAATTGGTGGTGAATATCATAACTGAACTATACAACGCAGTTTTGTTTATTTAAACGTGTTGAATGTGTACTTGAAGCGGCCCCGTGCAATGTTTCCATAATACCTATATGTAAATACTAAATATGTAGTGGCAAACGAAGAGAAGTATTTTTTATGAATGTTATCTCGTTTACAAGGTTAGCGTGTTAATGTTATGTTATATTATGGGTTGTTGGCTTAATGCTAAATACGTTCCTACCTAGTTCAGATCTACACACAAAGGAGTATTTGTCCATTGCCTATCATATGTCTCCTTTGAAGGTTAAACTCGTCTTTAAACAACGTGGAAGCATGTCACTTAGCAGTTACTAGTTACTACATGACATGTGTTGAATACACGTGAAAGATGCTAAAGTATCTATCAGCCATGTCTTCTTCCTCGTTGGCCTCATAACTGAGGAAAGCAGCTACATTCAATAACCTGGAAAATAGTCCGCCTATTCATGTAGGACGGACTTTGGTGATTGACGATCCTATAACGAACGTGGCAAGGTCACTACATCGGTGAGCGGCCTCTTGATCTTCTATCATCCACGCCTATTTTTATCCATTTGTAGGTACATACTATAATATAAACAAATAAAAAATACTTAAGAGGCTATATAGTACTTAAGAGGCTATATAGGCTATATAGTATACATTGGCTTAAAGTCCCCGAAAGAATTGAATATAAGCTCTGTCTCATAATCTTTAAAGCACTTCGTGGTATGGCTCCTACTTACCTCTCCGAACTGTGCATTCCGCTTTCAATAAATGACAGACAATCATCACTTCGTTCTGCCTCTTCATCCATGGTTGGGAAATTAGTTGAAATAAACAGGGTGCACACAACTAATTTCGGTGATCGTGCATTTGCTGTGGCAGGACCAAATGCATGGAATAAGCTCCCACACACCCTCAGACAAACCGAAAATATATCTTCGTTTAGAAAAAAACTCAAAACGCACCTTTTTCGCAAATCTTACCAGAGCCGAAATAATACAACGTAATCATTTTTTCAGCGCCGTTGAGGTGAGATATTCACAAAAACGGCGCTATATAAATTATCCAAATTTATTTTTATTATAGTATATTTTGAAAATGATTTCCCCAGTGCCCTCAATAGATACGTCTTTGAAATAAAGATCATTATATATTTACATATTTATCCTATTGCAGGAGTTTTTTGAAATTTGAATTTGTTTAATACTTTTCTTATAAAATTAGTTTTAGTTAAACCTTTTTTAAATTTTTTATTGTACCTAAGTACTTAACTAAAAAAAACTACACGGCCTATGAAGTAGATTTTTACTTCAATTGAAAGAGAATATGAAATTCTATCGGCTGAGTTTTTTATTATCATAATATTTCAATTACTATTAAAAAAAAAACTCTAAATTTTACCTTTTCTATACGAAAAATTATTTTGTATCACATATTAGGTGATATACAATATTTTTTTGAATTATTAAAATTGTAAAGACAGAAATACCCAACAACCAGAAGACTACTCGGAAGACCTGCGAAGAGATGAAAAGACAGTTGAACATCCTCCCCCCCCCCCCCCAAGAAAATCCACCCTCACAAACAGGTCAAATAACCAATGAATAATGAGAAGACATTCGACCTACAACTTTTTATTAAATCAAATTATTGATTTACCATTCGCACGAAGTCCCAAGGTAGAAGTAGCGTTTGTAGACAAATCTTCGAAGTTCGGATGGAGTACAGCAAGACTTAAACACGATTGACATTAGCAGAGGGTTACTCATGACACGAAATTAATACGATCTTATCTTGTCTTAATCTTAAAAATGTATAAATCAGTACTCGATCATCCAATCTAAATCTTGATAGACATTCAATCATAAAAATTAATCAAAATCAAATTTCAGTATGAAATTTTTATTATTTTTTTGTAT
Source organism: Molanna angustata (assembly GCA_963576475.1). Classification (NCBI taxonomy): domain Eukaryota; kingdom Metazoa; phylum Arthropoda; class Insecta; order Trichoptera; family Molannidae; genus Molanna; species Molanna angustata. The sequence continues at coordinate 7,806,932 of OY754982.1, forward strand.
ACATTAATTTTAAACTATAGGATTTCTTAAGTCTGAGTCTAATCTTAATCAACTTCATGAATAGCCCTGTAGGAACTATAGGAAGATGGGTGGTGGCAGAGCGATTAGCGCGCTGGGTTTTTAATGCAAGTTCGAATCCTGCCACAACTGATTTCGTTCATCTATAGCACAAGCTTTTTTTTTGTCTGTGACCTTTGACACAGACATTGTAGGAGGAGTGGGAATTCTAAAATGGCAAGACGGATAATAGATGAACCCCCAGAATTCTGAATTGGATACCCTGTCGTAATAGAAGAAGTGTAGGGAGACCACAGAGGAGATGGACGGACGATATTGTCGAACTGGTGGGACATGGGTGGAAGCAGAGTGCCCAGGATGGAAAGAGAGAAATGGAAAACCTAGGAAGAGGCCTATACCCAGCAGCGGTGTGAAAGGGGCTAAAAAGAAAAAGAAGAAGATAGCACAAGCTTTTATGTATGACAAATTCACTCTTTAAGAAAATAAAAAATAAATCAATACAAAAACATTGAGAAATAAAGCAAAAAAAGCAATTTAGAATAAATCGAATAAAAAAAAGCAATTCTTTCCCCTTAGCGCTTTTCTCCCGTTTCTATCGGGGTACGCTTTGACCATGATCCTGGAATTGGCGAGTCTGGTTATTACATTGAAGCGACTTCCATCTGGTCTTCGTAACCCTTAGAAAGGGGAACCAGACAAATTGGATCATGGTTACACATAGCTAGTGATATAAATCCGCACATAATTTTTTTAAAAATCCAGGGGTGCGTGCCCCGCCCGGATTCGAACCGTCGACCTCAAGCATGTGAGGCGAAGACATTACCGCTGGGCTATCACCGCTCTCAATAAAAGCAATGAAAAATAAATCAGAACAAAACTATTAAGATAAACTAAATCAAAAATAATGTAATTAATATACATTATATGTAAAAAAAAAAAGTTTTTTTTGCTGTCTTTCATTTCGTTGCCTTAGTTCTAACGCCGTAAAAGTTTTATATTTGTTTTTAGTATTGTTAGTAAGTGGTTAGTTGTTTGTCGAGTTGTATATTTTTCATCGTGTTTTTTTTATTATTTATATAGTCCATCTCTACCACATCATCTAAATTAATGATATTATTATGTTAATTGTATTATATGGTCCAATATGTATCTAGAAGCCAAACGACCAAAAAATAAAAGTCCTCCGGATACCTAATGAAAAACAGAAACACAAAGGAAGATTGAGCGAGAGATGCAGAAGGGTCCAAAGAGATGTGTACATAGGGATGTAGGTATCTGTTTCTCCTTCACACCTTCAACAGTCAATATCTAGCATCTCCCTCGCACCCCACGAAGGATACGAATTGAAAAGGAGACAAAACAGTTTTGGCGGTGCCAGTCAAAATAAATATACCGCGATTCGCCTCTGCCCGACCAATGGTGGCTCGTAAAGATATTATTATAAGCCACAGAAGAGGGAATCTCTTCCCTCTTCTGTGGCTTATAAGCGGACGGACTGTGGCCAGCGATAATTCCTCCGTTTTATTCAACATACATTTTCAAAACTTAAAATATTTATTCATTTACATAATCACGGTATATCCCACAGTGTGAAGTAGGTACACAAATACCTCCACACACATCAATCTCTAACTTTAACGCGAATGGATAAGCTCCAAAATACTTTTAAAATTATCATTACGCCTTACTCTTTTAAGTAAAGTCTTCAAAAAATACGAAATATTCTTCTTCGTCAACCCTCATTCGTCCAGCAATGGACATATGCCTCCCCATGAGACCTTCACAGCTCCTTATCTTGGGCAGACCACATCCGTACGCCTCCAGCAACCCGTCTAATATCGTCAGACCAGATTGTTTGAGGTGAAATATTGTTCTTTCATTTTTTGGAAAATTAATTAATCTCAATAGAGAGGATGTTGGAATATTATGGGAGAACCGGGAAACCGAGGCACCCACAGGACTTCCGTGATCACTTTTAGCGCTTGCGAAATGTTCAACAATTCTGTCTTTTTATTGAACTACCTTCTAAATCCTTTTTTTATTGAGTTATTTAGTTAAATTTCCTCTGATTGTCTTAAAAACTTGAATGGGTTTTTAAATGATAGGTATTTTATAAATCTAAACACAACATTTTTACGCAAAGTTCTCTCTTTTATTGTAAAAATCAAATAAACCATTAATTTGCATGTACCGACTCGACGAACGAGACACACGCCACTCTTCCATAATTATTGCTATAGAACTAACTCATCTCTAAACTCACCAATATACAGAATCCTCACCACTTACAATAAGCATCAAAGTACCCTACAACTAGATATTTTCCATAACTCGCCTTACCAATATAAAAACTTACTGTTCAATTTAAAATCAGCATAGCAAGACACATTTTACACACCTTTTCACCCACTACACATTCACATCCCAGTATGTTATTACTTATATGAATTGGTTTGCCACAAATAATTGACACTAGCTAGGGATAGTTTAACAATTATATTTTAAGCTTACTCATTGGAATTTTTTTACGTAGTGTTGTTTGTGTGCAGTTATGAAAATAAATAAATAAATATTATTTTACGTAATTCTAAAAACGATTAATTCAAATACACTAACTCGGGCGCATACGATTGTAATATTTAAAGACGTACATTGGCTCTTACGAACATTAAAAAACATTAATGAAATAAATTAATATTCCCTTTGAATATCGTGTCTGGTTATTGGACCATTGACTTTCAAAGCGATCCATGGCATGGCTCCCACGTATCTTTCAGACTTCTGCATCCCTCTCACCGTAAACGAGCGACAACAAACACTTCGGTCACCCACCACATCCATGATTGGCAAGTTAACTTAAATAAAGAGTCAACACTACATCCTTCGGTGATCGTGCTTTTGTTGTGGCTGGACCAGCCTTGTGAACTAACTACCAACTACCACCTGAACTGAGGCGAATCGACTATTCAGGAAACACCTGAAAACTCACTTCTTCCGCGAGTCTTAAAAAAACCTGTAATATATTCAAAGCGCCCTTGAGGTGAGGTTATCACAATAACGGCGCTATAAAAAATCAACCCAATTTTTTGACCATCTTGGAGTCTGCCGACGCTTTTACGTTAACCATTATAAGCATGAATTCGATATTAGGCAACAGTGCATTGAGAAAATACGTATTAGGAGTATCAGATTCCAAGCAAAAAATCAAAGTGAATTTATCTGTACTTATTTTTTTATTTCAATTATTTTCTAAAGCAGAAAATCTTCACTTGCCGCCCCTGTTTTTGTTAACTGGTTAGTTGTTCTAGGAAAAGCAAACTGGATGTTTTACATAACAACACCACACTTGTATCATTCCACTACAGTTCTAAAACTGTGTTTCGTTTTATTAATGAGGTACATCTTACTATCTAACAACCTATTGGATCATAATTCCAATTGTAATAAACTATGATATTCCAATAGTCGGCCTTCGTGGCTCAGTGGGTTGGGTATCTGACTGTTGATCCAAAGCCCCGGGTTCGATTCCCGGTGGGGACACAGTTTATATTTGTGTTTTTAGTCTGGATCTGTGAGACGATTTATATCGTAAGTCTCCAGAATGTGGCAATTATTTATTGGGTGTGTATTAAATTAATATTTGACATAGTACAAGTTAGTTGCCCTGGAAGTCAAATCAAAAATAAAATTAAAAAAAAATTCCATCTGATTTCAAGGATAAATAGAGATATACATAATTAGCGGTAATAATTTTCAGTACGTTACGACTTTAGGCTTGGGGGTTGGGACACAAAGTGAGGAGGAACATTAACAGTATTATTTATAAAAATCCTTGAATCATGGTTGAATCACGAAGCCCTGTTAAAGGTTTTATTGCACGTTCAACTGAAACCTTATTTATAAAAATATGTGTACCCTTATTCAGTTGATCTCGATTTTGAGCTCTATTTCATACGACAATATTTTTGTTAAGTTGGTTGTCGTGACTACAGAACAGTTTGCGAGGCACGGAACACGTGCGCGCCACGTGATAGTTCTGTCAAGCTATTGCACTTTTTGAAATCAGATATTTTTAATTGAAAACAATGTAAGTCAATAATTGTAATGAAATAATTGCTTTTTATACGTTTTTCATATATCTTATGTATAAAAAAAGCTTTTTAATTATTGAATAACGGTTCAACTCTTAATACATGTTTATAAACCGTAGTTCAATATTTGAACCACGTTTATAAATAACTCTTTATGATCAAAAAAATCGTATATTGATAACACATTAATATAACAATAAGAGGATTTGTTTTTTGAAATTTATACCCCTTTGTTTACAACATTCATTTATTTATTATTAGCAATACAATGAGGAAGTTACAAATACAATAACATACTAGTAATATTATAAAATTACTTAAAAAATAAGTAAAAACACAAATTTTTAACTTTATTCCACTAATTTAAAGTGTTGACCACTGACGCGTTTCGCTCAAAGAGCATCTTCTGACCATTCAGTAGATGCTCTTTGAACGAAACGCGTCAGTGGTCAACACATTGAATTAGTGGAATAAAGTTAAAAATTTCTGTTTTTACTTATTTTTTAAGTAATTTTATAATATTGATAATGGAATTCCATCACGTATTAGCAGTCGAAAAATTATATACTAGAGCTAGAAGTTAAGTGCGTGTGTACATATGTGTGTGTATGTGTATTATTTATTGATAAATTTTGTAATTGATAGAATACGATGAATACCTCACTAGGAAGTCCTGTGCCGAGGTGTTCTTTTGAACAGTTGTGTGACATAGATATTATGTATGTAGTATTGAGAAAAATACGAAGTTTAATTATATTTGACTGGGTGTAATTACATAATATGTTATTGATTTGATCTGAACCAGTGCTGTATATCCATGCTGTTATGGGTTTTTTTGTATTTTTGTGACGATGTGTTTTGTGGTAGCAGTTTTAGTGAGGTTGGTAGGCAATTATGTAGTTTGATGGCATAGTATTTAAAAAGTCTTTGTCCATGAGTAGTTTTTGCAACTTCGGGATATTTATTGTGTTGGTGATAGAGGATCTTGTTGTTCTTGGAGGTTGCGTATTGTGTACAGTGGGTATGTTGTGTTTAAAATGGTATAGAAGTGCAGATGTTATGGAAATGTTATGGAAGTTATGACGATGTGTCATAACTTCCAGAGTCTTGAAGATTACTGTGGAGCTTGTTCTGAATGACACATTCAGTATGCTTCTTTTTTTTTTTTCAACCAAATTTTGGTGGTATGTTCCAAGAAATTTTGGTGGTATGTTCCAAGAAAGTTATGTCATGTCTATATATTATTGGTGTGTTTAGCCATATTTTTAAAAAAAAGTTTACATAGTTTAAGTACAACTGTGTCAACCATGTGCATTCCCATATGTTTTATCAAACCAGTGTGCGCATATGTATGTTATACCAATATGTTAGTATATATACATTTATATTATATGCTTACATATACTTTTAAGTAGATGCGTATGTATGTATGTATGCCTACATATGTGGTGGACTTGTTTTTATACCCAGCTAAACAATTTATTTTTTTATACAAGTGTTTTAAAAATGTTAGAAGAATAATATTATTTATGACATATAGGTACCAAGTCACAACGTGTGTACAAATATGCCTACGGGCTTTTTTTTTTTTAGCTGTGTTTAAAAATGCAATATGGTTCTGTTCAGTAATAACAATTATTATAGAGACTATGTCGTGATAGAGTCAGGATGAAACAAGTTGTTCATAATCATAATTATTAATAATTTAAAAGCGCCGTTTAGTGATACAATTTCACTCCAAGGGCGCTATAATAATGATTTTATTTATTTATTTATTAACCACACTTCATTTTACAATGAAGACAAAAAAATATTTTCCTTTACCCTCTCCTATCCCCCATTGACCTCCATCCAACAAATATAGTGTCTCTATCTGCTGGTGTATTATTATTTTTTATTTTTGTTTTAGGATAGAAAGAATTGGCGTTCGGTTCTCTCTGCCTACCCCGTAAGGGACATGGCGTGATGGTATGTATGTATGTTTTTATATATTTATTTTGTATTTTTTATTTCTTATTATTTTTTTATTTTGTATTTTCTTGTTAATTATTCCTGTAACTGATTGAATTTACTGTGGTGGTTGACTGGCAGAAATTGCCTGCGGGCAATAAGTCCGCCACGTTGTTTTATAACAAAAAAGTAATGTTGATCTCGGTAGTGTCTTGCTATAGACAATAAGAGCCTCTAATAAATAGGAGTTCGTTACTGCAGACAGGAAGTCTTGGAGATCTACTGTTCAGGAGGCTAGAAGCTCTACAGGAGTTGTACGGCCATCGGAAGCTAGGCTCGATTTCATAGAATATTAAATCTTCTTTACTTTTTTTTATTTTCTTTAAGGCTTTTCACACAGAAAGGATGTTGCAGCGGTTACTAATCAGAAACATTATATTACATAGATTTAGTCACAAAAAAAACAATCATATGCAATCATAAAAAAATATTCGATTACTTACACATTGGTACAAGTAGGTAAATAAGACAAAAATGACCTTATAGGTCTGGCGCAATTCAGGGGTGACTTCTATGCGAAAAATGCATTTGTCACCTCGGGTATAAGAATTGTTGCTCTCATTATTTACAAAAAAACCAATTCTCTCAATAGATGGCGTTACAACAAAAATAAATAAAAATAATAAGAATGTTGTTCATAATTTCACACATAGATGGCTGCAGTAAAAATTCCTTATTTTCAAGCGAAAAGAATTTCAGTAAGTATTACAATATATAGAACTTTCAAAATTGAATCGATAGGGATCTCATTAAAAAGGCATAATTGGTGAACGTTGCGCAAGCGCATAAAGTGATCACGTAAACCTGCCGATGACAGGTCGTAAGCCCTGTAGGTGCCTTGATTTCCCGGTTCTCTTACAGTAAATATTCCAACTTCGTCTCTATTGAGATAATTAAAAATCTGTTAAAAAATTAGTCATATTCTTTACAATAGATTTAAATATTAGACCATGAACCTGAGGAGAGTTCAGTTCATCTTTTTACTTACTTTATCAAATTTTAAAGTCTTGGTTCTAGCACTGAGAGCCAGTTCACTGTCTCTGGTATCGCCTCGTGGATGTCTTGGAGACTTTCTGCATTAAGCTGCAATCTTGCACCACGTGTTTCACCAAGTTTAATTTTTTTACCAATTTTTATCACCATTCAATGTTATCTTTAATGGCTCCACAGCCCCTTTGCGAGCCTTGACCTACTCCATCGTTCCTCGCTATCTACCTCTATTCAGTATTCTGGCATGCATCCCTCCAGTCCCTTACGCCAACGGCTTCCTCATCCCGCTGCACGCCATCCAGCCATCGGAGCTTGGGTATACCAACGCTTCGTCTACTTTGGGGTTCTGTGTGTAGGGTCCTCTTTGGTACTCTTTCATCACCCATTCTGTCCACGTGTCCTGTCCATCGCTGCCTCCCTATTTTACCACCATGTAGGTACTAATGACCATTTCTATGTACATCGTTGATAAAGTCTACAACCTGAAGTGGCAATGGGCTGGAAGAGTTTTGAAGAGATCCATATCCAGCAATGGAGAGAAAATGACTAGCAGTAAGTATTTTCTTCTGGTCTTCATGCTGTATACTCAGGGGTTCTTGCATCTCTTTAATGCAAACCGTTTCTTTGTAGCCGTTTATCAAGGTGTTCTTTGGTCTTCCTCTGGATGATAAACGTGTACAAATTATATTGTACAAAATATGTACCTACCAAGTATAATGTAATTAAAGTGCACAAATGTACAAATTATACTGTACAAAATATGTACCTACCAAGTATAATGTAATTAAAGTGCACAAATGTACAAATTATACTGTACAAAATATGTACCTACCAAGTATAATGTAATTAAAGTGCACAAATGTAAAAATTATATTGTACAAAATATGTGCCTACCAAGTATAATGTAATTAAAGTGCACAAATGTTCAAATTATATTGTACAAAATATGTACCTACCAAGTATAATGTAATTAAAGTGCACAAATATACAAATTATATTGTACAAAATATGTACCTACCAAGTATAATGTAATTAAAGTGCACAAATGTACAAATTATATTGTACAAAATATGAACCTTCTAAGTTTAATGTAATTAAAGTGCACAAATATACAAATTATACTATACAAAATATGTACCTACAAAGTATAATGTAATTAAAGTGCACAAATGTACAAATTATACTGTACAAAATATGTACCTACCAAGTATAATGTAATTAAAGTGCACAAATGTAAAAATTATATTGTACAAAATATGTGCCTACCAAGTATAATGTAATTAAAGTGCACAAATGTACAAATTATATTGTACAAAATATGTACCTACCAAGTATAATGTAATTAAAGTGCACAAATATACAAATTATATTGTACAAAATATGTACCTACCAAGTATAATGTAATTAAAGTGCACAAATGTACAAATTATATTGTACAAAATATGAACCTTCTAAGTTTAATGTAATTAAAGTGCACAAATATATAAATTATACTATACAAAATATGTACCTACAAAGTATAATGTAATTAAAGTGCACAAATGTACAAATTATACTGTACAAAATATGTACCTACCAAGTATAATGTAATTAAAGTGCAAAAATGTACAAATTATTTTCTACAAAATATGTACCTACCAAGTATAATGCAATTTAAGTGCACAAATTTAATGTACAAATTATATTGTACAAAATATGTACCTACCAAGTATAATGTAATTAAAGTGCACAAATATACAAATTATATTGTACAAAATATGTACCTACAAACTATAATGTAACTAAAGTGCTCAAATGTACAAATTATATCATATACACGAATTTACAAATAAATAAATAAATCCAGTTGAAATGAGATCGTTAAGAAGAATTTGTAATAAAACGATGTATGACAGGATAAGAAATGAGGACATAAGGAAATAATGTAAGATGAAGAAATGTGTTATTACTAGAATAAATGTGAACACATTGAGATGGTTTGGTCACATGGAGAGAATGAACGAGGAACGCCTTACGAAGAATGAGAGGTCGGGGACGTCCAAGAAAAGGATGGGACGACCATGTGAACGATATTGTGAAAGACGCAAATGTAAGAAGTGTGAGCAACAGACGAACATGTTTGAGACGATGCATGAATGTGGACGAGGAGAGGGATGCGTGCCAGGATAGAAAATATGGCGTTCGGTTCTCTCTGCCTACCCCGAGAGGGACATGGCGTGATGGTATGTATGTATGTATAAATAAATATCACACAAATAAAATATCCCATCGATGATGTTTGTATATTATGTATTGTCGTATTAAATATGCTACCAAAATCCTAAACACACCCGAGAATGTTTGATTTTGAAGGACATTGGTGTTTAGTATGCGACATGTCCTCGCTACCCACAAAAAAAAACATTATTTATTCCTTGGGTCTGTCTCTCAGAGTCCAGGTTCTGAGCTATTGGTCAAACCGGTCTTGAAATTGAGATTCGGCATACATTGGGATTCGAATCGCATACACTTTGGACCCAATCACATATTCATAACACGAACAGCCACAACATTACCTGCTTCACCAACAAAAACATACAGCATAATATCAGCAAACCTGAGACGACCAAAGTCACCAAATCTTGATTATCATACAGCTCCTATGATGTTATCTTGAAAATGAAAATATCTTTTTGTTCTGAGCTCTTATTTTGTAAGACTGTGATGTGATCCTGCAGTGATTTTTCATTAAAAAATTTAACGTATCGACAGTCACATTATGTTCATTGTTAAGTGTAAGTATATTTGTATTATACGAGTAGGTACAATAGAAAATTTGCTAAGATTCGTTGATTTGCTTTGTCGCTGTCCAGTTTTTTTTTTTCGCTGTGAGGTACCGACTTAAAATAGTGGTTCCACTCTTCTATTGTACTGTAAGACTCGGGTAATTAGTTTCAGTTTCAGTGCCGGCAAAAATACATGAATTGCAATATATTTTTCGTTCCCCGTCTCACTTGGAAAACCTGTTCTGAGACGGGTCACTTATAATATTACTGTTTGAAATATATTATATATTTTCCAGTTGTAGCCAAGATTATTCTAACCTTGAAATTTATTTAATGAAAAATTCAAAAAATAACAAGAAAATAATATATATAAACTAAAGTTCATAAAAATGAATAGAACATAATAGGTATGTAGAAAACAAATATAACAAAAAAAATAACATAAATTTCTTAATAAAACAATTTATGAATTTTCTTCCTAACATAGCATATTCAATATTTCCTTTATTACAACATTTTGTGTCAACATAGTATACCTTTAGACACCTTTAGATACAATATTTAATCGAAAATACAACGGGCAACATTAACATCGTACATAGTTCAGCAATGAGGTACATCACCCATTCTGATTGTAGTGCCTTTTTAGGTGAGATGAGACTGGCGTGTGGGTATGCACACAGGTGTTGTGCCTCATTATATAACGCTATGCACACCCGCGCACCTGTCGCTGGTTACCCCACATTATGGTATATACCGTGATGGTTTCGAAGCAACCGTATCATTCTCATCTCGGTTAAAATAAAATAAAATATGTACTTATAGAAAAAATAAAATTGTTTACTACAAAGTTGACTATTAAAATATTAACGATATATAATTTTAATAGTTTATTAATATTTGATGATATATTTAATTTATCTATTTATTTATTTATTTGGGATAGAAAAAAAGGACAGTAAAATAAAAAGTGCGCCAAAAATATAAAAAACAATATGATCAACAAACAAAACAAAATATTAATCAGAAAAGAAAAACGTCATAAAATTAAATAAAATAAAAAAAAAATAAAACAAAAAAAGATACAGAACTTATCATAAAATAAATATAATGATTATGGAGTTTATTATAAATGTTAAATATTATATTACACTTCATTGTTTAATTCCACTATTTATTTTCTAAAATTCACCAAGAATGTGAAAAATAGAAAATAAATAGTGCACCCACCCAAAGATGGGAACGGTTCAACAACAAGTAGAGTCAATTTATCCCAGAAAGGCGTGTTACAAATATTTTAGAAAAATCCCAAAAGAAGCGAAGCCAGAAATATCTAGAATATCTAAAAAAGATTTGTGAAATAGGTAAGTTTCTAGAATTTGTACTAGAAATAAGGAAATAAAAAAGAAATTTATGTGAAAATGAAACATACATATGCTTGGTGAATAAATTAAAATTTAACACGGCTAATGCTTGATTATGTAACAACGATATACCAACATAAATTAAAATTCATTTAGTAATCTGATCATGCCATGTCGTTGTTTGAGTGTGAATTACTATTTCTTGGAAAGTACATATTTATCTATGAATAGTAGATATGTATGTATGTATGAGTAAGTAATATTATATTATATTGGATAGGGCTCTGTGAATAATTCATTAATGATGTGTATTCAAGTGGTTATAGAATATGAATAATGAACAAAATGTTCTCGTTCATAAAGAAGTCATTGTGAACACAAGTTAACACTTTACATGACACATTAATAAAACTCGTTTATTATGCAAAAAATAATTATAACATCATATCGCAGACTTACCTATTGCCCGCACGCTATTTCTATCAGTCAATTACACTAGTAAATACATTTGTAGCAAATATAAAAATTATAAATAAAAACTAGTAAACATTAACATGGAAAAAATAATTAAAATTAAAAACATTAAAAAATAATGATAATAATGTTAAAAAAATAGAATATAATGGGATGCAAAGGGACGAAATTACGGAATTTTAGGTGTGTGGATAAGAAGTGTGCCTTCAGAGCTTCTTGAAAACCATTAAACTATGAGCTTCTCATATAAATACCATTGGGTAACTAGTTCCACAGCCGAGCTACGTGAATTGTGAACGAGTAGGTGTTGTGGCTACGTGAATTGTGAACGAGTAGGTGTTGTGGCTACGTGAATTGTGAACGAGTAGGTGTTGTGGCTGCGTGAATTGTGAACAAGTAGGTGTTGTGGCTGCGTGAATTGTGAACAAGTAGGTGTTGTGGCTGCATGAATTGTGAATAGAATGTGTGGTATATTAATATGTGATGTAAAAAATAGTTTAGTAAATAAAATCAAGTAAAGTTTGAATAATCGAGTTGTTGCCAACACTTGACGCTCTACTACATTGTGATTTTCTAAATTTCTATAGAAGGTAGGTATACAACAAAAATTCAACATTCTTTCAACAAAAATAAAATCTCTATTTTCCATAGCGTGGAGGCGTTCAGCGTTCTGTGAATGGGCCGTTTATAGTCCACATATGCAGAGCTGGTAGTGGTGGGTGTAGCGAAAAAAAAAATACAATTTAATTTTTCATAAATAATGACGTTCATGAATACGCATCGACATATGAAGGGTTATGAACAAAAAGCTACGTTATAATATTTTGACCGGATAGGCTAGTCGTTTTATAGTGAGTCAGGTAGTATATTCCTATCGTAGGACATCAGGCTTGGCTTGGATATCTGGTAGCTGGTATCTGATAAGTATACAGACAAGACATGCTTACATAATACATTCTTCCATGCGGCCATAGAACAATCAACATCCACATTACCATCTCTATATTATTATCATCAACTATGTTGACAGAATGGACAAAATGTTTGAACAGGTGACACGGACTGTTTGCAGACGATGCACCAGCTTTGATTACAACTCTTTAACACAAAAAAATGAATTGTTGTTTACCGAGTTTATTTCTCCAGCTTTGTAATATTTCTTTGAACAATAATATCCGTGTGCTGATCTGAACACAACACCCGTGTAAAGAATTTCTGTAAGTTTTTAGTAAATGGAATGGTGATGATATTTAAACAAAGTCTAGTAATGAACAAAACAAGACTACATGTACGGCATTAAAGTACCACGAATCTCTCGATCTTTTTCCTTGTTGAGAAGTCTCCAAGGTTCTGCGTGACTTAAAATGCCTTCAAAAAGACGTCTGATTCGCTTGTGGCGACACTACCGTGCAGTCAATGAAAAAAAAAATCAATTCTCCTCGCACAGACGTCACCCCCGAAGTGCGCCATAAATATTATTTCATTTCTGGCTTGTTTACCTACTTGTACCAATGTGTATGTAAATCGAATATTTTTTAATTTCATATACGCAAACATTGGATTTTTTCCCTGTCGGGAGTCAAATTATATTTTTATTGACAAACTAATTAACATCTCATTAGAGACGAAGTTAGGATATTGTAGAATAACCAGGAACTCAAGGAACCTACAGGGCTCACGACCTGACTCTATTGAGAGGTTTAAAAGTATGTCAACAAAAACATCATTTGACTCCCGACTGTGAAAGAAATCCAATGTTTGCGTACATGCAATTAAAAAAAATTCGAATTAATTATAATAGATTACTCTCTGAAGTGGAGCCCAAAGGCTTGAGACCTTCAGTAAATAAATATTTAGTCACTATACACATATTTTATTATTGTTCTATAGATCTATAGATCACTGATCTGTAGTACATACATACATACATACCATCACGCCATGTCCCTCACGGGGTAGGCAGAGAGGACCGAATGACACATTTTTCTATCTTGACACACATTCATCCCCTCATCAACATTCATACATCGTCTTATACATGTTCGTCTGTTATTCACGCTTCTTAAATTTCCATCTTTCAGAATATCATTTACATGATCGTGCCATCCTTTTCTTGGGCGCCCCCGACCTCTTATTCCATTCCTGTCAGCCTTGTATATTTTCTTCGTCAGGCGTTCATTCCATTATTCATTCCATATCCTTATCAGGCCATCCATTCCGTTGGAACATACTACCCAGATAGACATACTCGTCGACTTGTTCAAGCCATTCACTCTCTACTATGGGAGAAGGTGAGTTTGCTCCCCCCCAACCCATCCTCTGGGATTGGAAAGTAAACCCTGCCTTCGACCTGGGGTCAGTATACTATACTGGTTTACCAAGCCACTGCATTTATGGTCCCCTAAAATGGCTCGCCATGTTCGGGGTCCTTTGCTTTGGTGCCCAGGTGGGCATTTGTGTTGGAGTTGATCGGCGGCCTATCTTGATGATGTCATCCCGGCCGCTGCGCGGCGGGTCTGGTTGGAGGTGTGAGCCGAGGGAGAACTGTGTGAAACGGTTCGTCGCTGGCCGGCCGCCGAATAGTACAGGGGCCCGACCTAAGCTAACGACTACGGGTTGGCTGCCCTATCAGTCGGCGCATAATCTCGCTGCAATTGTTGTGCCGGATCGTGACCGGACGAGGTCCCAGCAGTTGTATGCGGGGGGCACCAGGCGTCCTCCACGGCCATATCCTCCCTCCTTCAACCTAGCAGCGCAGCTGCCGGAACAAATGTCCTTGAAAAGGGCTTCTGATCTCCTCGTTTCACAATGCCACCCCCCCCCCCCCACAAAAACCTTCATCATCAAGAGAAATGAAAGTCTGATCACCCTGTTCCGTTCACTGGTGCAGAGCATACTTGAATACAACTCATGTGTTTGGAGTCCTCACTATGGAGTTGACATCGACCCGATAGAATCTGTCCAAAAATATTTTTTAAGAGTCATCACAAATAGAGCAGGGCTGTGTAATAGGTTGAGGACTTACGATGAACGTTTAGACTATTTCGGAACTACTAAACTCGAGACTAGACGACAAATACATGACTTTACTATACTTCACAAAATTGTTAATGGTATCATAGATTCGAGACTTTTACAATACATACAATTTAACATTCCTAGAAGATCGTTGAGATTTGCCAATACCTTTCATGTCAGCATGCTTCGTACTAGCTTTATGTATTACAGTCCTATACCGAGAATGTGTAGACAGTATAATGAGGTGACAAGGGACGGGAGTATCCTGATCTTGACGTGTTTGCCGATTCGCTGTCTGCTTTTAAGAAAAAAGTTAAGTTACGCCTGTTGGTTTAGAATGTCTCCGTGAAATTTAAATTGAAATTAAAATTTACTTGATGTTTGAATGCTATTGCATATTCTGTTAAGGATTTTTTTCATTTTTTACTGTTTCTTAAAATGTCTAATTGTTGTTTAATGGATGTAGTATATATATATATATATATATATATATATATATATATATATATATATATATATATATATATATATATATATATATGAAAAAGAATTTTCTGGGTTAACCCGTGTCAGATAGTCCTGAGAAGGACTGTTTAAGACCTGACGTTTCGCCCGAATATCATCGGGCATTGTCGAAGGAACGCAACGAAAACCGAGCGAGAACGAACGCGCGCGAAACACGACCGCACACACCTAAGGCTTTCCGTCAAGTGAGAAGCGCCAGTCTATGCATGAGCGCAGAGGTAGCGAGCGGGTAGGTTCCCCTCCCCCCTCTACCCCTTCACTCCCCGCACCTATTAGCTATTTGTTCTATTATTTGTACCGTTAAGCCGACTTTGCGAACGAGTTGTCATTTTAATAGTGGGTTTTTCAAATATTGTTTGTTTTGTTATGTGTGGAGGTATTGAATTTCTAATTATTACTTTAGTTTTATGAGTATTACTATCTAGAATATTTGTCCATGTTTGAGGAATTCTTATCGCGTCATTTCTGCTGTTCATATTATTTGCATGTTTTAAAATCTCAATTGCCTCTCTGTATATGCGTTGTGGTTCGGAATTTAAGTTAGCGATGGTGGATGAATTTTCGAAATCAATAGTGTGGCCTTCGTTAAGAACGTGTTGGACTAACGACGAAGTTAACTTCTTATTTTTGACGTCCACTCTATGTTCTGCTACTCGTGAGGATATTTTTCTATTGGAGCGACCGATGTATACTTTGTCACACGAATTGCATGGAATTTTATATACTCCGTGCGACTCGAGTGCAACTGAATCTTTGGGATTGCGAAGAAAGGTAGATATTTTATTTTCTGTTCTGAAAATTGTTTTTATGTTATTTTTCTTCAGAATGCGGCTTATCTTGTGTAGTGAAGGGGTAGAGGGGGGAGGGGAACCTACCCGCTCGCTACCTCTGCGCTCATGCATAGACTGGCGCTTCTCACTTGACGGAAAGCCTTAGGTGTGTGCGGTCGTGTTTCGCGCGCGTTCGTTCTCGCTCGGTTTTCGTTGCGTTCCTTCGACAATGCCCGATGATATTCGGGCGAAACGTCAGGTCTTAAACAGTCCTTCTCAGGACTATCTGACACGGGTTAACCCAGAAAATTCTTTTTCATCTTATACCCGTGAAAACCTAAAAGTTAACATATATATATATATATATATATATATATATATATATATATATATATATATATATATATATATATATATATATATATATATATATATATATATATATATATATATATATATATATATATATATATATATATATATATATATATATATATATATATATATATATATATATATATATATATATATATATATATATATATATATATATATACAACAGTGCTATGAAGTGGTCGCATGATAATGGCCTAACAATTAACGAAAAAAAGACACAACTAATACACATATCATCTCCCCATATTAAGAATATAAGCAGTGTAAATTTAGTATCCCACAATTATAAATGCCTAGATAACCGTCAAAAAGACTGTAATTGTAGTATTATTCTACCAACTAAAAGCGTCAAATATTTGGGAATTATGATTGATGATAAATTCAATTGGCTACCACACATTCAAAATATATGTAATAAACTTAGATCTATACTAGCAAAAATGTACATTATTAAAAATTATGTTCCTTTTAAAACCCTAAAAACAATGTACATGGCTATGGCTGAACCTATTATATCGTACAGCATTCTTGTGTGGGGACATACATTTAAAACATATCTTATGCAAATAGAAAAATTACAAAAACGTTTAATTAGATGTATGTTACCCAAAAATAGAGCTATTTGTTTGAAAAGGGAGGGAAAGAGCATTTTCGCAGAAACCAAAATAATGACAGCTACACAAATTTATAAATACAGATTTATTCTACAAAATTACTTTAAAAATGAACACAAAACACCTGTAACAAATAAGTATAAGACCAGACAAGTAACTTCCGGTAAATATAATATACCTAGAGTAAATAACTATTACGGTGAAAGGACACTGCAGTATTCAATACCAACAATTTTTAACAGCTTGCCCTCAGACTTAATTGGATTAAATTCATTTTATAAAATCAAAAGATCCTGTAAAAAAATCATTTTTAACGAATAATGGTCTCTTCCTTCCTTTTATTTTTATTATTTTATTTTATTATTTTATTACTTTTCCTTTTGTTTTTGTTCTTACTCTATTGTGTTTTTCGGGTTTTCTTCTATATGTTTTTTTTTGTTGTTGTTTTTATTCTAGTGTTGTTTTGGATCTATCAAAACATTTTTATCTTGTCAAACCAATTTCATTTCTTTTTGTCATTGTTGGTTAGTTTAAGTTAGCACATATATTGTATGATATAGAAACCCACTGATAACCACATATGGTTAGTGGGATCTTTTATAAATGAAATTATGTTGAAAAAAAAATAAATAAATAAATAAAAAAAAAAAAAAAAATAAAATAAAATAAATATATATATATATATATATATATATATATATATATATATATATATATATATATATATATATATATATATATATATATATATATATATATATATATATATATATATATATATATATATATATATATATATATATATATATATATATATATATATATATATATATATATATATATATATATATATATATATATATATATATATATATATATATATATATATATATATATATATATATATATATATATATATATATATATATATATATATGTGTGTAATTAATGCTTTAATTTAATAATAGCTCATGAAATTTATTAATGTTGTGTGCATCCATTATTGGAAGTCCAGCATACTCATAGATAAAAACAAATATTTCGACATGAAAGTTATAAGCTGGATTTCTGTTGATGCGCCTTTATAAATAAATAAATAAATAAATAAATAAACCCAATAATAATATTTATACAGCGACAACCAAGACTGCATACCCTCGCACCATTTGTGAACTGTTGGTAGACTTCGCTAACATCAGAGGTATCCACAGTAATTTAAATTATGTTCACCATTACTTGTAATCTCAAAAACCACACCTGCTCTTTCTCACGGAAACACAAATTCAAGATCCACCCGACACAAGTTACCTCAACTGCCCAGGGTACATACTCGAAAGCATGTTTGTGCCCAAAGGAGGCTTGTGCCTCTACAGCCGCGAAGACATCAACTGTGTCAGATTGAAGGAGTTCGAGAACCCCACCTTCAATGTTATGTGGGTCCGTTTAAAATCTAACAAATTCATAAAAATTTATGCTTGTATCTACCGATCTCCAAATATGAGTGATTATGATTCTTCCGAGCTTTTCAAATACTTAGGAGAAACCATTGACAGTCTTCTGTCTCGCTACCCGTCGGCAGAATTTGCGGTTCTCGGCGATTTCAATGTCCATCACTCCGATTGGCTGAAATCGGGAACTACCGATTCGGCTGGCCGCATGACGGAATCCTTTGCTTTGTGTCATAACCTGGAGCAACTTGTTCAAGAGCCAACTCGCATCCCTGATGTCTCTGGGCATCGCTCCAATCTGCTTGATCTTTTTATGACTACCTCGCCAACGGGATACACACTGGAAGTCCTAGACCCACTGGGCTCTTCAGACCATTGCCTTGTGCAAACGACCATCCACTTCATCCCGGACCTTCCACCCGAAAAACCTAAAAGGAAAATTTGGCAATACAAGTCAGCAGATTGGAATGCACTGCGAATACACTTTCGCGACTTTCCTTGGAATGAAGTCTGTTTTAGAACCAAAGACCCTTCTATCTGTGCGCGTGAGGTAGGGGATGTCATCACTTCTGCTATGGATGGCTATATTCCCTCCTCCCTCAAAACCTGCGGACCAGGCACAAAACCTTGGTTTGATTCCAAATGCCGAGAAGCAGTCACGCGTAAAAATCTGGCTTTCAAAACATTTCAAAAACTTCAATCCCCGTCAAACAAGAAAGCATACAACAAGATGACAAAGGATTGTAAAAAAACCATTAATCAGGCTAAAAAACTCCATGACCAACATATAAGTCAAAAACTCTCCTCATGCCCTAACGGTAGCCGAAGATTCTGGTCATTGTCAACCTCCATAGGTCAGAACTTTTGCACATCTTCATTTCCACCTTTAACGAACCATGACGGATCCATTGCTAACTCTGCCACCGACAAAGCTAATCTTCTCGGTAAATTATTTGCAGATAACTCAACCCTTGACGACGGAGGAAAAACTCCTCAACCAATTCCACATTGTGGTTTTAAAATGAAAGAAGTAAGGATTAACTTCTCTGAGGTTTTACTCGCCATCCGAGGGTTGGATGTTAACAAAGCTAATGGACCAGATGGAATTCCCGTTCTTGTGTTAAAAAAATGCTCCGCCGAACTAGCCCCAGTTCTCACTAAACTCTTCAAACTCTCGTTTAAAACTGGTATTGTCCCATGTGACTGGAAAAAAGCGGTCATCCACCCAATTCCCAAAAAAGGTGATCGCTCCAACCCATCTAACTACCGACCCATCGCTATTACTTCTGTACTCTCCAAAATAATGGAAAGGGTACTAAACACCAAGTTGATCACATACCTCGAAGCAAACAAAATTTTAAGCGACCGCCAATATGGATTTCGTGGAAATCGATCTTGTGGCGATCTACTCGCGTATGTGACATCCGTTTGGGGTCGAGTTATGGAACGCTTTGGAGAAGCTCAAACTGTCGCCCTTGACATCTCTAAAGCTTTCGACCGGGTTTGGCACCGAGGTCTCTTAATGAAACTCCCTTCTTATGGACTACCCCAGTCTCTGTGTACTTGGATTGCGAATTTTTTAAAAGATCGCGAAGTCATAACTGTAGTGGACGGTTGCTCTTCTTCTCCCCATTCCATTAATGCGGGAGTTCCTCAAGGGTCCATTCTATCTCCAACCCTATTCCTCCTACATATTAATGACTTGCTCTTACGCGCCCCCATCCACTGTTACGCTGATGACAGCACAGTCCATGACAATTTCTCTTTTGACAAACCTCCTAAACAGAGTGAAATGTCAGAAGCCCGGAAAGACCTTCATCAAAAAATAAATAGCTACCTCCACTCAATCAATACCTGGGGTGAAAGTAATCTTGTTTCATTTAACGTCTCAAAAACCCAAGCCTGTCTAATTTCTGCGAAGAGAAACCCCAATGAATTGCAAGTTTCTTTCAACGGAAGCACCCTATCTAACAGCAGCTCTATCAACCTGCTTGGAGTATCTATAACGAACCAATTACACTACAAGGGCTCCATCGAAGCTAAGGTGAAACTCGCCTCCAAAAAATTGAGCGTACTATATAGAGCGCGCAGATATTTTACTAAGACCCAGATCAGTATACTCTACAAAGCGCAAATACGTCCAATTATTGAATATGGCAGTCACCTCTGGAGTGGCGCCCCCCAATACCTACTGAATACCCTCGACGCTGTCCAAAGGCGTGCTATACGTCTGATTGATGATCCATCACTGACTGATGGATTGCAATCACTAGAACACAGACGCAGAGTCGGTATTTTAAGTTTATTCTATAGATACTACCACGGGAATTGCTCAGAAGAACTTGCATCTTTGGTCCCTCCTCCACCCACTCGCAACAGAGTCACTCGCTTCACTCAATCGCAGCATCCATTCACAGTGGACCTTCAACATATACGAACAAGTCGCTTCTCGAACTCCTTTATTAATACAGCAGCCCGACTGTGGAACGATCTTCCGAATTCTGTGTTTCCATCTTCGTACAACCCGGGCCTTTTTAAAATCCGAATTAATAAACTCATTTCTAGATTGTAAACCCCTCCCAACGCTACGTAGTGCGCTTCTTCGGAAGAGTAAAATGGACCCAAATCCTAATAGCTGGCGTCCCCTACGTAGACATGTTAAAAAAAAAAAAATTTGACTCACTGTTCTGCTTTCACTCTTTTCAAAGACCAAAACCTTTGATTTGTTGGCATTCATTCTTTGTCCGTTTTCATTCTTTGGGCGATCTTCCGAATGATACGACCAAGACCAATGGTGTGTTATACTTTACTCATCGCTAATGGTATCACAGTCTTTTTATAGTTGTTGTTACATTACAAATTTACACTTCCTCGAATTCTATGCAAACGGTATTTCATATATTTTTCTGACTACTAGTAAGTGTTTCCAGTCCAGAGAAACACGTGTTTTGTGATCGATCATAAGTTTTACTATATCTTCAAATGTTTGAATGTTAACTTTGTGGTTCATATTTAACAAATTAAATTTAAAGATATAACTTTGTATTAACCACGTTTTTTGATTGAAACGATGCGACCGGTTTCGGAACTAACCGTTCCCTCATCAGGCTAACTTTAACGTTGAAAGTTAGCCTGATGAGGGAACGGTTAGTTCCGAAACCGCTCGCATCGTTTCAACCAAAAAACGTGGTTAATACAAAGTTATATCTTTAAATTTAATAAGTTTTACTGTTTATTATGTAATGGATCACAGTACTTTTTCAATACTAATATGAAATATAACAGCGAGTCAGTCACACATTTATAAAAGAATCGAGTAATTTTGCAAGAAATATCGAATCTTATCTTTTGAATTCAGTGTGTATTAGCCTTTTATTCTAGAATCAGACTTATAAGATAATTTTTCATATTAAAAAAACGACTTCAAAATGTATATATGTGTCCCAAGATTTAAAAATGTGGAATCCGGTTCTTTCTGCCTAGCCCATGAGGGATATGGTGTGATAGTATGTATGAAATAATCATTAGGAATTATTAAAAAAAGAATGAATATGTTCATTCATTCATTCATTCATACCATCACGGCATATCCCACAATGTGGGGTAACCAGCGAAAAGTGTCCGGGTGTGCATTGCTTTATAAAAGGGAGAACAACACATATATGTATACCCACACACCAGTCTCGTTTCACCAAAAAAGGCACTACATTCAGAATGGGTGGTGAACCTCATTGCTGAACTATGTGAGATGTTATTGTTGCCTGTTGTATTTTCGATTACCCGGCTCTTACGGGACACTCGAAAACAATGATTTAAAAGAATGGAAGCACTATTCTAAGCCGGTGCCTCATAGCACAGAATGAATATGTCCTTGTGACAAGTACATATATAAACATCCTCATACATTTCCTAAAATAAGCATAAATGCTTGTGCTATAGGTGAACGAAATCGGTCTTGGCAGGATTCGAACAAGCGACTACTGGATTACAAATCTGAAGTGCAAATTTAAAAGTATGATGAATTTCTCAATTTCTCTTAGATCCCATGATCATATCTTGACTAAATTGAAATGGGACCAATTGAAAGATACCCCTAATAAAAAAAAACATCGAACACATATGTACATATAAAAAAGCACGTCGAATTGATAACGTCTTCCGTTTTTGGCAAAAAAGTTTTTGACGCTTGCGTAGGTACTACCTGTGCTCACTAACGGCTTTGAAACATCCGCATTGACTAAGAGAAAAGCTAAGGGTGACACAAAGAGCGATGGAAAGAAGAATGTTGAATATCTCGCTAAGGGACAACAAAACTAATGAATGGATTAGGAAGAACACAGGAGTAGCGGATGTGGCCAAAAGAATAGCGGAGTTAAAGTGGAGTTGGGCGGGTCATATATCTCGGATGTCGGACGGTCGAAAAGTTGTAATGTACGAGGCCAAGAAAAGGAAGCAGAAGCGTTGCAAGGCCCCAAACCATGGTCCGATGACATAACAAAGTGGCAGGTCCAGAATTGCGAAGAATGGCACAGGATAGAGACCAGTGGAAGTCCAAACGGGAGGCCTTTGACCAATACTGTACTCAAGAAGAGGCTGAGTAAATAAGTAAGTCCATTTTTGGAAGTCAGTTAAAAAAGCAATAATTATAAAATAATTGAGAAACATATTCATGAAAAAGATCATTATAGAAGGAATTGCATAATTTACCTATCAATTTAAACATTTCTAAATTTGCATTTAATATTCATACATTATATTGACGATGCAGTTCAAAAATATACGTTGAACAATAGATCGAAAAGAGCGATAAATTCCTTCAGGAAGGTCACGATTCAAAGTCACGAAAGACACACTAGGAAGAAAAAACATTTTGATTTGATTTGATTTGGACGTTATTTTAATAAAAGATGATTCGACATTATTCCCGACACAATGCAGGAAGTAAATTTTATTATATCAATAAGTATAGGTTCACCTGTTGTTTTAGATGTGTCGTTTTCCACGCTTACATTGTTTAATATAAATATTATAATGTGAATTGTTGATGATGAATATATCAAAGGGATACAAGATGAACCAAGGTAGGAGGGTAGTATTTACATAAACAGAAAATTGAATCGTAAGCATTAAAACATGACTTATTTTACATATACAAATACATATTTATATTATGACATTTTGTAATACTTTGGGACAATTTATACAACGTCGCGTCGTTATCACGAGAGAATTTGTTTAGAGAGCGAGTTATTTTATGATTTCTAATACTTGTACCAACGGCCTTATTCATGACATTCGAATCTGATCCTAATTTTGAAATTTCGGTAGTACCTACCTTTATCCAACTGTCGATTTGTTCAAGAGAATTTTATTCTCTTAAAATATCGCCAAAGTATCAAGCCAAGGATACGCGAGATTTGTATGCAGGGTCTATATTTTTCACGGTTTTTCCAACTTTGGAGTCAAAAAACACCGACTTAGAGGCTTCGCAGCATATATGTTCTTTGTATTTATTTACATTTAGTGTGTCTGAGTCTGTGTGTCCCCCCCCCCCCTTATAAAATTTGACCCGCTCAATTTACAGAGCCCAAAATTTCAGAATGTATTAGGTAATTATAGGTCTACAAAACTTATATTAACTTTCATTCAGGGGTTATTAACTTTTGAATTTTTACTTTATTTTTCGTATAGCTAGAACCCTGAAAATTGGTATAAATATAGACCAATATAAAATCTCCGGAGTTTCTCAAACATTTTTTTTTTATTTAGAAGAAGTTTGAGATGTACTTATACAATGTTTATATTTTTTATAGAAAATTAAATTTTCTAGTTGGGGTGTTACGGCTTTTTTCGATATTTTCAAAAACTTTGGAAATATAGGCAGTTAAACACATAAATTTATCATAAAAAAATGTTTTTCTTAATAAAAAATGTTTGAATATGGTTTTTGAGATATGTGGAAAAATAATGTAAAAATTCAAAAGTTGATAACCCCTGACTGAAACAAAAATTCAAAATTCCTATATATTCTGAAATTTTGGGCTCTGTAAATTGAGCAGATCAAAGGTTATAAGGGAGAGACGGACAGGACACACAGACACAGACACACTAAATGTTTTTTAACAGATTTTTAATTATCTCAATAGAGACGAAGTTGGAATATTTATTGTAGGAGAACCGGGAAATCAAGGCACCTACAGGGCTTACGACCTGTCATCGGCTGGTTAACGTGATCACTTTATGCGCTTGCGCAACGTTCACCAATTATGCCTTTTAATGAGATCCCTATCAATTCAATTTTGAAAGTTCTATATACTTCGTCTCTATTGAGATAATTAAAAATCTGTTAAAAAATATCTTTGACTCCCGACAGGGAAAAAAATCCAATGTTTGCGCATATGCAATAATAAATATATTCGACACTAAATGTTCTACTCCGAATTCTGAGTAAATCCGTACATATGACATAGGTATATGCTGCGAATCCTTTAAGTTGGTGTTTTTTGACTCCAAAGTTGGAAAAACCGTCATACAAATCTCGCATACCATGGCTTGATACTTTGTCGATATGTTGAGAGAATAATATTCTCTTGAACAAATCGACAGTTGGAATATTTTTTTATTCTTCATTTCAAAAGAAAAAAACTTTCAAATGATTTTCCTCAGTTTTTTTTTCTATTTAGATTTGAATATCATAATAAGATTTTTCATTTCTTTCAATGATACTATGTATCATTAGATATACATAAATATCCATAGACTAGGGGGGCAAGTCTGGTTCGACCGGCGAAATCAAAACCCCAGTGATTACCCATATCATGGATATAATTATTATATGGAGTTCTACAATAGCTTTAGATGTCATAGAACTCCATACGATAATTATATCCATGATATGGGTAATCACTGGGGTTTTGATTTCGCCGGTCGAACCAGACTTGCCCCCCTGTTTAAATAAATTATTTTAATTCAAATTCAAACTGTCTTCTTCCAGACTACAGTAATAATATAACACACTGTGACAAATCGTAAATTTTTAAATGCACAGACCATAGACAATTTGCCGAAACATATTGTGACTATTAATTTTAAAAAAATCATTAAGCCTTTCCGGTGTTGTTTTAGGACCAAGTGTGTGATTTTGACTCCATTTTATCGTATTTTATTATACCTATATATTTATTTTGTCACATTTCTGTGCTTTTTCTTAAGTAAACAGTCACAGCACGATTTCATACATTATACACATCCACTTGAAAAACCATGCAAGCAAAACTGAAATTTAAAGCTTTTTTACTGACCTGTAAAATGTTGGAACTTAGCAAAAAATGACACGTAAAATTAAGTGTTAATATAGAACGCACATTGAAAACTTTATACCTTTTTGTATAGATGTTTAATTTTAAGGGCAAAATTTTTAAAGAAGATTCCTTTTGTAGATATGGGTTCAGAAAATTAGAGATCAATTTGGTTTACTTTTGAATCTGCCCTTGAAAAATGTATCTGAGGGATATTCAAAAAGTTAACTACATTTTTTTTAATTTTTGATACTATTATTGACATTTTAAATTCTAACACATTTTGTAGAATTATATTAACAATAACAATTACAATTATACAATTATGTTGGCCTCCGTGGATCATTTAGTTAGATATCTCACTGCTGAGCCAGAGGTCTCGGGTTCGATTCTCGGTGGAGGTACAGATTTTAAATTGTGTTTTCAGTCAGGATCCGTGAGACGATTAATATCTACAGCAGCTGCTGCACATGTCTTCGCCAAGAAGACATTATATTGTGTAGTTTTTAATTGTCATTCCGTCCAGATCTGTGAGATCATAGATAATAATAATAATAGTAATAAGTAATTTGTATAGCGC
The DNA here is from genome assembly GCA_963576475.1 of Molanna angustata. Taxonomy (NCBI): domain Eukaryota; kingdom Metazoa; phylum Arthropoda; class Insecta; order Trichoptera; family Molannidae; genus Molanna; species Molanna angustata. The sequence continues at coordinate 7,833,293 of OY754982.1, forward strand.
CGTTTAATGATTCGAGATCATACCAAGGGCGCTGATAGTTTAATGTGTTGCTCTCTGAAACAAAGCTGTTTTTAATCCTTTAGTGAAAGTGCTCTTGCTTTGAGCACTACGGACATCTAGAGGCAGTGAATTCCACTTAATAGGACCACTCACACTAAAGCATTGGTCATAGTAAGCCGCTTTGTTGACTCTGTCCAACTCCTTTAAGGAATTGTTACTCTGTGATCCAGACGACCTGAGTGTGAGATGCCTCCCAGAGAGATCTCTTCTCTGACACAGCTCTTGTATATATTTTGGAACCAGGTTGTTCAAAACATTATATACTGTCAAACAAATTTTGTAATCAATTCGCTCTGGACACTTCAACCAGTGTAACTCGTTTAGCAGTGGAGTTATGTGACATCGTTTTTCTGCACCGAAAATAAGTCTTGCCGCTGTGTTAAATACCATAATATGTAGTCTATCGAGCTGATACTTCGGCAATCCAGCATAAATGCCGTTGCAGTAATCAAGCCGAGACACAACGAATGAATTTACAAGTGTTTTAGTCTCATTCTTGGGTAAATTTCGACGAATGTTTTTCGGTTTTCTGAGTTGAAAAAAACATGAACTGACCGTTTTTGAGATTTGAAGGTCAAGTGACAACTTATTGTCCAAGTGAATACCCAAGAATTTGACACTTGCAGCTGGCACGAGTGTTTCTCCGTTGATGTTGATAGGAGTACTCTCAATGAGGTGCTATCGCCGTGGTGAAGCTACCCACATAAACCATGAGGCAACTTGTTATTGGGTGCGTGTTAAATTAATGCTTAACCTGTGCCTGCGAGTTGCCCGAGAAGCTAAACTAAAATAATATTTAATATTAATTAAGTAGGTACAATATAATACATGTTTAATGTTATTATGTTTAAACCACAAATGAGATGTCATCGCCATAATTTCTTTTCTTACAAAAAAGTTAGTGTATGGCCAGTGTTAAATTCAAAAAATAGTTTTGTTATAAAAATTATTTTCTAGATGAAGATGTAAGGTGCCATAAAATAGTATCACGGCGTGATAAGTATGTCCTGACTATTCAGCCACTCCTCTCAGCCGCACCGTTGCCTTTTGTATCATATTTCACGAGGGTTGTGATGTTTTTGTCGATCCAAAAATCCTCCGAACACAAAACAGGTGGATGTGACCCTCAACTTGCTCCAACATACCCCACCACCAGCCGAACCCCATATAACATATAAATGTGGACAAAAAATCCCCCTTGAGATATTATATATACATAGGTAGGTACCTACTCCTACAAGTCCTAGAGATTTTTTCAATCTTCTCAAATTATGAAATGAATTGTCCCCCTAAACTATGGGGGGTAGCGATACTGGTCTGGTCCCTTTCACGCTGAGAATTACAGTAGGGTGACTATGATTATGATAAGAAAAGAAATGTAAATATTCATTCATTCATACCATCACGGCATATCCCACAATGTGGAATAACCAGCGAAAGGTGTGCGGGTGTGAATTGCCTTATAAAAGGGAGCACAACATATCTATGTATACCCACACACCAGTCTCGTCTCACCTAAAAAGGCACTATATTCAGAATGGGTGGTGAACCTCATTGCTGAACTATGTGAGATGTTATTGTTGCCTGTTGTATTTTCGATTACCCGGCTCTTACGGGACACTTGAAAACAGTAATAGAAAAAAGTGGAAGCACTATTCTAAGCTGGTGCCTCACAGCTATGTAAATATAAGAGAATGAAATATTGAACGAGATATTATGAGAAAAAGAAAAAAATAAATGATTTCGATAATTCGTAGGTCTATATATAATATATACAATTACATTTTATATATATATAGACACGTTATAAAGGAACAAAACGCCCTACACACACCACACTGCAGACATATTTTCTCTTTTACTCCAGTGCAAACACATTATAATTATCTCCAACACCAAATAATGACTGTGAAAGAAACTTATGTGACAGCTGTGTGAATAATGGAATACAACAACATAATCCCTCTGCATACCTACAAGCAAATATGACTTGACTAATCTCTCGTTTACTCAAAATAAAAATAACTATCGAAAAAAATGATATATCTGGTAGTTCCTTCACAGTTCTAGTGCAATTTTTACATGTTTTTTTCACACAAGATGGCAATTTGAATACGACAATACGTCCGAACACTACAACATCTTGCGTGTAACTAAAGTGCGGCAAGAATTAAGTGCTTTAGTTTTTGTTTACCGAATTTAAAGAATAGTAACGTATACCTATATTATTTTTATACATCATTGGGTCCATATAGATATTTCAAAATGAGTAGGTACTTATATACGAGTGTGTATAAAAAAATTAAATAAAATTGCCATCAGTTCTAATAATAATAATAATAAATTTGGATTATTTTTATAGCGCCGTTTTTGTGATAACCTCACCTCAAGGGCGCTTTGAATATATTAGGGGTTATTGTAAGACTCGCGGAAGAAGTGAGTTTTTAGGTGTTTCCTGAATAGTGCTACATAAGTTGTCGATTTGCCTCAGTTCAGGTGGTAGTTTATTCCACGAGGCTGGTCCGGCCACAGCAAAAGCACGATCACCGAAGGATGAAGTGTTGACTCTATTTATTTCAGTCAACTTGCCAATCACGGATGTGGTGGCTGACCGAAGTGTTTGTTGTCGCTCGTTTACGGTGAGAGGGATGCAGAAGTCTGAAAGATACGTGGGAGCCATGCCATGCATCGCTTTGAAAGTCAACAAACATAATTTGTACTTGATTCTCTCTGGCACTTTAAGCCAGTGAAGATTTCGTAGATTCTATTCGATTCGATTTACATTAACGATATAGGAAAATGCTTTAACCATTCTCACTTTTCCCTTTTTGCAGACGACATGAAAATTTATAAATGTATCAAAACAATATCAGACTGCCATGAACTCCAAGAAGATTTAGATCGGCTGGCCTTATACTGTGTGACTAACTTTTTAAACCTCAATATTTCAAAATGCTTTATCATATCATATACTAGAAAAATTAATAAACTTACTTTCGACTATTATTTGAATAATGAACAAATAGTTAAAAAAATCCCTGTGTCGAGATCTCGGAATATATCTGGACTGCAAACTAAGTTTTAAACAACATATAGAAAAAATAACAACTATTTCCTATAAAAAACTGGGTTTTATATTTAGAATAAGCAGGGATTTTAAAAATTCAAAAACTTTTTCTGTACTGTTCAATTCGTTGATCAGAAGTACGCTGGAGTATGGCTCCGTTATCTGGAATCCCCAGTATCAAGTGCATATCAACAATATAGAACGAGTGCAGAGAAAGTTTATGAAACGCTTGGCTTATCGTAATATTGTTGCACCATCCCTATCTACACTTGTATCTAGACGTAATTGTTATGATATTCAATTTCTGTATAACATTTTAAATAATCATATTGATTGTCCAGATTTATTATCATATATACACTTCAATGTACCGGTTCGTCGCTCTAGGCACACTACTCTTTTTCGACCCAAAAATTACAGGACTAACGCCGCGACAATTACAACCATCAACAGAATTATTAACACATATATAAAACACGAGAACACGCTTAACTTGGACCTATTCAACGATAATAGAAATTCATTTCGTCAAAAGTTAAAAACACTTATTTAATAGGCCTAATCATTACGCACCATACATATGCTTGCAACCTCACATACGCACCACTCACACATACACACACTCACACACATTACACATTCACTCTCACACATATACTTACTACACATATAAACACAGTGATACCATGAGAATACGGATACATGTAAATGTACCTATAAAATATTATGTTACTTTGATAGTATTGTAAGCTTATAATTGATGTATGGAGTGGGTATTAAGGCAAGTTATTATATATTCTGTATTTATTTTTACTTCATACATTGTTAGCTTTAATTTGAATAAAAAATAAAATAAAATAAAAAAAAAAATATGATTATTTATAGGTGAATTTCGTGCAAAGTACATCATCGGAATAATTGTTCTAAGCTTTATCAAAAACTGTCAATCTAAAAAATAAATTGAGTTCAAAATAGAGTTATTATGTTGTCTTACTTTGTTATTTGGTCGGTCAGAAGAATTTTCTTTATGATAGGTATTAAGCCCGCCATGCAGTGTCATATAATATAATTTGTTTATATAATGTACAAAAGTCAAATATACCTATACTTAAATGGTGACAGGAAAATTATTCGAAAAACAAATTTTCGAATGCTCAATTTTACGAAAATCAATTTTACGAATGGCAATTATTCGAACACACAATTATCAGAATTTACAATTGTTCGAATTTTTATGACGTCATGTTGGTAGTATTGTGAGAGGAATAAACCATAGATTTTCATATAATATACTAGCTGTCGTAGTTAGCAAATTTTGTATGAATCGAAAACAAATGACTCACTTTTTGCACGGAGTACTACATCTACATAGTATATTATGTACTAGCTTTTATGTCCCGCCGTTGGCCAAGAATGTAAAATTGTGAAAGAAAAAGCAATCGTTTTTATAATATTGTCACCCAATTATTTTGCAATATCAGACTATGAAAAGTGGTTTGAAATTTGATTGAGTTTAAGTATTGTAAAATGTTCAAGTGATGGCCACAACCCATTCTTTTTTATATATTGCTATAAAGTGTGAATGAAGTACCTATAATATTTATACAATTTCTGCTCGCATGGACTATGCGTAATGGTTTTAAATATGACTGTTTATCAACGTTGTAAAGAGATTGGTTTGGCCACAACCCCCATTTTTAAATATTATCATCGAAAACAAATTGTAATGTGTACCTATTGAAAATTTAGTAATTTTGGATGTTGGGATGTGGTTAAAATTTGATTAAACAAACGTAGGTACTGAAAAGATCTAGTATTGGTCACATCTCATTCGTTTTTATATTTTTTCATCAAGTGTGCATTATATTTTTGCTCAATTTGACTGAAAGTCTTCATTAACGAAGAAGAAGAAGACTTGAACTATAGTAAATAGTTTTTAATTTGAATATAAATGTTGTGAAGAGTTCAGTAATGGCCACAACCCCCATTCTTTAAATATTAGGTGTTGAAAATTATTCAAAATAGGATGATATAAATGGTTTAGATTTAATTAAACAAAAGTATTGAAAAGATTCTAGTGCAGGTTATATCGTCACATCCCATATCCCATTCATTTCATATGTATTTTCATCAAGTGTGCATATCGTTAGTAATATTTCTGCACAATAGACTATTAGACTTAAAACTAACCCAAAAGACTAAATAAAAAAGAGAAAAATAAGTATAAGAAATAGTTTGTATAAAAAACTATTCCAATGGTCTACATAAAATAAGTAAAAATACATATACCTAATAGAAGAATTAGACTATTGGAAATAGATTGTATAAAAGCTCACCCAAAGGTCTACAAAAAAGAAGAAGAAGAATATTTAGACTATTGGAAATAGTTTGTATAAATACTGACCAAAAGGTCTACATAAAAGAAAATGAATAAGACTATTGGAAATAGTTTGTATTAAAACTCTCCCAAAAGTCTACGTACTTAAATGAAGAAGAATAATAATTAGACTAAAGGAAATAATTTTTATAAAAAAATGACCCAAATGTATACATAAAAGAAGAAGAAGATGAATTAGACAATAGGAAATAGTTTGTAAAAAAACTGCCCTAAAGGTCTACATAAAATTAAGAAGAAAAAGAATTAGACTCCAGGACCCGCCGCTTCAGGCCCTTCAGTACCTCCCGTCCCTTTAATCCCTCATTACGTCCCTTCCCATCAGGCCCTTCAGTACCTTCCGTCCCTTCAGGCAGTTTTATACCTCCCGTCCCTTCAGGACCTTTAGTGCCTCCCTTCCCTTCATTACATCCCGTCCCATCAGTCGGTTAAGAAAAGTTTAAATCCAGAAACCATCCTGGAAGAACCGCGAAGAGATGAAAGAACCTTCTTTTCCCAGGATGCTCTACTTAATAGGTAAAATGACTAAATATACGAAGAAGAAGAAAAAAGTTTAAACCCAGATACCTGCGAAGAGATGGAAGGACAGTTGGACCTTCTTCTCCCAGGATTCTCCAACTTCATAGGTAAAATGACCAAAAATACACGATGAAGAAGAAGAAGAAGAAATAAGTTTAAATCCAGATACCTGCGAAGAGATGGAAGGAAAATTGGACATTCTTCTCCCAGGTTAGTCCACCTTCAAAGGTAAAATGACCAAATAGACGATGAAGAAGAAGAAGAAAAAAGTTTAAATCCAGAAACCTGCGAAGAGATGGAAGGAAAATTGGACCTTCATCTCCCAGGATAGTTCATCTTCATAGGTAAGATGATCATGTACACGTTGAAGAAAAAGAAGAAAAAAGTTTATATGCAGAACCCGTCCTGGAAGACCTGTGAAGAGATGGAGGGACAGTCGGACCTTCTTTTCCCAGGATACTCCCCCTTCATAGGTAAAACGACCAAATACACGAAGAAGAAGAAGAATAAGAAAAAAGTTTAAATCCAAAAACCATCCTGGGCATACGCTCGACAATTCACCAAAGTTTCATTATAATCGGACAAACGGTTGGTAAATAAATAAATAAAATAATTTTCCTATAGGAAATCAGTATAGGTATATTATTGTTGATTTGTAAGTAAATAGTATTAGGTAGGTACCTACCTACAACAACCTTCTAAATAAATTCGATTCCTAACAAATTTTATTTGAATATCACATTCTTTCTGTAGCCATGGAAACGATTCGAACACGTAAGTAATATCGAATGGTTCGGATACATTTTTTGAATATGTAGGTACCTATTTTGGTTTGTTCGATGCCATAAAAATGAAAATTGTCAGAAAAATCAAATATTATTTACAAATTATGCAATTTTATTATGCCTATATCTTTACTAATAAATAACACATTTTTACAATATATGTCTTAAAACTTGCCGTAATGTCTTGTGTTTCATTTTATTATTTCATAATTACATTTATTTCAAAGGTTTATTATTTTCAAGAACATATTCATTCGGTGGGAAAATGAAATATTGTATGAAAAGATATTAAAATGGCGGCGTTTATGTACAAAAGGCTTACTTTAAAAATAAGTTAAACATTATAATTATACCAAATATTCACCATGTTTTTCACTTAAACGCTAAGTTATACTTCAAAATATATTTTTTTTGTGTAAATACCTACTTCTAACTTTTAAACTAACAGATATTTGCGTGCAAAATGTACACTTTTTTGACAGATACGACTTGGAAAATTTTGTATGAAAAAAAAAATTATTGAAATATTTTTAAAATTCAGCATTTTTATCGCATTATTTTTAGCGTGACACTGCATCAGGTATACAGGTACACGTTCGCACATAAATTAGATTTTTAGATGCTCTTGGTTTTTCAGAAGGCGTGAGACAAACACACACACACACACATACACACACACAAACACTAACATTTTGATTGCTTTATTACTTTAGATAATAAAAATCTATGGAATAAACAACATGGCGACGCACCGCGCTGTCAGATATCCTAGGATGTACACCTATTTTTTAAACATAAACCTACAAAACTTTGGTAAAAATAGGTTGGTTAGGTTTGTTTGTAGTTATAATTGCGACTGGCGTGAGCCAGTCGCAATTATATATTTAAAAAAGTAACTATAATATTAAAATGAAATAACTAAATTGGTGTGAATACTAGATAAACATAAACTGGTGTACAAACTAGGCTATCCGTGCTGTCAAACATCAGTTATTAAAAATGTGCAAACATACGTACCCAACAATAATACAACAAGTAATAATAATCTTCATCGAATATATTTTACTGGCAACAAATATGTCAAAGGAGGCAACATAATGACACAAAAATATATTAGATTCGGTTAATTGGTTTTCCAACAAATGTTAGTTCGAATAATTTGCTTTCGGACAATTGTCATTCTGATAACTGATTTTCGAAAAATTGTTATTCGTACAATTGCGCATTCGAACAATTGTGTTTCGAAGAATTTTCATGTAATCACTTAAATTGAGTTTTAGGCAAACATCTTGATAAATTACGTGAAAACAAATTTTGGGTTCTTTGTTGGTAGATGTGGTTCCAACCAACTCCCACTCTGTCGAAAATTATCAAGATATTTGTCGATAATATTACTTTTTATCCATGAATATTTTTTTTAAATAAAACTTTTTGAAGTTGGTTAATTAAGTTAGGTTAGGTAAATAAAAAACTGTTTCTCAGAAGTCAGACATGTATGTAACTAAGCCAAGAAACTGGTAAAAAAAGATTTTCTTTATATTGTTGTAGTCTTCTTCTTCTTCTGCTTCTCTAGCCCTCGTCCCTCCACTGCTGTATGTAAGCTTCTTCCATACACTTCCACTCGTCTCTGTTCTGTCCCCTCCGCATCCAGGTTTTACCAGCCACGTGGACAATGTCTTCAGACCATCTTTTTGGCGGTCTTCCAACACTCCTGTTATTTGTCCAAGGTCTCCACTGTAGTATTCTGAGTGCCTACCTAGTATCCCGTTGTCTGGCCTATTTCGTAGTGCCGAATAGTAAGTTAGACATCATGGTCACCTCACAAAACTGTCTGAGGTTTGTTTACGGTTTTTTCCTAGAAAAATGTCTAATTTATTATTATTTTTTGCCATATTGGCTGCACTTATGTGTTTTTTTTTTTGTCAAAGTCACAAATCTTCACTAACGAAATATACGGAACGGAATTCAAGGAGATATTATTATTATTTCGTTAATAATTACATAAATTATAAACTTTTGTCGTTTATAAAAACTTCCGAGAGGTTCCCATTTCTCGTGGTATCAAATAATAAACAAGGCTTTGAAATATTTATTACATCGATAAGTCATAGACAACATCTTGAATAAATATAAAATGAAAAAAAATATAGGTAGGTAATAAATTCATACCTACAACCATCTAAAACAAAAAAATATTTATTACGCGCTGATATTGAAATCCTGGTCTGAAAGTCTGGGGGGGCAAGTCTGGTCCATCCGGCGAATTAAAAACCCTCGGGATTACCCATATCATGGATATAATTATTATATGGAGTTCTATATTATCTTTAGATATCAAAGAACTCCATACGATAATTACATCCATGATATGGGTAATCACGAGGGTTTTGATTTCGCCGGTTTGACCAGACTTCCCCCCCTTGTTTTCTAGCGGATTCAAAACCATTCATTTTTACCCATATCATGGATATAATTATCTTATGGAGTACTATAATATCTTAGCCGACCGCCGTGGCACAGTTGGTAAGCCGTTCGGTTTCTGTGCGGGCGTCCTGGTTTCGATTCCCAGCAGAGGAGAAATTTACTGTACGTCTGTTGTCGAGTGAATCAATGCAATGGTAGATCCTTGCCTCACGATACGACGGGAAATCAAGAAATGCTTTACGGTTAAGGTGTTTAATAAATATATTTTGTATCCTTTCGATACGGTTTATGTGTGTTGCGTAATGGGGAGACCAGACAGGAGATACGTATTCCAGGATAGGGCGAATCAGGGAAAAATAAAGAAGTTTGAGCGTTTTCAAGTTTGTGAATGGTTTGCTGGTTCTGAATAAAAATCCAAGCATTCTGTAAGCCTTATCTATAATGCAGTCGATGTGTAAGTTAAACCTAAGTTTGGTGTCCATAATAACACCAAGGTCTCTAACGTTATCACTAGAAGCAATAGGTTTACCATTGAGAGTATATTGAAAGGCTATGTGAGATAGTTTGCGAGAGAAACTAATTTTATGGCATTTTGTGACGTTAATTAAGTGGTTGTTATTTCTGCAGTAATCAGATAGTTTGTCATGATCCGATGGAGTTCTATAATATCTTAAGGCATTTTGTAATCCCATATGCAAAAATCGTCTGGAAGTAGAAACTGTTGAGTGCATCGAAAAAGTCGCCACGTGGATGTCTAGCAACAAGCTTAAACTGAACACAACTAAAACAGAGTTTATGTGGGTAGCTTCACCACGGCGACAGCACCTCATTGAGAGTACTCCTATCAACATCAACGGAGAAACACTCGTGCCAGCTACAAGTGTCAAATTCTTGGGTATTCACTTGGACAATAAGTTGTCACTTGACCTTCAAATCTCAAAAACGGTAAGTTCATGTTTTTTTCAACTCAGACAACTGAAAAACATTCGTCGAAATTTACCCAAGAATGAGACTAAAACACTTGTAAATTCATTGTTTCGACGGTTACCTTGTGGTATTCCATAATTCAATTTTATTATAATATTACACCTCCCTCCTACCATAAAACCAGCATTCTATACTAATAATAACCTTGGAAAAATATTAATGAACTAAACCAAAGATCAATAATGAGGAAAAAAGCGGAGTTTATCAAATTTCATGCGGTGATTGCGATGCGGTATATATAGGACAAACATCAAGAAACTTAAAAATTCGCATAAACGAACACAAAAGATGTCTCTCGAACAATAACTTTTCAGAATTCGCGAACCACATTACATCAACAAATCACTCATTCCACAGCCATAGTTTAAAATTATTACACCACGTCCCAAATCAAAGAATAAAATTAAACAATTTAGAAACAATAGAAATTCATAAAAATATAAATAAAGGCAAATCATTAATTAATACAATAATATTTCCAAATTCTTCCCCTTTACTAACAATATTCCCTATAACTCCACCCCCAATGAAAATAACCAATAATAACTCACACACCCCCACCCCCGCTCCACACTCTAATTTAGGTACCTAATACAAAAGTCCAACATTAGTTAGTTGTAATTCGCCTGTCGATGGGAGTTCAGTTTCTCCCGAAACTAGTCTTGTAAACTCAATTCAAGTGGTTATAGCAATTTAATATTATAATAAAACTTGTAAATTCATTCGTTGTGTCTCGGCTTGATTACTGCAACGGCATTTATGCTGGATTGCCGAAGTATCAGCTCGATAGACTACAGATGGTATTTAAAACAGCGGCAAGACTTATTTTCGGTGCAGAGAAACGATGTCACATAACTCCACTACTAAACGAATTACACTGGTTGAAGTGTCCAGAGCGAATTGATTACAAAATTTGTTTGACAGTATATAATGCTTTGAACAACCTGGCACCAAAATATATACAAGAGCTGTGTTAGAGAAGAGATCTGTCTGGGAGGCATCTCACACTCAGGTCGTCTGGATCACAGAGTAACGATTCCTTAAAGGAGTTGGACAGAGTCAACAAAGCGGCTTACTATGACCGATGCTTTGTGTGAGTGGTTCTATTTAGTGGAATTCACTGCCTCTAGATGTCCGCAGTGCTCAAAGCAAGAGCACTTTCACTAAAGGATTAAAAACAGCTTTGTTTCAGAGAGCAACATAACATTACAACATCAGTGCCGTTGGTATGATCTCGAATCATTAAACGGCGCTATACAAATGACTTATTATTATTATTATTATTTTACTTTGTTAACATTTAAATTAGAGTTTTTATCTGATTAATTGCCAAATAGTTGTTTTTTCTTTCAACTAACCAGTGTTTAGGTACAGATCAGAGAATCGTACGAAAATTGCGATAGCATATTTTTTTATTTAACTAGTTCCATGTAGCACATGAGATCCAACTGTCGATAGTGATAGTATGTATAGTTGAAAAATAAGTACCAAACTATAAACCCATTAATCCATAAATCCAATGGGTTGAAACTTTGTCGATAGGTTAAGAGAATAAAATTCTCTTGAAAAAATCGATAGTTGGATAACAATTTCATCTAGAAATCGAATTAATGATATTGGAATGAAAACCAAACGACGTACCATTATTCTGAGGTGGCTGGAATGGCTCTTTTTTTACAATTTTTATTATATCATTCATTCACAAATGACATGAAAAAAATATAAAATTCAATTCAAACCAAATTATGTGTTCACCCAGATGTTTGAAAATTTAATGCGCAAGTACACTTTGAAAATGAAACGTCACATTAGTATGCTTATAAATGTATTTTTTTTGGTTGTGTGAGTATTTGGTTTGGTTGTGCAGATAGCAGATATATTTCATTTAAGAATATAGTTGAAAAAATATACACAGTAAGTTATTTCAATAACCTTAACCGTTCGATCTCCCTATGACCGTCCTATATGGAATCAAACCATGTCGAATGATCGAGTGTATAGCTTATGACCCCTCTCCTAAACGAGCTGCTCTGGTTGAGGTGTCCAGAGCGAATAAATTACAAAGTGTGCTTTATGGTTTTCAAGGCTATGCATGACTAGGCTCCGCACTATATTCGAGTACTGTGTCAGAGAATTGTACCAACAGAGAGACGCTTAACATAGAGATCGTCAGATTCGCAGCATACCAAATTTTTAAAGGAATTGGATAGAGCCAATGAAGCGGTTTACTTTGATCGGGGTTTCAGTGTAAACGGACCTATCAAATGGAACAAATTGCCGTCTAAAGTGCGTGGAGATCAGAGTTTTGGGGTCTTCAAAAAATAGTTTAAGACATCTGTTTCGCAGAGCCAAAAAATAACCAAAAGCGCCCTTAGAATGGTCTTTTACCATAAAAAGCGCTGTAAAAATTTGATTTTTATTATTATAAAAGCCGCTATTCTCAGTCGTGATGATGAAGAAGAATAAAGATTGATCCACTTTGCCTACTCCGATAGGGACACAGCATGATTGTATTTTTTAATAGGTAGATAAATAATTTGCTTTAAAAAAGAAACGCATGCTACATGATGTTGATCGTGTAGATACTCTTCAGAAGTATTTGCTGCCAAAAAAATAAAACGCATTTTGGACAAACGCCAAAGATTTTGTATGAAAACATGAACAGGCAGATTTTACTCATTAAACTTAAATCGAAAACCCAATCATTGTTTTCTACTTTCACTGTTTTGTTATTCAAAATAAACACTTCTTTTAAAACTGCTTATATTATTCCATCATAACTCTTGTATGCCCACATTTCTCTGTCCTATTCATATGCCAAGTTTTAAATATACGACAAGCAGGTCTTGAATCATAAAACGTGAAAATGTATCGATCGACTTTGTCAATGAAAAATCCGCAAGTATAAAATAAATTAAGTAGTTGTGGATAATTTACGTAGTAGAATTCCATTTTAAATTATATTAAAATAAAACAATTTGTTTTAGATTCTACGTGTATTTATAAGTTCGTCGATAGCTATTTCGCCTTGCTAGGGCATCTTCAAGACTATGACGGCGTGGAGTTTCTGTCGGGTTATATAGGTAGAGGGTTGAGCTTACAATTTTTTTTTGATTGGTCAGTATCTATAAACAGAGTATTAAACAATGGCAGTGGGTGGAGACTATAGTTAGACTTGACAATTGACTGACCAATCCCTAAATATGTTTGTATACAGGTAGTTATATTTGTTTATTGATATAGTTCTAAGAATTTTATTTTATTAGTGGGTTATTTTCTAGGTATAATGTTTGTTTATTTGTGGATATTACAATATAATATGTATTTTGCGGTACAGGTAGATAGAGGTAGTTATATTGTTTTATTGATGTATTTCTTATGTATTTATTTATTTATATAATGGCTATTCTTTTGATGTTAAAATATTTGAATTTTGAGAGGTTCCAGGGAAGAAGTGTGGTGAAGGTTGGATATGTAGATTATTTTGGTGACGTCTCGGTGGCAGGATTATGGATCTGAAACAATGAATTATTTTGGCAGAATCAAATCTATAGATTGTTAATTTCTAGATGGGATGACTTCAATTAGTGGCGATTTGTAGATATTAATTTGTTCATTGATTATGTTATAATTTTTATTATGTTTTGAAATTTCTAACTGTTCAAGAATATTCAGTCTTAAGCCCTTTTTTGAAAAGTGTAGTGGTAGTGGTTTATTGTTCGAGTCGATTTTGTGGTTGTTTTCAATTAGGTGTTTAGCAAATTGCGAATCGGTTTTGTTATTATGCCATGACTTTTTGTGTTCGTTGAACCTTTCTTCTATACTTCTACCAGTTTGGCCTATGTAAATGGCAAAACACAAGACAAGCAAACACAAGACAAGCAAAACACAAGACAAGCAAAAACAAGCAAAACACAAAAACAAGCAAAACACAAGACAAGCAAAACACAAGACAAGATATTACAGAAATTATTGATAAAAAATACATAATTCAGAAAAACAAGATAGAAAGACTAATAAAAAAACAAACTCCACCACAACCAGCTCTAGATACCGCGGAAAAAAACACATTTTTTAAAAAAACTTTTAACTTGTCATCCACTGAATTTAGTAAAGAAGAAATCCAACTTCTTGATAAAGGATTCAAATATAATATTCCCGAAAAAGCAGGGCTAACGCAAATTGAAACAATAGCAGTTGACACTGAAATAGCCCTTACTAACACAAATCAACCAAATTCACTTAAACATCAAATTGCCGAAACAATTAAAAAAGAAATAAAATTAATTAAATCATCACCATCATTTGTACATAATGAAAAAATAGTTTTGAATAAAATATCAAAAAAGATAAAAGAAAACAACTTAATAGTAACAAAAGCAGACAAAGGCAATTCGGTAGTCATCTTAAATAAAGCCGATTATGAAAATAAAATGTCGGAATTTATTAATCCAAACGACTTTAATGAACTAAAAAAAGATCCAACACCTCAACTCGCAAAACGCATTAGATCCATCATAAATGACAGTAACGCCTTATATCCAAAAACTTACCAAAAGAATAAACTAATAGAAATGAACCCAAGACCCCCACTCTTACACGGACAACCTAAAATCCATAAACAAAGTATTCCTATAAGACCAATTGTCTCATTCATCAACTCACCCACTTCAAAAATAGCCAAAGATATTAATAACCTCTTCAAACAATATACAAATTTTAAACCAGATAACAGTATAAAAAATTCAGTCCAACTCGTTAACAAAATCAAAGACATACACCTCCCAACAAATTGTAAACTAATCTCACTAGACGTAGTAAGCTTATTCACCAACATACCGATAAAAGATACCCTAGAAATCATAAAAAATACCCTGGAAAA
Source organism: Molanna angustata (assembly GCA_963576475.1). Taxonomy (NCBI): domain Eukaryota; kingdom Metazoa; phylum Arthropoda; class Insecta; order Trichoptera; family Molannidae; genus Molanna; species Molanna angustata. The sequence continues at coordinate 7,848,412 of OY754982.1, forward strand.
AAGAAATGTTCAACCCATTATAGCAGACGAGATCTACGAAATAATGAAAATTTGCATAGAGTCAAACTACTTCTCCTATAAAGATAAATTTTATGAACAAAAAGACGGAGTCCCCATGGGATCACCTCTAAGCCCCTTATTAGCAGAACTATTTATGGACCATATAGAGAATAAACTACTAAAAAATTCAATTTCAAAAAAATGTATTATATATTACTATCGGTATGTAGACGATATACTTATCGGTTTCAATGGAACAAACCGACAATTAGACCAATTCCTTAACTTAGCTAACTCACTACATACAAATATTTCATTTACACTAGAAACAGAAAAGGACTGCAAAATCAACTTCCTAGACCTATGCATACAAAGAACCAATAATAGACACTCTTTTGACATATACCGAAAACCCACATACACAGATACCACTATACACGAAAAATCTTTACACCCATGGTCTCACAAGCTCGCTGCATATAACTCAATGCTATATAGGTTAATTAACATCCCACTTGATAAACACAAGTTTGATACAGAATACAAAACAATAGAGACAATCGGAATAAACAATGGTTTTTCAAAAAATATCATTAAAAACCTATTTAATAAACAAATGAACAAGCACACACTACGACAATTTTATCCAAAACATCAACCCTCTAAAACCAATTTTAAATGTATCAACTACGCAGGCAATATTTCATTAAAACTAGGGAAAAAACTTAGAAACTATGGAATTAACGTAACCTACAGAACTAACAATAATATCGGAATGACAATAAAAAATTCTAAAGACAAAATCGATAACATTAAAAAAAGCGGTGTGTACAAAATAACCTGCGATGACTGTGATGCCATTTACATAGGCCAAACTGGTAGAAGTATAGAAGAAAGGTTCAACGAACACAAAAAGTCATGGCATAATAACAAAACCGATTCGCAATTTGCTAAACACCTAATTGAAAACAACCACAAAATCGACTCGAACAATAAACCACTACCACTACACTTTTCAAAAAAGGGCTTAAGACTGAATATTCTTGAACAGTTAGAAATTTCAAAACATAATAAAAATTATAACATAATCAATGAACAAATTAATATCTACAAATCGCCACTAATTGAAGTCATCCCATCTAGAAATTAACAATCTATAGATTTGATTCTGCCAAAATAATTCATTGTTTCAGATCCATAATCCTGCCACCGAGACGTCACCAAAATAATCTACATATCCAACCTTCACCACACTTCTTCCCTGGAACCTCTCAAAATTCAAATATTTTAACATCAAAAGAATAGCCATTATATAAATAAATAAATACATAAGAAATACATCAATAAAACAATATAACTACCTCTATCTACCTGTACCGCAAAATACATATTATATTGTAATATCCACAAATAAACAAACATTATACCTAGAAAATAACCCACTAATAAAATAAAATTCTTAGAACTATATCAATAAACAAATATAACTACCTGTATACAAACATATTTAGGGATTGGTCAGTCAATTGTCAAGTCTAACTATAGTCTCCACCCACTGCCATTGTTTAATACTCTGTTTATAGATACTGACCAATCAAAAAAAAATTGTAAGCTCAACCCTCTACCTATATAACCCGACAGAAACTCCACGCCGTCATAGTCTTGAAGATGCCCTAGCAAGGCGAAATAGCTATCGACGAACTTATAAATACACGTAGAATCTAAAACAAATTGTTTTATTTTAATATAATATAAAATAAATCTTAAAATGTAAGAAAACTTAAATAAGTCATGAAATATATATTATCTCAATTTGAAGATAAGCTTAACATTGTCGGCCCTCGTGGCTCAGTTGGTTGGATATCTGACTGCTGATCCAAGGGTCCCGGGTTCGATTCCCGGTGGAGACACAGTTTTTAAAATTGTGTTTTCAGTCTGGATCTGTGAGACGATTAATACCGTAAGTCTCCAGAATGTGGCAACTTGTTATTGGGTGCGTGTTAAATAATTATTTGACATAGTACCTGTTAGTTGCCCGAGAAGCTATATAAAATAAAATAAAATAAAATAAAATAAAATAAAATAAAATAAAATAAAATAAAATAAAATAAAATAAAATAAAATAAAATAAAATAAAATAAAATAAAATAAAATAAAATAAAATAAAATAAAATAAAATAAAATAAAATAAAATAAAATAAAATAAAATAAAATAAAATAAAATAAAATAAAATAAAATAAAATAAAATAAAATAAAATAAAATAAAATAAAATAAAATAAAATAAAATAAAATAAAATAAAATAAAATAAAATAAAATAAAATAAAATAAAATAAAATAAAATAAAATAAAATAAAATAAAATAAAATAAAATAAAATAAAATAAAATAAAATAAAATAAAATAAAATAAAATAAAATAAAATAAAATAAAATAAAATAAAATAAAATAAAATAAAATAAAATAAAATAAAATAAAATAAAATAAAATAAAATAAAATAAAATAAAATAAAATAAAATAAAATAAAATAAAATAAAATAAAATAAAATAAAATAAAATAAAATAAAATAAAATAAAATAAAATAAAATAAAATAAAATAAAATAAAATAAAATAAAATAAAATAAAATAAAATAAAATAAAAAAATTACCTAAATACCTTGACCCAGTCGAAGACAGCATTGCCAAGCTTCTTTGATCGAGTTAAAATCGAAAGATGGAATACTTAGCACTATCACTCTACTACTTCCAAATACATAGTACAAATAACTTATAATCACCCCCATAGAAAATTCGAGAGATTTTTTTTTATTTGAAAAAATAGGCAACGTACAATAATATTTTTTTAAACAAATATAATAAATAAGAATGGCAACATAAGTAGTTGTAACTTAATCAGCCCACCTTTGATTTCATGGTGCATTGTACTCACTGCTGGTAACAAAAAAAAATATTCCTGTCTTCGTGGCTCCTAAAAAGAGTCCTGGACATACAGAATGTGTCCACAGACCTGATCTTTTCCAAATTATTATACGTGGTAAGGCATCGGTACGGTGGCGAATTCTGAGCGGCATTAGTGTTTTTTTTTGTCTAAAAAGAACGTTGAGGTGTGTCATGTTCGTCTGATTGGTATGTTGAAGTTAATAATTTCCAGAAGGTCTTTACAGTCAATATTGAGGTTTATTATGTCATAAAGGTACATTAAGTCTGAGGTCGTTCGTCTTGTTTGTAAAGTCTGCAATTCATGTTTGTAGTTATTACCAAATTTGTACTTCATATGTTTCAAAAATATTTGTTGTATTCGTTCTATACTGTTAATATAAATATTATATTGTGGATTCCAGAAGACTGACGCATGCTCCAATTGACTTCTAACAATTGTGTTATATAGTAAGATAAATGTTTTCACTTGTGTGAATGGTTTGCATACTCTCATCAGGAATCCCAACATTTTATAAGCTTTCAGTGTAATTGTGTCAATGTGTTTATCAAATAAAAGTTTACTGTCCAGTTGTATGCCTAAGTCTCTACAGTCTGATTTCTTATCAATCGTTTCCCTATTGATTGTGTATGTGTATTGTATTGGACTCTTTTTCCTAGAGAATGTAATGGAGTGACATTTTTTTACATTTAGTAACAGCTTATTCGAGACACAATAAGAAGTTAGTCTATCTAGGTCAAGTTGAAAGTCCTCACAGTCAGTAATGTCTATAACAGTTTTGTAGATTTTAATATCGTCAGCGTATAATATGTACTGTTCCTGAAGCATAATCCAATGTCATATAATATATGTAAATATTAAATAAGAGAAGCCCCAAATGGGAACCTTGAGGTACACCCGATGGCACCTGTGTTGCAGACGATAGATGACCACCGTACTCTACTATTTGGCTTCTATTAATAAGGTATTATTTTAGCCACCTAAGAAGATCACCGTGAATACCCAAAAGTTTTAGCTTCTTAGTCAGAATTAGATGGTCCACTTTATCAAAGGCTTTTGAGTAGTCTGTATATATTGCGTCAGTTTGTCTTTTGTCATCAAGGTTGTCATGAATTTCGTTTAGAAAGACATTTAAATTTATATTAGTAGAACGTCCCCTAACAAAACCGTGTTGTTTAGGATCTAAATGAATTTTGACCGCAAAGTACATTTGATCGTACAATGTTATTTTGTAAAACTTTGAGATGACATGACACATTGTATCTATGATTGTTTTTCAAATGTCATTAAGTATATTATTTATCTAACAGTTTTATTAAATCAAAATTTTGATAAGAGGTCTCAGAGGTTATTTCCCAATATCTTTTATTTTGTGCATCTGATCATTGTGTTTCAAGTTGGTTGAAACACACCATCCTATTTTAAGTGAAGTAGTGCTGTGCAAAACTTTTATGTGTTAACGGGGTACACAATTGACCCACTACATTTTGTCTATCACTCGCCACACGTACAAAGGCATGGTGCGACCTTCCAATGTCCTTATGTATTTGAAATTGCACATTTTTTTTATAAATACTTTCCGACGCCAGCTATTATTAGGATTTGGGTCCATTTTACTCTTCCGAAGAAGCGCACTACGTAGCATCGGGAGGGGTTTGCAATCTAGAAAAGAGTTTATTAATTCGGATTTTAAAAAGACCCGGGTTGTACGAAGGTGGAAACACAGAATTCGGAAGATCGTTCCACAGTCGGGCTGCTGTATTAATAAAGGAGTTCGAGAAGCGACTTGTTCGTATATGTTGAAGGTCCACTGTGAATGGGTGCTGCGATTGGGTGAAGCGAGTGACTCTGTTGCGAGTGGGTGGAGGAGGGACCAAAGATGCAAGTTCTTCTGAGCAATTCCCGTGGTAGTATCTATAGAATAAACTTAAAATACCGACTCTGCGTCTGTGTTCTAGTGATTGCAATCCATCAGTCACTGATGGATCATCAATCAGACGTATAGCACGCCTTTGGACAGCGTCGAGGGTATTCAGTAGGTATTCAGCACTCCAGAGGTGACTGCCATATTCAATAATTGGACGTATTTGCGCTTTGTAGAGTATACAGATCTGGGTCTTAGTAAAATATCTACGCGCTCTATATAGTACGCTCAATTTTTTGGAGGCGAGTTTCACCTTAGCTTCGATGGAGCCCTTGTAGTGTAATTGGTTCGTTATAGATACTCCAAGCAGGTCGATAGAGCTGCTGATAGGTAGGGTGCTTCCGTTGAAAGACACTTGCAATTCATTGGGGTTTCTCTTCGCAGAAATTAGACAGGCTTGGGTTTTTGAGACGTTAAATGAAACAAGATTACTTTCACCCCAGGTATTGATTGAGTGGAGGTAGCTATTTATTTTTGATGAAGGTCTTTCCGGGCTTCTGATATTTCACTCTGTTTAGGAGGTTTGTCAAAAGAGAAATTGTCATGGACTGTGCTGTCATCAGCGTAACAGTGGATGGGGGCGCGTAAGAGCAAGTCATTAATATGTAGGAGGAATAGGGTTGGAGATAGAATGGACCCTTGAGGGACTCCCGCATTAATGGAATGGGGAAAAGAATATATTGCATTATTGAATGAATGGGCGAAAGCGTAATATACATTTTTAAGTCATTTTAAGCTAAGAATGTTTCTAAGGTTAATAAATAAGTAAATAATATTTCTTAATCTGTTTATAGAGTTATTTATTTTTCTAAGGAAAAATTATTACATGATTGAAATTTTGAATTCGTTTAAAAATTAAACAATTCAACGAATAAATATGTCCTCAAACGGGTGGAATCGAAACAACTTTTCCAGCTTAAAAAATCAATTATACTTTTAGTGACAACGAAGCTATAAGTCTTGTACATAATGTTAATTAATTATACAGGCTATGGTCGTGTTCCGCAGCTGTGGACTCAACTTAATGACTGCAATGAAACAAAAAAAGATCCAAAAGTCATTTGACTCAACTCGCCTCCCTCATTGTAAAATACAATATCAGTATTAGCTGGGATTACAAACAATGGTGCATTAACTTATGGTATGGGTACCGTCTTGTCATGAATTAGTAACTGTTCATTTTTTAAGACCAAACACAAATGTACCCTGAAGTCGTCACAATGGTTTAGCTCTCTATCCAATGTCTCCAACCATAATTTATTTATTTAAATTAAGGGGAAACAAAAAGCAATTTGCAAATTACAAAAGACAGCTATGAAAATTAATATTTGCCAAAATATTAATTGCTCGTCATCATATATTACATTTTACATAATATAAAAATAAAATAATTAAAGACATTTGTAAATAGAAGAGTAAGTTTGAAATGTTTGAAATAATTGAAACGAGATAAATAAAATACAAGGAAAAAAAATAAACAATTCAAAACAATAAACATACAAATGATAATGGGATAAGTGGATCTTGGGGGGAGTGGGGATGGATAAAGGAGTTCACTGCGTCATTGGCGATATACTCCTGCGAAATTGCGGATATCTGTTATAATATATTGAATTGATTATATAAATAATTTAGCAATGTCACATTTTTTTCTCCAGCTGAGGGAGAAATGAAAAAAAATCATGCAGATTTGACGATTACAGTATTATGTTTTAAAAATCAAGTATTAAGAATTGATAACGGAATTCTGATTCATTTTTTTCTCGCTGTATGGAAAGTTAAGAATTCTTCATAATGATTTGCGACTAGGTATTGAATTAATATCAAAACTTCTGAAATGTTCTAGCGAATATTTTTTTCCCACAAGATGACAATAGTTTGACACCACTGGGTACCTTTAAGACGCAATCATATAAGTCAGTGTATCGATCAGTGTTTCTCAAAATTAAAAAAAATGTTCTCTAGATAAAATTATAATTTAAACGAGTGGGCTGTGGTCAACGCTAAACTCCTCATTACCAAGTCACCACAAATACTCAAATGTTGTATGGAAAATTATCAGCATTTTCATGAAATGAGTTTTGTAAAATTATTTTTGATTTAAATATTTTATAAAGTGCCTTTTTACCAATTTTAAAATAAAAATATCATGTTTCCTGAGCTTGGGTCACTTTGGAATATTTAACAGTTAAATTAATTATGAAGCACTATTCAGATATCCTTCAAAATCTAATGTGGTCTAAGCGAATATTAGATAGGTACACAAATTTAAAAAGAATCGAATGAGTACCTACCTAAGTCTATAAGCGATAAAGTAGGATAAACACATAGATATATTGTGATGAAACTTTCAAAATACAATCTCAGCATATATTTATATAATCTGCAATAAAAAAATGGCATTAAAAAAAATTCAAAACCTCCCACTATTTCCCATTGGGGTAGTGAGGAGTAAAAGCAAGAGGCTCCACCTTTTTCGCGACCCACCGTTTCTCCACTGTCAATATCTGGTGCAAAGGATTTACAGTACAGTATAAGAGCCCATTTCTATTGTATTATATTATTTAAATACGAAAATTGATTTTTCAGAATGCTGAAAGTTTTTGGCAAATGAATTCATATAGAAGAAATGTCTTTGAAAAAAATAATCAACTTTCTACACTTCACTGCACTATACAATATAAACATAATATGTTATCAATGTAAATTAAATCAAACTAACAGTTTGGAATGTACATGGACACACAAACGTCATTAATGTCAAAACTCATAATATGCACCCTCTACACTACATGATATGAAATTGATGTTAAAATTCGCTTAACCAAACCATACCATCACGCCATTTCCCTATTTGGGATAGGCAGAGAGAACCTAACTCCAGACTCATCTCTCTTGACATACATTTCTCGCTTCATTCGCGTCCATGCATCGTCTGATACACGCTCTTCTGTTATTCTAACTTCTAACGTCTCTATCTTTCAATATTCCATTTATGTGATCTTGTCAACTTTTCCTTGGTCGACCTCTAATTTTTGTTCCTCACTCATTCTTTCTATGTGGCCATGTTAATAATTCTTACTGGATACACATAGCATTAGCCTATACGAATTTTTAGATCTAGGAAAGGGTCTTCATTATTAAGGAGGCCCTGCACTTTTATGAAAATTTTACGAGCTTGCTAAATGCTGTATTTGATTTCCTGACTATGATTCCTCGATAATTATAATGGCAAAATCACACTATAATAGATTTAATATTCTATGTAGCTTTATTTCTCTAAATGTACTTAATCATTTTAAAAACCTGTCTTCTTCTGGGACACAATCCTAAGATAGATCTACATCAAACACTCGATCCTTCTAATCATATCTATCATCCGCCAGCATCTTCATCTCATGGTAAATCACCTGGTCCATATTCTAGGGCTGTCTCTAGGGCGACCTCTATTGTTTTGCCTTCCATCTATCCTTCGGCAGCAGTACCGAACAGGCCCGGATACCTAATGGCATGGCCTATCCAAATGGATCTCACTACTTTGAGAATTGACTCGTTTTTCCGACCCAGCTCAGTACTAAATCATTTCGGGTGAAGTCTGACCAATGAATGTGAAATGAAATAGATGAAAAGTGAATATTAATTCTAGTTTGATTATATCAGTCATTGTCAATTGTTTGTTTGGGAATCAGTGTCGTGTACGTGTGTGTATAGGTAATGTTGTCTTGAAGATGACATGTGAGTGAACCACGCAACGTCTATCGGTGTTTTGCACATGTCAAGATGAAACAGTAATCTTCCCACGATGTACATACACATCTTTCCTTCAACCAACTTACCAGATGGTTGGTTTGTTATGGTTTCGCCATCTCCTATATACTTTATATACTTAGTATACATGTGTATCTAAGTAAGTATATAATCGTCACATCGTTTGAGGGGAGTCTACCAAGTATATAATATTATGTACCTATCGTCTTGTCTGGGTTCATTCATGAAGCACTTGTAAGAAGCAATACTACATATGTACTTATAGTACAGTATCGGATCGTTAATATTATCGTATCTTTAACTGGTCACACTTTGTCCAAATGAAGCCTCGAATCATTTTAATAGATATTAGTGAAAAATAATATTCATATATAGGTATTATATTTTTTCACCCCTATTTGGAAGGAATTGTAATGAAGAATAGTAGAAAATATAATGTCTGTCTTATACATTATAATATGATGTAATATTATAGCAGTGATTAGCGGATTATTTGTATTTAATATTAATTATTATCAATAGAATGTTCTGGATGTTGTGCTGTATCAATAACATTTTGTTTATCCCAATAAATGTAAATTAAATTATTGTTATACCTAATATGTAACTGCATGGTGTAAAGTTTTGAACCCAGCACTTGTCTAAATGTGTTGTTAATGAAAACATCTCAAGAGGGCATATAAATCTAAACATTGTATTTTGAAATCAAATTTCTCAAGCATGTTAAACAGTGATTTTCTAAAAAACATACCATAAGTATTTTTAACATTTCTCTAATGAATGTTCGTCACACAATTTTTAAATTCTGCATTAATTCCCCATAAAAAATATATTAATAACATGATTTTTTTACAGATTTTTTTTTTAATTACTCCATAACTATATGTCACAGAGAAATAACTCTTTCTATGTGCTTAAAGAGTGCATAGAATCAAAGTGAATGACCGATAAAGTTTATTCATTTCAATTAAGGTTTGTTCTTAAAATGGAAAAACATTTTGGGAAAAACAAACAAAAAGTCAACAAATTTTGGGTTCCCGATAATTTAAATCGCGTATAAACCTTTTTTAATGCACGCGATAGTTACCCTTACTAACACGTAACTTCATAGTGCATTAGGCGGTTTTAATATATCATGTTTTCAGTCACTAGATTTAGCGTTATAAGTCCTCTTAAAATATTATTCGATCGACGCATGCAAAATGGACGAGAATGAATGCAACTAAATCTAAAGTGATGGTATTTGAGAAAAGCGAAAGACGAACAAAATGCGAGATACGAGTGGAGAATGTACAATTAGAACAAGTCGATGAGTACTTATACTTAGGAAGGATGTTTCAGCGTGATGGACGATTGGAAAAAGATATTGAAAGGAGAGTATCGGCAGGTAATAGAGTGAATAAATAATAATAATAAATTTGGATAATTTATATAGCGCCGTTTTTGTGAATATCTTTTGTGAATGGTGCATTAAGATCTGTAATAGCTGACCCAATCACTTCGAGGCAAGCAAAGCTCGCGCTACACAATGGCATCCTCGTACCGACTCTAATGTATGCTAGTGAGACATGGACATGGCTGAAAAACCATGAAAGTAAAATTAACGCGATTGAAATGAGGTCACTAAGACGAATGTGTGGTAAAACGGTTGATGATAAAATAAGAAATGTATGATTGAAAGAAATATCTTAAATAAGACGAAAATAAATGCCCTAAGGTGGTTTGGCCACATAAAAAGAATGAGTAAAGACCGTCGAAGCGAGAAATGTACGTCAAGAGAGAGGAGTCGTTCGGTTCTCTCTGCCTACCCCTAAATTAAATTTAGTTAAAAGATAACACGACATTCATTGACTGTTAGGCTGTACGAAGTTCACCGGGTCAGCTAGTTATTAATAAAATATGATAACCATTTGTAAAAAAATACTTTTTTTTTTATATCCAAGTACGTCTCTGTTTCAAATGAAAACGAGGAAGTCAATCAGTGGTTGATTAGATAATAATACGTTAAACAATGATTACACGGTTTGGGCATGTGGAATGTTTGAGAAAGTAATAGGAGGATAAATTAAATACATAAGAAAAACTATGAGATTATATCATAAATGATAAATTGCATATTAAGAATATTTTTCAATAAATTATAAAATATGCATTTACTGCTGCATATTATGAATATCTTCACCACCAGATGCTTTGAGAAAGTCTTTTTTTTAACAATGATAAAACATTTACCTATAAGAAGAAATTTTGCTTAGGAAAGATTGTCTTATGTATGTATTATGGTGTGCCCACTCATGGGGAGGCTTGTATGTAACAAGGAGTATCTCGTGGCTCCAAACGACAGGGCTGTGACGACTGCAATTTATTGGAGAGGGTGCATATTGATGGTATGGATATGGAAACGAACGATGGATATAAACCCGCCTTGTTAGATTTGTTTGTATATACTTAAATTAAATAATATAAAGTATTTTTGAAAGAAAAAGCGCACTAAAATTTATCGGAGATTCATTCATACTATAACTGCGTATCCCACAATGTAGGGTTTCTAGCGACTTTTTACTCGTTACCTTTTAAAAGGAAGTACAACACGACACGAGAGTGGTGTGTGGGTATACAAACATATGTATATGTGTGTGTTGTGATGGTGAAAACATGTTGTTATTAAAACGATAGATAAAGCGATACTTTTTGTACATAAAATATTTGTACACTGCTGGGTCTATTGCCAAATGGCAATTTCTTCCAAACAACCAGAGTTAATGTTAAATGTACAACACAGTGTGTAAAGTTTCCGACAAACTTCTTGAGCCTTTTCGCCGTAGAGGGGGGTGACTTGCACATATACCAAGCAAGCAAATAAATACAAATTTCCGCTCTGTGCACCCACGTGACTAGCTCGAGTTGTTTTACGATAACGATAATATAGCAATAAGGTTGACACATCATGACAGAAATAAAAAAAAATTATATATTGGATTATTTATTCTGCATCAAATGTCCTTACGTTTGACAGATAAAGAGCTCTTTACAATGTCAATTCATAATTTTATACAAATAGAGATATTTAATTTCTTATCAATAATAATTACAGTCTTTATTTTTTCCTGTATTAAAAACTATTTTGTACTTTAATTGTAGACGAGTATCATCATTTCAAGAGTTCCCATTGAAGATAAATAGTTGTAATGTTATTAATTTATTTATCATGTATAAGTGTATTGAGTGTAGAAAGGCGGGTTCATTATATTTTAACGAACTCTAGTATAATAATTGTGAATTGACTTTTTAAAAGAATACATAACTTAAAAAAAATAGATTTATCACATCAATGAAGAATAGAAGGGGTAATCGAATGACGCAGAAGGAAACAAGGATGTTTTTTTAATGACAAACTTTTTAACATCTCAATAGAAACGAAGTTGGGATATTATAGAAGAACCGTGAACTCTAGGCTGTTTTACGTGTTCACCAATTACGCCTTCTTATTGAGTTCTCTTATGAATGTAATTTTTTAAAGTTCTATCTGACTTAATTTACTAGATATTTATGGTCAATCCGTTTCTTGAGTAAAAGAATTTTCTTTTTTTTTTAAAGGGTGCAACATTTAGATCTATTGTTTATTTATATTTTCCTCATTCAGAACACGTATTTGTTTCGGAAGAAAAATAAACAAAAAACAAAAATAAATTGGCTGCCTTAAAACAGGAATTATTCCTAGTTAGGCAGACAAAGGTAAAATAGTAGAACACAACCTATATATACCTACCACAAAAATGGTTGAATTCATGTATTTATATATGTAAATATTATTTTTTTTTCTTTGTACATTCAATATTGTTCCAATGTAATCTGTTTTTAAAAGTAAATAAAACAATTATTAGGTATTATTATTATTATTAGGTACTATTTGAATAATGTGTAACAATTCACCTGAAAATAAGACATTATTACTATTGCCATCTATGAAGTAACGAAGAAACCTTTTTGTAACGCAATCTGTTGAGAAATTAGTTT